>CM060413.1:95752184-96352184 GCA_030545235.1 Helianthus tuberosus
ACTTAGGCAAACATGGCCTTTGATTGTCAAGAACTCTTACGATCAATCTTGGATCCCGAGACGACTCACACACTCTATGATGGATGATGGATGATGGTGGTGGATGATGGTGTTGTGATGGTGGTGGTGGGTGGGTGGGTGAAGTGTGAGAGAGGTGGTGTGCCAAGGGATGGTTTGCAAATGAGCCAAGCACCCCTATTTATAGCCTGAACAGCAGCTCGGGCATGGCCCCGTGTCTGTGACAACCGTCGAATTTGCATGCATCCGTACAATTATTTAATATTGATTTATGCTTAATGACTGTGCTTAATTACAACTGAGGACTTAAATTGTTTTCTAATTTCTGATTTTTGTATCATACATACATGTGCATCACATTTCATACTGTCACACCATTTATTACAATACAAACTTTAGTGACATACATGATGCACAAAGCACAGTTAGCACACTGAACTGATAATTCAGAAGTATGCTGACAATGCCAGCACATAGACAGATAATGTTTTGAGGCCAGTATGAGCCAGAGACAGGGTACTACACTAGTATGGAGTGTAGGGAAGTGGGGACCATAAAACTGCGTCACTAGGTGATAGTTTAAGTACCGGGAAGTGCCTAAAACACACTTTAAGTGCAGAATTCTGCATTTTCAGCAAAAATTCAGCATTTAATATGCTAGTAATGTGCCAAAAATATGGCAGAATGGTCTTGTATGGTTTCCTAAGTGCTGGGAATTAAAAGTGTTACAAAAATATATATAAAAGACACTTTATGGAATAATTAACACTTTAACGGAACAGTATCTAACCGAATAACCGGCATTACCCGGGACACTAAAATTTTGCCAAACACATTGTTTTATTATTTCTTGGCTAGTCATGATCCCCGTACACCATAACACCCCCTAAATATCAACTAACTAACATATGTAAATACATACTTGGATTCTAACTTATGTTTACCATTTACCATCAAAATATTACATCTAACCCCCCCCCCCCCCCCCCGCATTACCCATTTTTAGTCACAAGGACCCACCCAAATCACCAACAAATCTCACTAGATCTCATTCTAATATTTTATTTGATATCTTACTTGATCTACTTGCCATAATATTGAGTAACAATCTTATAAGTAAGGTGCAAGATTACTTCACCATTCCTCATCACATTCTCCATCATTTCACTCCATCTCCCTCACTCTCCTCTCTCTCCCTCTCGGCCACACATAACCATCACCACCTCCACCATATCAACACCACCTTCATCCATTTTTAAGCTTCATCAAGACTAGAAGGTGATTCAAGGAAGCTTGCAACTTGTGGAACTTCAAGGAGCTTTATTTCTTGCTTTTCACCATCATTTTCTTCATCTTTTTCACTAGAGATCATCCCTAGCCTTTGTGCTAGTAGTAAGTTCTTGTTAAGCCCTTGTTCATCTTGTTTTTATGGTTAAAGGTTGTAGTATGATAAGTATGTTTAAAATACTAAAGAACAAGAACTAAAAACATAAACATGAAGCTTTACATAAAGTTTACATAAGGATGAAACACGAAGATGAAATGTTGATGGTATGATATTGTAGTGAATATGTTGTTGATTGCATGTTGATTCTTGGTTGTGTGATGCTAATCACCATATAGAGCTTGTTAAATGATGTTTAGAAACATGATTTAACAAGACTAGGAAGGTGATTATGTGATACATGAAATAATCACCTTCTAGTTAAGCATGAACTTGAAAGAAATAGATTTTTTTGAAAAATGAGTGAACAAAGTAAGTTGATGAGCATAAAGATCCAAGTTTTATAAAATATTTTTGTAAATAAAGCAAGTTAGAGAATCGACTTTTGGAAAAACCATGACTTAACATACACTTACACATTTTTGAAAATGAAATAAGTGTAAAAGCCTTTTATTTACAAGAAGAGTTCAAAAGGTTAATTTTTGTAAAAATTATTTACAAATTGTAAACACTAAATTCTTTTAAGAAAATGATAGGCTTATTAGCATGGACGCCTCCATTTACAAAGGAAATTCTGGCGAAATTCCCTAAAAATTTCAACACTTAGAAATTATTTTCTAACGAATGTTTACAAATATGTTTTAAACATTGTCTTTCAAAATAAACTTCGCCATAAGTTTTGTTACGAAATTTCAAAGTATCGGAGGTCGGTTTTCGTAAATAAAAGCGGATAAATATATATTTAGAGTATATATTTCATACTAATACGCTTCTGGGAATATTTGTTATTTTGTGGAATAGTTATATTATTTTAGGGTAAAATAATATAATTTACCAATTTACCATGACAATTACAACTCCAAAATAATGCCAAAAATTACAAGTAATAAATATGTAAGTTACACACTAGTCATTGTGAAACCGAACGCGAAAACGTAACTTATGAAATATTCCGGAAGACACCGTTACAATATATTTTTGGTAAATACTATTTTTGAAATGAAAAAAGTAAAAATATGATTTTGTACATATTACCAAGCTCATCATGTTTTCGACAAAGAGAAAATATATTATTTTTGGGAGGTTAAAAATATATTTTCTTAGCATACAGAATATATATGATTTCGGGAAAATATATACTTTCTGGACGATACATTATTTTTGGGACAAAATAAGTTATTATATATTTTCTAAAGTGGGACTTGAAAATATAAGTGTTTTGGAAATATATATTGGGAATATATTGACGTATCTTTATTTGGAATAATACATCGGAATACGACGCCAATACCTGACAAGTTATACGAATACACAAGTATGAAATACTCCCATCCTTGGGAAGAAAATGCGAATACAAATACTTGAGAAGTGTTATTACAAAAATATTGGAAACACTCTAAAATGTAACTCAAAGGCACTAATCAATACTAAGACAAGGCACGACCCGCTCGTCTAATAGACGTTAGTACACTGTAGGTAGCCGTGTTTGCGGAGGAGACTTGGGTTACACAGACTGAAGACGCAATACAGTGAGTTGATGTCCCCCTTTTCTTTTAACTGTTTTCAGTTTTATACTTCGGGGGTGAAATACATGTTACAATTATACAGACATTTTTATACATGGTATGGTTAGCTTAAGGAGGGCATACTACTTAGATCATGTGAGTGGGTAGGCGGATACTTAAGGCCATTAATCCTCGTTGTAGGACCGAGGGACATGAGTGATAGATCTATTTGGGTGTAGCGAGCCCCACTCCTGAGTCCGCTGAATGGACCATGTGGTGACTATGTCTTACAGCCGGAAGCCCGGTACGAAATTTGCTAGGTTTGAGTTTTTCTGCATCACTTCACACATATCAATGGCCTTGCAAACCATTGGTGATCTCTTTTTCCTTAATGCTACATACCAGGGACTTACATACATACCTATGACGTTTACAAAGGCTTATACATACACACAAACGAACACATGAACTCGCTCAACTTTTGTTGATTTTTCAAACTACATGTATTTCAGGGAACTAAACAGTTCTGGCAGGGTGTATGCATGTGTCTACCAGCTGCGTGTTAAATAAAGGATGTCATCCATGGTCGTAGAGTTTAAAAGATGTATCCTATTCCTGGACGGGATTCATGTTTCTAAACTCAGGATTATTTAAAGTCTTTTGTTGAGTCCATGAGAACTCATTTGAATATGTTATGGTTTGTAACTAATTGGCATCAATGTTTTCAAGACAATGGTATTGTGGTATTTTCTAAACTTTATTAATGGATGAAAATCTTTTGGTCTTATCATATAGCATTGTTATGATTGATTGCCATGGTATTAAGAAGTCACACCAAATAACCACGCTTCCACAAAAGTCAGGGTGTGAAAGTGTCCATCATGTCACATCATGTCACATCCCGATATTTCAACCACAAACCTGGTGGGCCCGGTGGGGAGTATCGTGACGTAAGATTGGTGTCGTCATGGTCAAATAATCACAGATATTACAGCGGAAGTCTTGGAGTAAAACTACTATTACAAACCAAATGCTCAAAGTTCAAAATAATTATACAAAGGGCTTGTAAAAGTAAATATCCACAGGTGGAACATAAAATGTACAAAAGCGAGTTCAACAGGCTAATAGGCTTATGCAAAGGAGTTGCAAATTCCTCTTCTAGCATTACCGAGCAGCTTCCAGCCTATTTACGTATTTGTACCAGTAGCTTAGTCTTTTGAAAATACGTCAGTTTTCACTGATAAATACAATCAACCGACACATTTTCAAAACATTTCAAAATTGATTTAAGTGCACCAGGCACATGAAAATCTTTTAATAACTTGGGACAATTCAAAATGATCTTGTATACAGTTTTACATATCTGTCAATACATATGGGGCTTAGTACTAAACATCGAGATATGATTAACCAACACACCACTTAAACCCACAAAGGGGTATCCCCTGATCAACGGGTAAGAAAACATTTTAATAAGCATTGGCATCTGACGGTTGTATGCCTACACCCCGTGCACAGTCGTGGCCATTAGTAACTTAAATGAGCCATGGATATCCAGGACACGGTCGCGTTAACCCCCTATGTTTAAGTTATCAGATAAAACATATTAAAACGGGTTATGAAGATTTTGTACCCACAATCCGGCATATGATCCCATACCCAATCAAGCGGTAATAATTTACCGTATCCCAAACACGTATAGGGAAAATAGGTTAAGAGTATTTACCTGAGCTAAGACTTGTCTTACAAGTGCAAGGTTTATAATAACTCAGCCGTTTAATCAAAGGATAAGCGTAGATAACAATTTACTGAAAGGCTCTAGTATGGAATGATGGTATAAATAACCAATTAGAATGCTAACGGGTCTTATTAAAGTCGTAGACTTAGACCGGCTAGCTTAATGTATCAAAAACGGTACGATAAGCTAGATTAAGCGATGACTGGAATAGAATGTAGTTTAAACCCAACAGGTACTAAGACTTGTATAATATGGGTAAACTATTAACATTCAGGAAATTGAGACAAAAAAGATAAGATTAAACCCGTTTCGGTAAACTTATGTAAACTAGTTACATAAGTCTAACCGTACGCGTATAAGCGACAATGGGTAACCAAATGAGTCATGAACAAGTTCTATATGCCATTAAACTTTAAACAAGTTATAATATCAGTAGGATATCAACTCGTATGCCCGTTAAGGTTTTAAAATCAAACCATGCCTCATAAGGGCGTTTTGGTCATCTAGCGACGTATTAAAGGAACTTGCATATAAACTAATGTTATAAACATAATCATTCTGGAAAAATACTTAATTTGTGATATAATATCAGTAGGATATCAAACATATGTGTGTTTTATAGATTTAAGACCAAACTATACACCGTAGGGGCATTTTGGTCATTTCACACATATTTTAAAGCTTATTTGGGAATCTGAGTTTAAAATATGTACCTACTATAAAAAAAACTATTTTGAATAAGTTTTAAATTCAGTAGGTATCAAGTATTGTTTGATAAATATGGTTTAAAACCATACTATGCGCCAAAAAGGGCGTTTAAGTCGTTAAATGACGATATTTGCGATCTTATGTCAAAACAGAAGTTATGACCAGGTTCATACTGTTGAAATATGTTATTTAATATAACATATCAGTAGGTAAAAGGTTTTGCATAACAATTATGATTTAAAACCATGTTAAGTGCCGAGAGGGCATTTTTGTCATTTAAGGACATAATACAAGAACTTGTACATAAACTCATATTATAAACTGACTTGATATACCAAATAATTCTAATTATGATATTATATAAGTAGGTAATGAGTTTTATATGAGAAATTATGTTTAAAACCATTCTATGTGCCGAAAGGGCATTTCGGTCACTTTAAAGCATAATTTACGATATTATATGAAAACTCAGTTTATGATCAGTTTAATAACATCATTATAAGTTAATTACTTTAACATATCAGTACATAAGTCATTTTCAAGTTCATTAGTGATTAAAACCTTGTTTTTAATAAAAAGGGCAAATTAGTCAAAGTATGGCATAATAACGAAACATGTGCAAAAATTCAGATTACTATTATGATCCTGTAATATAACCTCAGAGGGTTATGCTACAATATATTACTATCATAATGGAACCTTAAATTAGAAGCAAACTTTTCTAAATCGTGTCATAATCGAAAGTCAAAGAAGAAGTCAAACTTTGTGACTTTCGGTTGCGAACTGACCTTAAGACTGGAAATGACGAGCCAAACATGGTTACACATGTTCTAATAATTATTAAAAAGTTGTTTAAGTATTTAAACATATTTTAGAAAACATATAAACTTAGATTAAAATATTTATAAAATCTTGTTGGTGCATGCGTCTGTCGACTTCGTCTTGTATCGAGTCTTGTTCTAAGTATGTTAGATCAGGGCGCGTAGTTCGAGAAATAGAGTTTAGAGTTAATTTCGCTTGGAATGTCCTAATTCCGCTTGAATGTTGCATGGTGTAATTCCGTGCGGAATTAGATTTCGCTTGGAATTTTAATTCCGCTCGGAGCCTGTTTCACGCGGAATTACAACACTATATATAGGTCCCAAGCGAAATCATTTGCAACATTCTGTGATTCCGGTACCGAAGTGCTGCCGACGTGCCGTTTGATTGTAAACTATGTTAAATCAATAAACAAGGCGAGAGCTCTTCTGATTGACTCGTTTGGGTCACGACACGATCCTACAAGTGGTATCAGAGCTCAGGAGGAAGAGTTCTTACCAAAACAGCCTTAATTTCTGTCTTCTACACCTTCTTTTTCAAAATTCACAACATTTTACGGTCAAAATGTCTTGAATTTCACATATTTTGTGCGAAACTGTGTTTTAATGAATCCTTGAGAAAAGTGGACCATAATTCAATCATAAAGTATTAAAATCTATAATTCCGTTTCAAAATCAAATCGAATTGGATGACGTCAGCCTAATTCCGTACGGAATCACTGCTTGATTTCAAACGAAATTACCTAATTCCGCTTGAAATTTCTAATTTCGCATCAAAGTGTAATTCCGTTTGAAACCGTTCCACACGAAATCACCTAATTCGGCTCAAGATTAACTAATTCCACTTGAATTAGTAATTTCGTTTGACATTTTCACACGAAATTATCTAATTTCGCTTGAAAAAGTTAATTCCGTTTCAGATTGTAATTCCGTGTGAAGTAATTTCGCGTGGAATAATCTAATTTCGTTTGTAATCTGATTTCGTGTGAAAGAAGTTAATTTCGCATCAAACTGATTCCGTTTCAGTTTGTTATTTCGTTTGAAGATCTTATTTCATGTGAAAGTCATTGTTATTTGAACTTTGTGATTTTGTGATACAGGTTATTAAATCATGGCTGAAGAATTTTACAATGCGTTTGCGACACCCGTTGCTCCAGTTACTGCTGCTGAAACATTGTACAGTGAAAATGAGACGGGAACCTATCAAAAACCACCGAAGCTAATGTACATTGAAGATTTTAAAGGGTGGCAAAATCGATTTGAAAACTGGGTGCAAGCATACAAGTTTGTCGCATGGTGTGCGTTAGAGAAAGATTACGAGAAACCGAAAAATGAACGTGGGCTTAAAAAAGCATTTTGTGCCTTTTCAGAAATTGATAAATTGAAATATACAAGTGAAAAAATGATGATCAGTATTCTTCAGCAAGCAGTTAAAGAAGACATTTTTGTTCTACTCCAACATGAGGGTACTGCGCGGTCAATTTGGAATGCATTGATTTAGAAGTTCAAAGGAAGCGCGGATATGATTAAAAACAAAAAGGCGTTATTAAAGAAATCATTTGATACGTTTACAGCCTTCGAAGGTGAATCAACAAAAACAACCATCGACAGATATTGTCATCTTGTTTTAGAAATGGGAAGATTGGAGATAACGAAAGATGATGAGGAGTGGGTTGATAAACTTCTTGATGCGTTACCACAGCAAAAATGGGGAACGTATTTGCTGATTTTAAAACACACAAGAAAGTCTGAAAATATGAACTTGGCATAATTTATTCAAAAGATTGAAGAGTACGAGTTGGATATCCAGAAAACGGCTATCATGACAAATCCAAATGCTAAACAGGATGTCAGTCTGTATTACCGAGGAAACAAATTTGAAACCACTCCAAGTCCAAAGATTGGTACTGCTTTTAGTGCTGATGGATCGTCTAGTCCAAATGTTAGCACTACAACTCAGAGTGGTGGATATTCTTCATCGTTTTCAAGTTTTGATCCAAACAGCACAACATCAAGTCCTCAACAACAAAATTCTACAAATCTTCAATGCAATGTGACTTTGAACATTCAGAATTGTCAAAATTTGTCTCCTGAAATTGCTAAACTGCACATGGCATCACTCGTTGCTATGTTAGAATCATATGAAAGTTTGATTGCTGGGAAAATTGGAAATCCAATGCTTACGAAAGAAGATTATGACCAAATTGATGCAGAGGAACTTGAATTGATGGATGTTAAATGGTGTTTGGCCAGTGTTGTTCGAAGAGCTGAAAAGTTTACACAAGTGACTGGTAGAGATGATTTTCGTGAGATGAGTGTATCTCCAATTGGGTTTGACAAATCAAAAGTTACTTGTTTTCGTTGTCACGAAAAAGGTCATTTTAAGCGTGAGTGCAAAAACAAAGAAGCAGATGGAAGACAAAATCAGTCTGGAAATAACAATTATTATCAGAAGTCAATCTTTCATCAGATTACTCAACAACCACAAACTGTTAAGGCGCAACCACAAACTGCTCATGGTGCCATGACAGAAAGAGAGAAAAGAGCTTGTTATGGTATTATTGACCAAGATGATGAATTTGTTGCTGAAGGTTTCAGCTAGGATAAATACATTCCACCAGGTTCAGGTCTTGTTGCTAGAATTCTGGGTGAAGATGAGATCAAATCTAAACTGAAAAGAATACCGATTTTTCCAGAATTGGGAGTTGATGCAGATACCGATGATGAAGAAGAATATATTGAGAAAGCTAGAAAAGGTTTAGATACTGATAGTTTCAATTTGTTTTTTGCAGATAAAGTGGAAATGTTGAATCAGAAGAAGATTGCCAGATTGAGAAGAAAACTGGAAGCAGAAAAAATGTTGGCTGAAGAAAAAGAAAAAATAGAAGCTAAGAAAGCAGAAGTTGAAGAAAATCTAACAAAGGTAGCTGAGGGACAGAAAGCTGATATAGAATCTGAAGAACCAGTGACTGAGAACGTAGTAGAAAAAATCGTTGAAGTGGAGAAAGTGGTTGAAGTTGAAAAACCATGTTTGAAGTGTTTAGAATCGTGCAAAGCTTGTGAGGAGAAAGATAAGAAGGTTGCTGAATTAGAGAAGATTAAAGAAGAGTTACTGTCTGATGTGAAGTGTGTGAAAGAGTCATATGATGTTTTGAACAGGACGGTTGATGGTTTGAACAAAACAAACTTGGAAGTTGATAAAGCAATGACAATGATGAGTTCAACATTGATGACAAAGCAGAAAGTCATTAATGAGTATATCGAAGATTGTGCGAAGCTGAAGCAAGATTTAGAACTTGAGAAGATTGAGAGTGAAAGGATCAAACGTTTGTTGTTGAGTTACATAACTTGTGATTATTTGATTGATCGTGTGTATCCTACTGTTGCAGGTCTTGAAGCATTCAAGGAAGAAAAGACTGAAGATACTGATACTGGTAAGAAACACAGTGTCAAGTATGACAAGTGTCCGCCCCCGATCTATGAAAGTTATGCTCCCAGAAAGCCAAATGAGGAACGTTTAAATAAGGCTCTCAACATCAAGTTAAAGTCTGAAACCATTGATGAGTTACCAGATAATATTGATGTCACATTCACAGCGTCTGACACTGATCATGAGTCTGAGTTAATAAAGAAAGTTGTCGATCAGGTGTTAGATACGGATGAAGAGTCAAAGTTGGAGTCTAAATCTGAGAGTTCGAGTTCGTCAGAAAAGAGTCCGAGTTCGCCGGTTAAGAGGGTTTACAATAAAGAATTCTTGTTATCAAAGAATAATTTGAATGATGAAATGTTTAAGGTTGCATATACCTTGAATGATTCGGACAAATTATTTTCTGATGAAGAATTCCCAATAAGAAGTGTCAAAACTGAACAGATTAAACAGGTTTTCAAATTGATAGAAATCAATATTTCTGAAATAAAAGATTTAAATCTTTCGAAAAAACCTGGAAAGTACACTTCAAGAATTCAACAAAGAGTAAACAGGAAAATGGGTTATGGTTTTCAAAAGAAACCAAACAATAACAGTAATTTCAAAAAGAAAGGATTAGGTTTTAGTTCTTCAGAAAATTATAATAATGAGAAAAATTATAAACCAAAAACAACATTTGTTGCAGGAGGAAGTTCTGATGAAGAGCAGAAGAAACCATTCTGGAAATAGTCTAATCAAGAGTTTCTTGCTGAAATAAAGAAGAATGTGAGGAAATTTGCTCCGAGAGTTGACAGAAGAACATGTTTCAAGTGTCAAAAAGCTGGACACATTGCTTGGAACTGCCATGAATCTAACTATACAAAACAGGAAGTTTCTTCTAACCCTGAAATGTGTTGGTAAATCAGAAAAATCAAAAGAAATGTTTGATAAATCGAGTTTTGAATCTGGTGAAAGTTCAAAACGTTTTTACAAAAGGAAAGGTGATTTAAACAAACAAAAGTGGGTGGTTAAATCTGAAAGTTGTTCTGACAATGAATCTGATTCCATAAAATCAGAAGAGTCACTTATTGAGAAAAGTAAGAATGAGAATTCCTTTCCAGAGGTGAACGATGAAAATTTTCCAAAATTGTCAAAGGAAAATTTGAAGTTGAAAGTGGGAAAAACTGAAATTTCAAATCAATTCTTCACTAATAAGGGAAATTTTGATGTTGAGAAGGCTTTCAATGGGAAAGTCAAACATATTTTCGGTAAGATGGTTGACAGAAAGGTAAAGGGTGCTAAAGAATTTTACAAATCAAAATGTTGGTGGAATAGATGTGTACCAGAATCTCCCAAGGACGGCCAGGCTTGGGGGAAAGTATTTCCTAACTGAAATCCTGACTTGCCGGAGCTCCCAGGTTGGTAAGCGTGGAGCAGGAATCGGCACATTTCTTGAGAAATTCACTTCGGTGATATTTCGACCTACAAGTGGTTAATCAAGGACATTAAGTTGTACTTGATCTTCCTACAAGTGGTTTTGTTGATAAAATCGGGAAATGTTAAACTTTTAAGTGGTTAAAAAGTGAACAAAGTGATGAAGTTTACCCCTAAACTACATGTGGTTAAAACAAAACTTATTTTCCGAAAAAACCATTTTGATTAAAACAAACTTAAGTGTTTTGAAATCTTAATGGGAAAATAGTTTGTTGTGAGGGGGAGTTCTGATTGTTTATGCCGAGTGGATGGCGATTTGAAGCTTGAAAATCAGTTGTCACTTTACTTGTACAGTTTGTTTTCAAATTTCTTTAAATGTTTTGCATTTTAGGGGGAGTAAGAATTTCAGAAAATCCAAAAACATTAGAAAATTTGAAAAAGCCAAAAACATGATAAAATAAAAAATGAGTGTTGTTGTGAAAAAGAGGAAATGATAGTACATCAGTGGACTATCACAACATGCTAAAGAAATGGAAAGTCAAAATGTGATAAACAATCTCACTGCGGATGTGTCAGTAGGTTTTTGCACATTCAGTAGATTGTGACGAGATATAAACATAAAATTCAAACTTGCTTATCTCGTGGGGAACATTTCTCGGATATATGGGTAACCCCCGAAATCTTGTTTGAAAGATCCCTTTTTCTGAAATACTAGGTCTTTATGCTTAGTGATATATGGGGTATTATCCCAGGACTTCTGATTTTGCGGAAGCAATGGTCTAGTCCCCGTATAATACTTTGCAAGTTGCTTGAAATATAGCGTTACCCTCAGAAAAAAAAAATGATGTATCATTGTAAAATGTTAATCATGTGCTGTTGAAGAAAAGATCCTCTAAAGGGGACACACCAAAAGTCGAACCGTCATCTCTCTGCTGAACGGAAGTTCTGACCTGAGCTCTCACGGTTTCGCATTTAACCCTTTACAGATATCATCTAGGTATACTCACCTATAAGACTGAATACTGGGATCTGGATACGGGAGTATATTCAAGTGGTGGGACACGCGAATAAGTTTAAGAGCTTAAAACATTAATCTCGTATCTCGAAACAGTTGAAATTTGTGTGAGAATTTAACTGTACCAGTATACCGACAATCTAAGTGAATTGTTTAGAGCTTAAAATGTTTAAAGCTTAACGGTGTTAGTGATTTGTCTCAAAAACTGATATGATCCTCTTACACAAACTCACAAAAATAGTGTCTGTAAATATTTCTGCTTTACATTTCATATACAAAATTTCAAAAAGATTTTCAGTGTGTTTTAGCTTAAAATTTTGAAAAATTCAAAAAGATTTTCGACATCTGATGTTGGAAAGCCGATTATCAAAATTCCGAGTGCTGAACATGACGAACAGGTTTGGAAAGAGTTTGTTTGAAAATTATATTTACAAATGGTCATCAGATATATTCAAATCTAAATCTTTCAGATCGTTTCTTGAAATAGTTCAATATTGTCAAGTTGTTAAATTTGTAAATCTTATTTTTGGGTAGAGTATATGCAGGATAAGGAGGATACTGACCCTGAGTAGACAGAGAGTCATGTTTCGATCCTGATCCTGTGAAAGCCAGACTACGATCCCAGTGCAGCTTGAGGGGGAGTCTGTTAGAAAGAAGAGCCTGAAGATGCAAGAGCTAGGAATTTGATCCTGAAGATGCAAGAAGAGAGTTAGAGAGAGGCAAGAGCCAGATCGAGATTCTGGAAGAAAGAGCCCGAAGACTGATAAAGACTGAAGACGTTGAAGACTCGACACTTAAGACTTGTCAACATTCGAGGGGGAGTCTGTTGGTGCATGCGTCTGTCGACTTCGTCTTGTATAGAGTCTTGTTCTAAGTATGTTAGATCAGGGCGCGTAGTTTAAGAAATAGAGTTTAGTGTTAATTTCGCTTGGAAGGTCCTAATTCCGCTTGAATGTTGCATGGTGTAATTCCGTGCGGAATTAGATTCCGCTTGGAATTTTAATTCCGCTCGGAGCCTGTTTCACGCGGAATTACAACACTATATATAGGTCCCAAGCGAAATCATTTGCAACATTCTGTGATTCCGGTACTGAAGTGCTGCCGACATGTCGTTTGATTGTAAACTGTGTTAAATCAATAAACAAGGCAATTTAAAGTGAAACAAGCTGTTTTACACATCTGTTTCTTAGTTTTCGCCTCTGAAACAGACGAGAGCTCTTCTGATTGACTCGTTTGGGTCACGACACGAGTTGGTGCATGCATCTGTCGACTTCGTCTTGTATCGAGTCTTGTTCTAAGTATGTTAGATCAGGGCGCGTAGTTCGAGAAATAGAGTTTAGAGTTAATTTCGCTTGGAAGGTCCTAATTCCGCTTGAATGTTGCATGGTGTAATTCCGTGCGGAATTAGATTCTGCTTGGAATTTTAATTCCGCTCGGAACCTGTTTCACGCGGAATTACAACACTATATATAGGTCCCAAGCGAAACCATTTGCAACATTCTGTGATTCCAGTACCGAAGTGCTGCCGACGTGCCGTTTGATTGTAAACTGTGTTAAATCAATAAACAAGGCAATTTAAAGTGAAACAAGCTGTTTTACACATCTCTTTCTTAGTTTCCGCCTCTGAAACAGACGAGAGCTCTTCTGATTGACTCGTTTGGGTCACGACACGATCCTACAAATCTGCCCAGTTGACTTTTTAAAACAATAATATGTTGACCCGTCAATTAACCAAGCAAACGTGATTCTCAGGAGGTGCCCTTTTGAGGAATTAACACCTACCTAATTACGATCACGTAGCCATGTTCGTCTCGAACAATGGCTGGACCATTAAGGTCTAAACCGAAAGTCAAAACATTTATCAAAAATGCTTGACTTTCGGCTTTAAAAACCTACAAAATGAAAATGCAGGAGGAAGGAGCACTTACAAGTGGTCCTAGCTCGAAAATGAACTCAAAAGGAGGCTCCCTTTAGCTGGGAATCTCCAGGAGATGAGATGATTTGATTTAAATACGAAGGTGCAAGTTGGTATGAATGATCAAGCACCTATTTATAGTTGGAGGAGGTGTTTGGATATGGCTACAGGTGTTAAGTGGAGTTAGGAGAAGCTTACACATATCCTAGTACGTGTCCCTTACCAGAAACAAGCCCATGGTTTCGAAATGGTTGAGTTTTGGATGTTTATGTGATGGCCAAGGCAAATTTTTGAGCTGGAAGGCTCTACCGTAAGCTACAGTACAAAGACCATAACTTACGGCGCGGTCTGGTCAAAAATCATAACTTTCACACATTGTCACATTTGGCCCCCTTAACTCCTATATTCTTATGTATTGATATAAATGACATATATAGCCCCTCATGGCCAATACTTGGCACACCCGAGAGTATGACTGAACATCATAGAGCTCCCGGTTCGTTAAAAGGTCACTCATAGGTATAAATTAACATGTTGACGCTTTTAACACTCCAACTCACAAACTTTCAAACAATTTCACAAACGGTTCCTCTCGTCCAACAAGTGGCTCGTTTGAGATGGACACCGTCTAAGGTCACTCAGAGGCATAGTTTCAGTATGTTGACACTTTTAGTCCCTCCACATTCATACTTTTCACATTTGGCAAAAAAAAGTCCCTCCTAGCCAACATTAGGCATAATTAGGGTTAGGGACACCTGTCAATACATTATTGGACATAATTTTACGAGGTGTTACAAGTTTACTCTAAAATAAATATATATATTGAATTTTTGTATACGATATGTGTTAAAAAGATAAATAATATATTTTTAACTTATCTTTGTATACGTATTCTTGTATTATTTTGTGTATACTTGTCCTTGTGTTTGTTTGACCAAGTCAACGTTGATTTATACTTTTATTAAATATCAAACAACCAATCAATCATACCCAGTAAAATCCTATAAATAGCAAAGCTATAGGTAGGGTCTCGGGAGGGTGGGATGTAGGCACACCTTATATCTACCCCTAGGGATAGAGAGGCTACTTCTAGTGAGACCCTCGGCTCCAAAACACCGAGGAAAGAAATAAATAGAACATGAGGTGTGTGTGTGTGTATGAAGCTACCAATATAACATGAGTGGTGAAAGAGTGCATGGTAAACAAGACAAATATAACAACACAAAGAACCTATACACATAGATACATATCTACGACCATACACTACACCTAAAAAGACAATTGTTCCCTCTCTTAGAAATGCTTAACCTTAATCCTACGTCTCCACGAACTCCTATTATGGACCATATTCTCAGAGGGTGCAATCTTTGCAAATCCTGACTAATCCGCTCATCCCAAGTAATTTTGGGTCTGCCTCTACTCCTCCTCCCCTCCACCTCGAGAGTTTCAACCACTCTAACTGGCTCTATCGTTTGCCTCCTCTTCACATGCCTAAACCATCTCAATCTTCCCTCCTTTATCTTATCTGATATACTAGCTACTTCTAACCTCTCTCTAAAGACATCATTTCTTATCCGGTCTAACCTTGTGTGCCCACACATCCATCTTAGCATTCTCATCTCTGCCACCTCCATTTTGTGTGCTTGTACTTCCTTAATGGCCCAACAGTCCGTTCTGTATAACATAGCAGGTCTAATTGCAACCCTATAAAATTTCCCTTTCAATTTTGTTGGGAACCTCCTATCGCACAATACCCCAGTGGCAACTCTCTACCTACACCATCCAACCTGGATGCGGTGGGAAACGTCACTATCTATCTCCCCATCCCTCTGAACAAACGATCCTAGATACTTAAACTTAGTCACCTGCGGAACCACTTGACCGTCAATGGTGATCTAGATGTCCTCATCATTGTCTACTCCACTAAAGTCACAATACAAGTACTCAGTCTTAGATCGACTAATCCTTAAACCTCGGCCATCTAAAGTTGCTCGCTACTCTTCTAACCTTGCATTCAAGCTTTGTTTACTATCGGCAACTAACACAATATCATCTACGAAAAGCAGGCACCACGGAAGAGCCTTCTGAATTAACTTTGTCAACTCATCTAGGATAACTGCAAATAGAAAAGGGCTCATAGCAGACCCTTGGTGAAGTCCTACCTCCACCGGGAAAGAATCAGTATCCCCTACAGGCGCTCGAACACTAGTCTCAGTCCTAACATACATATCCCTAATTAAGTCTATATACTTCCCAGAAACCCCTCTACTCTCCAAACTATCCCAAATCAGTCTACATGGAACACTGTCATAGGCCTTTTCAAGATCAATGAACACCATGTGTAAGCCCCGTTTCTTCTCCCTACACTTCTCCATCAATCTTCTTATTAAATAATATTTCAATATTATTTAAGTATAAATATATTTGTAATTCTACCAAATGTATACTTTGGCAAGTATACATGTATTCAGGTGTAAACACTTATGTATTTTGTGTTTAATGTCAAAATCATTTCTTATGATTTTTATACTTTCCAGAATTATATTTCTTAAAAATAATCTATTTTTAAGGCTTGTTGAATACATATATTTTTGTCACACTAGTTAAATATATATATTTTTTTCTTCTTACATATATATTTGTCCATAAAGTCCAGTGTCACACCCCGACCACGTAAAACAACAAAACGTGGCGGAAACGTCGGGGAGTATTGCAACAGAATCATTGTTTCACAACCATGGATTAAAAATTTTCGTTTTATTGAATTATTGAACTCATTTTTTATTACAAATTAAATGAATACAAATATTGTCTTTCAAATTTTAAAGTCGCTAAGGCACGAGTTCATCCTATGTATAGCATGCATCAACAATCATCACATAGCAGCACCAGAAACATGTGTAAAAATAGGTACGTCAGCATAAAAATGCATGTGAGTTATATAGGTTTTATTGAAAATAGGATTCGTGACTTGTAATTTTAAAAGAATGTTTTAACAAAATAGCCATGAACTTTAAAAATGTTTTCTTTTATAAATCATATAACAAGTGATAAGAAAACAGATGATATAAAAGAAAGATGTATAAATAAATAATTAAGTAAAATGAGTTTGTATAACAATATTTTACAAAAAAGGTTTGTAGTATACATGAAAATATACTTTGGTTTTAAGAAAGTTGAATAAGTAATATATCAAAATATATTTCGGTTCCAAAATGGTTAAACAGATAGTATATTAAATATACTTTAGTCGTCAAAATAATCGTTTTCGGTAGTATATCAAAAGTATACTTTGGTTTTATAA
Source organism: Helianthus tuberosus (assembly GCA_030545235.1). Lineage (NCBI taxonomy): Eukaryota > Viridiplantae > Streptophyta > Magnoliopsida > Asterales > Asteraceae > Helianthus > Helianthus tuberosus. Next base: position 95,769,490 of record CM060413.1, read on the forward strand.
ATAACATATTAAACTATGCTTTTGTTTATAAATAACATATCAAACTATGTTTTAGTAATTAACAAAATATATGTTGTTTTGTACAATATCACACATGAGAGTATATCAAACTATACTTTTGGGAGTATAACAAAATATACAATAAAAATGTGATTTAAGAATTCAACCAAACCTTAGTGCATCAAAATACACCTAGGAGACTATAGAAATACTACGAAGGCAATCCCTATTTGGAAAAAATATCGGTTTCTGACATTCCATAAACAACAGGAATGGGGTGTCAAATCCTATAGCGCTATAATGCTATATCATACTACCAATCGGTCTGGTGAACATAAAATAAGTACAATTCAACAATTAATTTTAAAATCTTTGAAAAATCAGTGTTTATACCATAAATAATCATTCAGATTGTCAAAAGATAAGTACTAATATGTATAATCAATTATACTTTGAAATCATGAACATAACAAATAGGTACACATGCTTCACCCCAAAACATTGAAAACAGTAAAAGAGAGGACTATGTACTCACTTGAGAATGCTTAGAAGTCTTGAATAACAACCAAGCAACGCTAGAGGGATCACGGAATCAAACGGCACCTAATGTAGGTAACTAAGTAAATAAACCGGACCTAAATCGGAAGATCGGATAGAATGAGGTTTCGTAAACCAAATGAGTATGGGAACTCATGTAATATGGTTTAACAAAGCCTACATACTAAATCGAAACCTAACCTAAGTGCTTACGACCCATTACGAACCGTTTAGGTAGCTTACGCTACTTCAACGCGTCGTTCGCGTAAAACGCGTTCGGACCACCTAACTAGTCCTATGACAAGTAATATATGCCTTAACATGTCTAATAATGTTGCCTAATCAGTTTAGATGTCAAAATTTATGTTACATATGCTTAAAATGAATTTATGCGTAAAAAGGGCATTTTGGTCATTTACCTAAGGCATATAAACTACCTATCATACAACTACTTAAACGAAGTGACCATAAGGTATAACCTCGGAAGGTTATTCCCTATACAACTATGGTCACAAAATATGTTTGGTCGAATCCTACTGATTGACCAAACGGGTCGGGTTCGAAAGCGTAAGCGGTTGTTTAGACCGCTTATCTTACGACCCTATATAAGCACTAATCTAAAAGTGACGAGTTAAACATGTTAAAACAAATTTAACAAAGTTTGAAAACAAGTTTGATATCAAGACAAAGGGTCTTGATACCCAAGAATAGTTTGGTTGCAAAATACGCAAGAATACGCATTTTGACCGAAACTATGACTCGTCACTACGCCTAAATAACGTGGTAATCAGTAGGTATAGTCACAAGAGACTATAACCATCTTGATTACGCTCATGTTACGAAGTTCTAACGAACTTCGTGTTGACCATAGACTGGTCAAAGCAGAAAGTCAAACACTGTTTGACTTTTACGCTTAAAAACGCATAAAAGAAAGAAAGAATACTTACAACGGGTCCAAGAAATGGAGGTTTGATCTAATTATTCTCAGGTATGAAGTGTATAACTTCAAAATAGAGAACAAAATCAGATCAAAGGTGAGTTTGCAAATGAAATGGAAGGGGTATATATAGATTTCGGAGAACCGTTAGGATCGTTTCTTGCAAATCGTGCTTTGATCTTGACCTTACAAGTGGGCACATGGTTTTCAAAACCATGGGAATACTTAAAACCATCAAATTCCAGCCCATAGAGTGCAAAACCTTGGGTTAAAACCATCTAAACCTCAAAAATGGACCAACTTCAATGTATCTGCCAGAAATTTCAAAAATGGTCCCTGCATTTGTAAAACTTGATTTTTGGCACTTTTAAGCCCTGTTAACCCCATTTAAAGGCTCTAAAATAAAGCTAAAGTATAGGGAACTTAAAATATGCTCAAAAATATCTCGGATGTCGGTTCGTTTGGTCGTACGGTTGCGTTGTTCGGTTAATTACGGCGGAAGTCGTAACGAACGCAAAAACGATCCAAATTAAGCGACAAGTGGAATTTTATCATGCTAATCACTAAAATAAAATATTTTAATGATTACATAAATTTTTGGATGTCCAGATGTATTTAGGACGTAAGATATGCGCGAAAATGCAAACTTGTGCACTTTTTGACGCTTTTAGTCCCTGAATGACCAAAAAGTTTATTTTAGCATACCGAACACCTCAAAGCCTATTTCTAAGCTATGTAAAGGATATTTATGGTATTTTTAACTTATGATCAACTTCCGTAATGTTCGTTACCACACGAATCGGCATACTTTCGCAGTTTGACACAAATAGTCCTTGTGATCGAATAAACTTGATTTCAACACACCAAACCATCCAAAACTTATTTCTAAGTTATGTAAAGGTTATTTAAGGTATGTTAACCCTATGTCACTATTTCGGAGTGTTTGTTGCATTAAACTGGTTATATTTACGCATCAGTTCGCATATAACCTTCCAGAAAGCAATTTAAAGCTCGAAATCGAACAAGAATTTATATGTGCAAATAATACACCTATTTATACAAATCCCAAGTATGAAATACAATATTTCATTGTTTTGGTATTTGTATGATGGTTGAAGTGACACAGGTGTCACAGTCTCCCCTACTTTAGGAAATTTCGTCCCGAAATTTAATTTTAGAGGAAACTTATAAAGACAACTGTGATGGTTTCGCTTTCGAAGGAATCCCTCGAACCCTAAGTAAAACTCTGGGCCATGTTTGGATTCTTAGCGAAATTGTCAACTGTCAAAGTGAAGTCCTTGTAGTAACAAAACATGGAGTTTCGAACTACGGACAAAAGAACGTTTCTTATGAAGACTTATCATAGGAAACTTGTGTGTGCTCGAAATTAGAGTTGGAGAGTGAAATGACATTGGTTAAGGTCCAGGACTTCTAGTAACTTAAATAACGCTACGTTCGCAATGTAATAAGGAACACTTATATATAGGAAGTACTAGCGGTGTATCCACCATGCCCCTTTTTATCGACTATCACTGTTATTATGTCACTAAGGCCTCGTCCAGATCCTATGTGACTCATGCATCCTAGCAATCATCATCAAGCAACATCACCTGAAACATATGTAAAAACAAAGTCAGCAAAGAAATGTTGGCGAGTACATAGGTTTTATGAAGGTGTCGGATTCATGGCTAGTTTACATGTTGCAATACCTTATTAAAAACTTTGTTTTGAAAAGAGTATAATATTGCAACGAAATTAACCAACTCAAATCAAGCGGGTTATAATTTATAAAACCTTGTAGCCATGATTCTTTACCCAAAAACTTTTATTTTAGTAAACCAAATTGTAAAACATCTCATATTAACTCGTTAATAAAACTCATATGGTTTATATCCTTTCGAAAACATCGTTGTGTGACATCGTTTTAAAATCATTTACCCAAGTGAACTAAATAACGCCACGATATGTAATATGTTGAAAACACTTATATATAAGAAGTACCAGCGGCATATCTACCATGCTTTCACCATATTACACCCGTCCCGTTATCTAAACACTTAACCAAAAACCAATCGTTTATCCAATTCGTTTAACTTGTTCAAATTGTTTCCAAATCGTTAACTCGTTTAAATCATCCTCGTTTTAGTTGTGAAAACTATTTATGGTCGTCTCGCTAATAACATCCAAACTTTGGTGACTCGACTATCTCGCTTCTCGCATTAATAAACCGCCAAAGGGTAAATTAACAATCAGATTCAGTCATTACCCACCTAACCCATACATAACCATGGGTGCAGTATGATAACGGGATTTGTCAGATCCTATGGTACCATAACCTAATACTGGTTGGCTTGATCAATTCTAATGATTGTCATTCGTTATGTAACTACAACCAACAAGTTCGTTCACATTATTGAAATCATTATTAGTTTAGTATAAACCATCTTAATCGTTTTTGAAACCATTGTCAAAATATCAAAAATCGTTTTGATACATATGAATCACCCCAAAACAATTGAAAACAGTAAAATAGGGGAACTATGTACTCACATGAAGTGCAAAGTATCCTAAATCAATAGAACTTCAACAACTCAAGTAAACCAGAGAAATCAAGCAGCACCTAGTAATCGAACCACTAGTAAATAAATTGACACCTCAATCGGAAGATCGGATAGAATGAGGTCTTGTAAACCAAATGAGTGTTGGAACTCACGTGATATGGTTTAACAAAGTCTACATTCTAGATCGGAACCTAACCTAAGTGCTTTCGACCCATTGCGACCCATTAAGGTAGCTTACGCTACTTTAATGCGTCGTACGCGCATAAGCACGTTCGAGACGTCTAACTAGTCCTATGACAAGTATTATATGCCTAAACATGTTTAACTATGTTGCACAATCAGTTATATGACAAAAGTTTATGTTACATATGCTTAATTACCAATTATGCATGAAAAGGGCATTTTGGTCATTTACCTTAGGCAAATAAACTACTTATCATATAACTAATTAAACCTAAGTGACCATAAGGTATAACCTCGGAAGGTTATTCCCTATGCAACTATGGTCACTAAACATGTTTGGTCGGATCCTAATGATCGACCAAACGGGTCGAATTCGAAAGTCTAAGCGGGTGTTTAGTCCTCTTGAGTTACGACTCTACACAAGCACTAATCTAAAGGTGACGAGCTAAACATGCTAAAACATGTTTAGTTAAGTTAGAAGACATGTTTTGGTATCAAAACAAACGGTCTTGATACCCAAGAGTAGTTTGGTTACAAAATACGCATAAATACGCATTTTGGCCGAAACTACGACTCGTCACTACGCATAGTCAACATGGTAATCAGTAGGTATAGTCACAAGGGACTATAACCATCGTGATTACGCTCACGTTGCAAAGTTCAAATGAACTTTGTGTTGACCATTGACTGGTCAAAGCTGAAAGTCAAACTCTGTTTGACTTTCATGCTTGAAAAACGAAACAAGAACGAAAGAGGACTTACCAAGGGTCCAAGAATGGAAAATCTAGATCAACTTGCTCAGGTATGAGGTGCTAAGCCTCAACTTAGAGCAATAGATCAGATTTGTGTGAAGATGAGAGTGAAGTGGGTGTTGCTATTTTTAGAGAATCAAGAACCGTTAAGATCATTCCTCGACAAACGAGCATCAATCTGGACCGTACACATATGGCCCATGGTTTTGGGATACTAGGGGTGCCCCAAAACCAGCAAACGGTATTGAAAATGTTACAAAATAGCCCCTAAACATCAATCCCATTGCTGAAAAATGCAGAAAATTAAGTTTCTGTCCAGATCAGGTGCTAGCGTCACGCCACGGGATAGGCAGGTGGTGGTGACACAGCGCCACCAGGTAACAGTTCCAGTAAAGTTTCAAAAATGGCAGAAATGGTCCCTGCACATGTTTAAGGCCTTTTTCGATGCGTTTAAACCCTGTTAACCCCATTTCAAGGCTCTAAAATTAAGTTAAAGTATAGGGAACTCAAAACATGCTCAAAAGCATCTCGGATGTCAGCTCATTTGGTCGTACGGTTGCGTTATTCGGTTAATTACGACGGAAGTCGTAACGGATGCAAAAACGATCCAAATTAAGCGACGAATGGAATTTTATCAAGCCAATCACTAACATAAAATATTTTAATGATTACATAAATTTTTGGATGTTCGGATATACTCAGAACGTAAGATATGCGCAAAAATGCAAACTTATGCACTTTTTGACGCTTTTAGTCCCTGAATGACCAATAAAGTTTGTTTTAGCATACCGAACCCCTCAAAGCCTATTTCTAAGCTATGTAAAGGATATTTAGGGTATGTTTTACTTATGATCAACTTCCGTAATGTTCGTTACCACACGAATCGGCATACTTTCGCAGTTTGACACAAATAGTCCTTGTGATCGAATAAACTTGATTTCAACACACCAAACCATCCAAAACTTATTTCTAAGTTATGTAAAGGTTATTTAAGGTATGTTAACCCTATGTCACTGTTTCGGAGTGTTTGTTGCATTAAACTGGTTATATTTACGCATCAGTTCGCATATAACCTTCCAGAAAGCAATTTAAAGCTCGAAATCGAACAAGAATTGATATGTGCAAATAATACACCTATTTATACAAATCCCAAGTATGAAATACAATATTTCATTGTTTTGGTATTTGTATGATGGTTGAAGTGACACAGGTGTCACAGTCTCCCCTACTTTAGGAAATTTCGTCCCGAAATTTAATTTTAGAGGAAACTTATAAAGACAACTGTGATGGTTTCGCTTTCGAAGGAATCCCTCGAACCCTAAGTAAAACTCTGGGCCATGTTTGGATTCTTAGCGAAATTGTCAACTGTCAAAGTGAAGTCCTTGTAGTAACAAAACATGGAGTTTCGAACTACGGACAAAAGAACGTTTCTTATGAAGATTTATCATAGGAAACTTGTGTGTGCTCGAAATTAGAGTTGGAGAGTGAAATAACATTGGTTAAGGTCCAGGACTTCTAGTAACTTAAATAACGCTACGTTCGCAATGTAATAAGGAACACTTATATATAGGAAGTACTAGCGGTGTATCCACCATGCCCCTTTTTATCGACTATCACTGTTATTATGTCACTAAGGCCTCGTCCAGATCCTATGTGACTCATGCATCCTAGCAATCATCATCAAGCAACATCACCTGAAACATATGTAAAAACAAAGTCAGCAAAGAAATGTTGGCGAGTACATAGGTTTTATGAAGGTGTCGGATTCATGGCTAGTTTACATGTTGCAATACCTTATTAAAAACTTTGTTTTGAAAAGAGTATAATATTGCAACGAAATTAACCAACTCAAATCAAGCGGGTTATAATTTATAAAACCTTGTAGCCATGATTCTTTACCCAAAAACTTTTATTTTAGTAAACCAAATTGTAAAACATCTCATATTAACTCGTTAATAAAACTCATATGGTTTATATCCTTTCGAAAACATCGTTGTGTGACATCGTTTTAAAATCATTTACCCAAGTGAACTAAATAACGCCACGATATGTAATATGTTGAAAACACTTATATATAAGAAGTACCAGCGGCATATCTACCATGCTTTCACCATATTACACCCGTCCCGTTATCTAAACACTTAACCAAAAACCAATCGTTTATCCAATTCGTTTAACTTGTTCAAATTGTTTCCAAATCGTTAACTCGTTTAAATCATCCTCGTTTTAGTTGTGAAAACTATTTATGGTCGTCTCGCTAATAACATCCAAACTTTGGTGACTCGACTATCTCGCTTCTCGCATTAATAAACCGCCAAAGGGTAAATTAACAATCAGATTCAGTCATTACCCACCTAACCCATACATAACCATGGGTGCAGTATGATAACGGGATTTGTCAGATCCTATGGTACCATAACCTAATACTGGTTGGCTTGATCAATTCTAATGATTGTCATTCGTTATGTAACTACAACCAACAAGTTCGTTCACATTATTGAAATCATTATTAGTTTAGTATAAACCATCTTAATCGTTTTTGAAACCATTGTCAAAATATCAAAAATCGTTTTGATACATATGAATCACCCCAAAACAATTGAAAACAGTAAAATAGGGGAACTATGTACTCACATGAAGTGCAAAGTATCCTAAATCAATAGAACTTCAACAACTCAAGTAAACCAGAGAAATCAAGCAGCACCTAGTAATCGAACCACTAGTAAATAAATTGACACCTCAATCGGAAGATCGGATAGAATGAGGTCTTGTAAACCAAATGAGTGTTGGAACTCACGTGATATGGTTTAACAAAGTCTACATTCTAGATCGGAACCTAACCTAAGTGCTTTCGACCCATTGCGACCCATTAAGGTAGCTTACGCTACTTTAATGCGTCGTACGCGCATAAGCACGTTCGAGACGTCTAACTAGTCCTATGACAAGTATTATATGCCTAAACATGTTTAACTATGTTGCACAATCAGTTATATGACAAAAGTTTATGTTACATATGCTTAATTACCAATTATGCATGAAAAGGGCATTTTGGTCATTTACCTTAGGCAAATAAACTACTTATCATATAACTAATTAAACCTAAGTGACCATAAGGTATAACCTCGGAAGGTTATTCCCTATGCAACTATGGTCACTAAACATGTTTGGTCGGATCCTAATGATCGACCAAACGGGTCGAATTCGAAAGTCTAAGCGGGTGTTTAGTCCTCTTGAGTTACGACTCTACACAAGCACTAATCTAAAGGTGACGAGCTAAACATGCTAAAACATGTTTAGTTAAGTTAGAAGACATGTTTTGGTATCAAAACAAACGGTTTTGATACCCAAGAGTAGTTTGGTTACAAAATACGCATAAATACGCATTTTGGCCGAAACTACGACTCGTCACTACGCATAGTCAACATGGTAATCAGTAGGTATAGTCACAAGGGACTATAACCATCGTGATTACGCTCACGTTGCAAAGTTCAAATGAACTTTGTGTTGACCATTGACTGGTCAAAGCTGAAAGTCAAACTCTGTTTGACTTTCATGCTTGAAAAACGAAACAAGAACGAAAGAGGACTTACCAAGGGTCCAAGAATGGAAAATCTAGATCAACTTGCTCAGGTATGAGGTGCTAAGCCTCAACTTAGAGCAATAGATCAGATTTGTGTGAAGATGAGAGTGAAGTGGGTGTTGCTATTTTTAGAGAATCAAGAACCGTTAAGATCATTCCTCGACAAACGAGCATCAATCTGGACCGTACACATATGGCCCATGGTTTTGGGATACTAGGGGTGCCCCAAAACCAGCAAACGATATTGAAAATGTTACAAAATAGCCCCTAAACATCAATCCCATTGCTGAAAAATGCAGAAAATTAAGTTTCTGTCCAGATCAGGTGCTAGCGTCACGCCACGGGATAGGCAGGTGGTGGTGACACAGCGCCACCAGGTAACAGTTCCAGTAAAGTTTCAAAAATGGCAGAAATGGTCCCTGCACATGTTTAAGGCCTTTTTCGATGCGTTTAAACCCTGTTAACCCCATTTCAAGGCTCTAAAATTAAGTTAAAGTATAGGGAACTCAAAATATGCTCAAAAGCATCTCGGATGTCAGCTCATTTGGTCGTACGGTTGCGTTATTCGGTTAATTACGACGGAAGTCGTAACGGATGCAAAAACGATCCAAATTAAGCGACGAATGGAATTTTATCAAGCCAATCACTAACATAAAATATTTTAATGATTACACAAATTTTTGGATGTTCGGATATACTCAGAACGTAAGATATGCGCAAAAATGCAAACTTATGCACTTTTTGACGCTTTTAGTCCCTGAATGACCAATAAAGTTTGTTTTAGCATACCGAACCACTCAAAGCCTATTTCTAAGCTATGTAAAGGATATTTAGGGTATGTTTTACTTATGATCAACTTCCGTAATGTTCGTTACCACACGAATCGGCATACTTTCGCAGTTTGACACAAATAGTCCTTGTGATCGAATAAACTTGATTTCAACACACCAAACCATCCAAAACTTATTTCTAAGTTATGTAAAGGTTATTTAAGGTATGTTAACCCTATGTCACTGTTTCGGAGTGTTTGTTGCATTAAACTGGTTATATTTACGCATCAGTTCGCATATAACCTTCCAGAAAGCAATTTAAAGCTCGAAATCGAACAAGAATTTATATGTGCAAATAATACACCTATTTATACAAATCCCAAGTATGAAATACAATATTTCATTGTTTTGGTATTTGTATGATGGTTGAAGTGACACAGGTGTCACAGTCTCCCCTACTTTAGGAAATTTCGTCCCGAAATTTAATTTTAGAGGAAACTTATAAAGACAACTGTGATGGTTTCGCTTTCGAAGGAATCCCTCGAACCCTAAGTAAAACTCTGGGCCATGTTTGGATTCTTAGCGAAATTGTCAACTGTCAAAGTGAAGTCCTTGTAGTAACAAAACATGGAGTTTCGAACTACGGACAAAAGAACGTTTCTTATGAAGACTTATCATAGGAAACTTGTGTGTGCTCGAAATTAGAGTTGGAGAGTGAAATAACATTGGTTAAGGTCCAGGACTTCTAGTAACTTAAATAACGCTACGTTCGCAATGTAATAAGGAACACTTATATATAGGAAGTACTAGCGGTGTATCCACCATGCCCCTTTTTATCGACTATCACTGTTATTATGTCACTAAGGCCTCGTCCAGATCCTATGTGACTCATGCATCCTAGCAATCATCATCAAGCAACATCACCTGAAACATATGTAAAAACAAAGTCAGCAAAGAAATGTTGGCGAGTACATAGGTTTTATGAAGGTGTCGGATTCATGGCTAGTTTACATGTTGCAATACCTTATTAAAAACTTTGTTTTGAAAAGAGTATAATATTGCAACGAAATTAACCAACTCAAATCAAGCGGGTTATAATTTATAAAACCTCGTAGCCATGATTCTTTACCCAAAAACTTTTATTTTAGTAAACCAAATTGTAAAACATCTCATATTAACTCGTTAATAAAACTCATATGGTTTATATCCTTTCGAAAACATCGTTGTGTGACATCGTTTTAAAATCATTTACCCAAGTGAACTAAATAACGCCACGATATGTAATATGTTGAAAACACTTATATATAAGAAGTACCAGCGGCATATCTACCATGCTTTCACCATATTACACCCGTCCCGTTATCTAAACACTTAACCAAAAACCAATCGTTTATCCAATTCGTTTAACTTGTTCAAATTGTTTCCAAATCGTTAACTCGTTTAAATCATCCTCGTTTTAGTTGTGAAAACTATTTATGGTCGTCTCGCTAATAACATCCAAACTTTGGTGACTCGACTATCTCGCTTCTCGCATTAATAAACCGCCAAAGGGTAAATTAACAATCAGATTCAGTCATTACCCACCTAACCCATACATAACCATGGGTGCAGTATGATAACGGGATTTGTCAGATCCTATGGTACCATAACCTAATACTGGTTGGCTTGATCAATTCTAATGATTGTCATTCGTTATGTAACTACAACCAACAAGTTCGTTCACATTATTGAAATCATTATTAGTTTAGTATAAACCATCTTAATCGTTTTTGAAACCATTGTCAAAATATCAAAAATCGTTTTGATACATATGAATCACCCCAAAACAATTGAAAACAGTAAAATAGGGGAACTATGTACTCACATGAAGTGCAAAGTATCCTAAATCAATAGAACTTCAACAACTCAAGTAAACCAGAGAAATCAAGCAGCACCTAGTAATCGAACCACTAGTAAATAAATTGACACCTCAATCGGAAGATCGGATAGAATGAGGTCTTGTAAACCAAATGAGTGTTGGAACTCACGTGATATGGTTTAACAAAGTCTACATTCTAGATCGGAACCTAACCTAAGTGCTTTCGACCCATTGCGACCCATTAAGGTAGCTTACGCTACTTTAATGCGTCGTACGCGCATAAGCACGTTCGAGACGTCTAACTAGTCCTATGACAAGTATTATATGCCTAAACATGTTTAACTATGTTGCACAATCAGTTATATGACAAAAGTTTATGTTACATATGCTTAATTACCAATTATGCATGAAAAGGGCATTTTGGTCATTTACCTTAGGCAAATAAACTACTTATCATATAACTAATTAAACCTAAGTGACCATAAGGTATAACCTCGGAAGGTTATTCCCTATGCAACTATGGTCACTAAACATGTTTGGTCGGATCCTAATGATCGACCAAACGGGTCGAATTCGAAAGTCTAAGCGGGTGTTTAGTCCTCTTGAGTTACGACTCTACACAAGCACTAATCTAAAGGTGACGAGCTAAACATGCTAAAACATGTTTAGTTAAGTTAGAAGACATGTTTTGGTATCAAAACAAACGGTTTTGATACCCAAGAGTAGTTTGGTTACAAAATACGCATAAATACGCATTTTGGCCGAAACTACGACTCGTCACTACGCATAGTCAACATGGTAATCAGTAGGTATAGTCACAAGGGACTATAACCATCGTGATTACGCTCACGTTGCAAAGTTCAAATGAACTTTGTGTTGACCATTGACTGGTCAAAGCTGAAAGTCAAACTCTGTTTGACTTTCATGCTTGAAAAACGAAACAAGAACGAAAGAGGACTTACCAAGGGTCCAAGAATGGAAAATCTAGATCAACTTGCTCAGGTATGAGGTGCTAAGCCTCAACTTAGAGCAATAGATCAGATTTGTGTGAAGATGAGAGTGAAGTGGGTGTTGCTATTTTTAGAGAATCAAGAACCGTTAAGATCATTCCTCGACAAACGAGCATCAATCTGGACCGTACACATATGGCCCATGGTTTTGGGATACTAGGGGTGCCCCAAAACCAGCAAACGATATTGAAAATGTTACAAAATAGCCCCTAAACATCAATCCCATTGCTGAAAAATGCAGAAAATTAAGTTTCTGTCCAGATCAGGTGCTAGCGTCACGCCACGGGATAGGCAGGTGGTGGTGACACAGCGCCACCAGGTAACAGTTCCAGTAAAGTTTCAAAAATGGCAGAAATGGTCCCTGCACATGTTTAAGGCCTTTTTCGATGCGTTTAAACCCTGTTAACCCCATTTCAAGGCTCTAAAATTAAGTTAAAGTATAGGGAACTCAAAATATGCTCAAAAGCATCTCGGATGTCAGCTCATTTGGTCGTACGGTTGCGTTATTCGGTTAATTACGACGGAAGTCGTAACGGATGCAAAAACGATCCAAATTAAGCGACGAATGGAATTTTATCAAGCCAATCACTAACATAAAATATTTTAATGATTACACAAATTTTTGGATGTTCGGATATACTCAGAACGTAAGATATGCGCAAAAATGCAAACTTATGCACTTTTTGACGCTTTTAGTCCCTGAATGACCAATAAAGTTTGTTTTAGCATACCGAACCACTCAAAGCCTATTTCTAAGCTATGTAAAGGATATTTAGGGTATGTTTTACTTATGATCAACTTCCGTAATGTTCGTTACCACACGAATCGGCATACTTTCGCAGTTTGACACAAATAGTCCTTGTGATCGAATAAACTTGATTTCAACACACCAAACCATCCAAAACTTATTTCTAAGTTATGTAAAGGTTATTTAAGGTATGTTAACCCTATGTCACTGTTTCGGAGTGTTTGTTGCATTAAACTGGTTATATTTACGCATCAGTTCGCATATAACCTTCCAGAAAGCAATTTAAAGCTCGAAATCGAACAAGAATTTATATGTGCAAATAATACACCTATTTATACAAATCCCAAGTATGAAATACAATATTTCATTGTTTTGGTATTTGTATGATGGTTGAAGTGACACAGGTGTCACAGTCTCCCCTACTTTAGGAAATTTCGTCCCGAAATTTAATTTTAGAGGAAACTTATAAAGACAACTGTGATGGTTTCGCTTTCGAAGGAATCCCTCGAACCCTAAGTAAAACTCTGGGCCATGTTTGGATTCTTAGCGAAATTGTCAACTGTCAAAGTGAAGTCCTTGTAGTAACAAAACATGGAGTTTCGAACTACGGACAAAAGAACGTTTCTTATGAAGACTTATCATAGGAAACTTGTGTGTGCTCGAAATTAGAGTTGGAGAGTGAAATAACATTGGTTAAGGTCCAGGACTTCTAGTAACTTAAATAACGCTACGTTCGCAATGTAATAAGGAACACTTATATATAGGAAGTACTAGCGGTGTATCCACCATGCCCCTTTTTATCGACTATCACTGTTATTATGTCACTAAGGCCTCGTCCAGATCCTATGTGACTCATGCATCCTAGCAATCATCATCAAGCAACATCACCTGAAACATATGTAAAAACAAAGTCAGCAAAGAAATGTTGGCGAGTACATAGGTTTTATGAAGGTGTCGGATTCATGGCTAGTTTACATGTTGCAATACCTTATTAAAAACTTTGTTTTGAAAAGAGTATAATATTGCAACGAAATTAACCAACTCAAATCAAGCGGGTTATAATTTATAAAACCTCGTAGCCATGATTCTTTACCCAAAAACTTTTATTTTAGTAAACCAAATTGTAAAACATCTCATATTAACTCGTTAATAAAACTCATATGGTTTATATCCTTTCGAAAACATCGTTGTGTGACATCGTTTTAAAATCATTTACCCAAGTGAACTAAATAACGCCACGATATGTAATATGTTGAAAACACTTATATATAAGAAGTACCAGCGGCATATCTACCATGCTTTCACCATATTACACCCGTCCCGTTATCTAAACACTTAACCAAAAACCAATCGTTTATCCAATTCGTTTAACTTGTTCAAATTGTTTCCAAATCGTTAACTCGTTTAAATCATCCTCGTTTTAGTTGTGAAAACTATTTATGGTCGTCTCGCTAATAACATCCAAACTTTGGTGACTCGACTATCTCGCTTCTCGCATTAATAAACCGCCAAAGGGTAAATTAACAATCAGATTCAGTCATTACCCACCTAACCCATACATAACCATGGGTGCAGTATGATAACGGGATTTGTCAGATCCTATGGTACCATAACCTAATACTGGTTGGCTTGATCAATTCTAATGATTGTCATTCGTTATGTAACTACAACCAACAAGTTCGTTCACATTATTGAAATCATTATTAGTTTAGTATAAACCATCTTAATCGTTTTTGAAACCATTGTCAAAATATCAAAAATCGTTTTGATACATATGAATCACCCCAAAACAATTGAAAACAGTAAAATAGGGGAACTATGTACTCACATGAAGTGCAAAGTATCCTAAATCAATAGAACTTCAACAACTCAAGTAAACCAGAGAAATCAAGCAGCACCTAGTAATCGAACCACTAGTAAATAAATTGACACCTCAATCGGAAGATCGGATAGAATGAGGTCTTGTAAACCAAATGAGTGTTGGAACTCACGTGATATGGTTTAACAAAGTCTACATTCTAGATCGGAACCTAACCTAAGTGCTTTCGACCCATTGCGACCCATTAAGGTAGCTTACGCTACTTTAATGCGTCGTACGCGCATAAGCACGTTCGAGACGTCTAACTAGTCCTATGACAAGTATTATATGCCTAAACATGTTTAACTATGTTGCACAATCAGTTATATGACAAAAGTTTATGTTACATATGCTTAATTACCAATTATGCATGAAAAGGGCATTTTGGTCATTTACCTTAGGCAAATAAACTACTTATCATATAACTAATTAAACCTAAGTGACCATAAGGTATAACCTCGGAAGGTTATTCCCTATGCAACTATGGTCACTAAACATGTTTGGTCGGATCCTAATGATCGACCAAACGGGTCGAATTCGAAAGTCTAAGCGGGTGTTTAGTCCTCTTGAGTTACGACTCTACACAAGCACTAATCTAAAGGTGACGAGCTAAACATGCTAAAACATGTTTAGTTAAGTTAGAAGACATGTTTTGGTATCAAAACAAATGGTCTTGATACCCAAGAGTAGTTTGGTTACAAAATACGCATAAATACGCATTTTGGCCGAAACTACGACTCGTCACTACGCATAGTCAACATGGTAATCAGTAGGTATAGTCACAAGGGACTATAACCATCGTGATTACGCTCACATTGCAAAGTTCAAATGAACTTTGTGTTGACCATTGACTGGTCAAAGCTGAAAGTCAAACTCTGTTTGACTTTCATGCTTGAAAAACGAAACAAGAACGAAAGAGGACTTACCAAGGGTCCAAGAATGGAAAATCTAGATCAACTTGCTCAGGTATGAGGTGCTAAGCCTCAACTTAGAGCAATAGATCAGATTTGTGTGAAGATGAGAGTGAAGTGGGTGTTGCTATTTTTAGAGAATCAAGAACCGTTAAGATCATTCCTCGACAAACGAGCATCAATCTGGACCGTACACATATGGCCCATGGTTTTGGGATACTAGGGGTGCCCCAAAACCAGCAAACGGTATTGAAAATGTTACAAAATAGCCCCTAAACATCAATCCCATTGCTGAAAAATGCAGAAAATTAAGTTTCTGTCCAGATCAGGTGCTAGCGTCACGCCACGGGATAGGCAGGTGGTGGTGACACAGCGCCACCAGGTAACAGTTCCAGTAAAGTTTCAAAAATGGCAGAAATGGTCCCTGCACATGTTTAAGGCCTTTTTCGATGCGTTTAAACCCTGTTAACCCCATTTCAAGGCTCTAAAATTAAGTTAAAGTATAGGGAACTCAAAACATGCTCAAAAGCATCTCGGATGTCAGCTCATTTGGTCGTACGGTTGCGTTATTCGGTTAATTACGACGGAAGTCGTAACGGATGCAAAAACGATCCAAATTAAGCGACGAATGGAATTTTATCAAGCCAATCACTAACATAAAATATTTTAATGATTACATAAATTTTTGGATGTTCGGATATACTCAGAACGTAAGATATGCGCAAAAATGCAAACTTATGCACTTTTTGACGCTTTTAGTCCCTGAATGACCAATAAAGTTTGTTTTAGCATACCGAACCCCTCAAAGCCTATTTCTAAGCTATGTAAAGGATATTTAGGGTATGTTTTACTTATGATCAAGTTCCGGAATGTTCGTTACTATACAAATCGATATAGTTTCACAGTTGATTTCAACACACCAAATCATCCAAAGCTTATTTCTAAGTTATGTGGAGGTTATTTAAGGTATGTTTGCCTATTTCACTATTCCGGAGTGTTTGTCGTGTTATACTGACTGCGTTTACGCACCAGTTTGCGTATAACCTTCCAGAAAGCGATTTAGAGCTTGAAATTGGAATTGAATCAAATTGTAAAATCATCAAACACGAATACACACATAATAACACCAAAACACATATAATAACACCAAGACACATTGTTTTATTAATAATCAACATTGTTTTACATTATACGACAATTACAGAACACAGTTGTCACAAGAATACATCACCGCCTCATTGGCAGCGCAAGAAACTGCATGGTTAAAGAAGTTCATTGTCGACCTAGGGGTAGTCCTTACCATTCAAGACCTCCTAGAGATCTTTTGTGATAACGAGGGTGCGATTTCTCAAATCAAAGAACCTCGTGCACATCAAAAGACTAGGCAGATTGAGCGGAGATTCAACTACATAAGGAATGAAGTTGAAAAGGGAAATATATGTATTCGCAGAGTTCACACCGATTAAAAGATTGCGGATCCACTCACGAAGCTCCTTGAACGACTGAAAAGATGAGGGTCATACTTGTGTCTTAGGACTTCGATATTCTAGTGATTTGGATATTTGATCTATTTTAACTCTTTTATGGTATTTTGAGTTATGTTCCATTTTAGCATGTTTAAATCCGTGAATAAATTAATTATTCTAAATGTCCGTAGTCGATCATACTTGAGGGAACAAATATGAATGTAAGACTATTATGTACTTGGATTGGTGGATATTCATTAGGTATGAATATATAGCAAAGTGTTCCTACCAAAGTTCATAGATATTTGTGGGATACAAATATTGGACTGACCCGCTCTCAAATATTACTGCATGGAATCATTTGTGATTGATCATAAGTAAATTTGAGCAAAGGTGAATATCATAGTATCCTCTGACCTAAGATACATATTGGGTCTTGATATTCACCAAATATTATACCTTGACTTAGTTCTTCGCTCTCTTTAATAAGACAGTACATAAGGCTAAGCTCAGGTGTGGTACAAGGTGATTGTGAGAGATGTATGTAGTCAAGAAGGGATTTGTTCCTCTTATTCGTTGAGAGTAAGATATCTAAGGCCTGCTAAAGTTAAATAACAGAGAATGATCACACTATGTCTCTGGATTTGACATGACATCTGAAACAAATGGATAAATGATAGATTCACCTAAATCATGTTCAAGTAAGGGACTTGAAGGGGATGATGTTATTGAATGGCACTTCGTCATACGTATTAGGGGTAGTAAACCGTTGTTAGGCGTTATTTACTGCTTGCATCAATCTTCTATATATCTTGTGCAAGTGGGAGATTGTTGGACTCTGTATGCCCAAGACACATATTAAATTGATGTGGCTAGTATGTTATGATCCAAGTCGGGTCATACCCAATAACAAATTAGACAAACACCTATAATATTTATTTATGATATGATCAAACAAATAAATATTAACACTTAGAATATTTAGAAATTGGTTTTCTAAATAATTGCACTTGAGAAACTAATAAATTATATGGATAATTTATTTTGAGAGAATATTTAATCATGTTATTTAATGGGTTAAATAACATTATAAAACTTATGATTTGTTGCATAAAAGTCTTATAAATATGTGTTATATTTATAAAAGTTATAAATATAAATACAAGACTAAAAAATGCAAAAGAAAGGAAAATTTTGATTGGTTGCAAATGGTGGCAAAGTGGCCGCCCCCATGGTCTTCCCAAAGTGTTTTGGGCCAATCAAATGACATGCAAAAATCTCAAGATTCAAGGGACTTGATTTGGTGATTTTTTTAATATACTCTCTCATATCTTACACACTTTCACTAGACAATTTTCAAGTTGCAAAGAACTCATATTTTTCCCTCTACATATTTCGGCCAAAGGGTGGTTGTTGGAAGGATTTTTCAAGTGAGTTTTCGAGTGTAGAAATCCTAGCAACATAAGGTGTTCGTTGGTAGTTTGGGGTATGCAAGCTTGAGGTCTTCTCCTTTGAATTTCATGCAACAATATCATCTTCTTCATATCTTCTAGCTCTTGGAATGGTAGTTTTCTTAAAACACCCTATGGTTGCATTTTGATAGCATGCATGTCATATTTGGATCTGGTTATTGGGTTTTGCATATAAAATGGTTTTATATATTGTAAAGTAACATGTTTTAAATCTTTTTCCGCTGCATTTTAATTTTATTTGGATAAAATTAGCTTTGATAAACATGTGAAAAACCCAACACATGGGTCGAGATACATGGAATCGCAACACAAGTCTAATGGTTTACGTGCGCGTGGTTTATGAAACACTTAACAAATGAGTAATGCTTCCGCTGTGTACAATAAATTACATGTAACGTTTTGTATCACTTTATGATAATGAATGAAAGTTTTATTTAAATATATTTATGAGTTCAATGTGATTGGTGGTTAAGATCCTGGTACGTCACTCGCCCCGCGGTGTTCCCGCAAGTGGTAATTTGGGGGTGTGACAGTTTGGTATCAGAGCCATTGGTTATAGTGAACTTTGTTTTAAAACGTTTTTGTAAAACCATACTATAACCTAACAGTTCTGAATATGTGAATACGACCATGACACTCAGCTCCAGATTGCAAGGTTCGTCTTTCTCACTCGTTGCATACATTAGATGACTAGTACACATTTGTTTATGACGTAGCATACGAACACACACTCGTCACTATAGCATGATGGAATAGATTGCTTGTTTACTTTATGATGCGTTGATAGTATGCCATAGCCCTTGAGTTTCTGTGATCTTATCGTTTGATAACCTCTGTTTGGTATTCGAGTTGGAGGAACCATTTGACACGAGTTAGGAGGAACTGAGACGAGCATGCAAATCACAATATTATTGTGGGTGCACACATAATAATAATGTGGGGTGCATGTGAGTCCCAGTGAGCCTTAACAAGTGAAAAAGGGGTTCTGTCCTGTTAATTAATCAATGAGAGACGTAACAAACCTATAGGGGTCATAGCAGTGATTGTCTCCTATTCAAACATGATCTTCTCACTCCTTTCTGAATCCTTACAAATCTCGATGCTATCGAGTATTACCTGAACACACATCTGAACGCCTAGCGAACCATGTAGAATGTTAGGTGCTTGTACGAACGTCCTTGAGTTGGATTTCGCAGCGTTAAATGATTGGTCTATACCTTTCTCGCTTCTCTTCGTTTGCCGGAACTCAATGTATTAACGTCTTAGACCCCGAAGTGCGATCATTTCTGCAACACTCTGGAAACATATCGTGCATTACTCAGTTAACTTGCAAGAACGATGGACAAGAGGATGAGTGTAGTGCCTTATTAACCTCAGTATTGGGATGACCCTAGTTACCGGCAACGAATGCTAGCGGATTGACTTCAACCGAATCCCTAACCCTAGTCAGCGACTTATGGGAGTCAACTCTTACGAGCCAATCAGGACATAGCGATGACAACGGATTATAGTGTGGAATGTGTGACTGCCAGCACAGTGAGTAGCGCGATAGGACATGACACAGAATGTGAAAGGATGGACTTGGTTGGTGAAAGATAGTGGGGCTCCGTTTCAAGCAACGACGTTAGAGACAACAGTCACGGCGACATCAAGGTATTTGTAACCATGGCCTATAGTTTGGGAATGGAGGTGTCTACGACATGGATTGGCCGTGGTTAGAATCAAGACGACAACAACCAAGGGAATGGCGACAATAACAACACTGGAAATGATGCTCGTGGAAGGGCATTTAGGATTGGCGTGGGAGACGCCAGGATTATAGCAGCATGGTAGCTTGTATGGGTAGCTAATCGCTTCGTCTCTATTCTCTGCTTAACCTTAATGTTTCTTGAAACCAAACCTGATGTGGAATCGGCTGATGGCAAGTCAATTGAGATTTCATATGTTCGTTGGGATGCAAACTCGACCTTGTGGGACAAGTGTTCGACATCGACCTTCTTTCTACAACCTTTGATAGTTTGATAGTAGTCAGTACGGATTGGTTATCCAGATGTCTCATAGATATACCATGTGAGGAGAAAGTTGTCGTATGTTATAAAGTATCCGAGTGGTGCATAGGTTAGCATCTATTCAGCAATGAAGGCCGGAAGTGTCCACGGAAGGATTACCCCGCTATATTGGCACTTGTTACTGATGTTAAAGCTAAGGATAGGAGGATCGAGGATCCTCCAATTGTTCGTGAGTTCTCCCTATGTGCTACCAGAAAAACTATCAGGTTTACCTTCACATCGTCAGGTGGAATATCATAATGGTATCATGTCAGAAGCAGCCCTTATTACTAGTACTCCTTATTGTCTCACATCAGGAAGGTTGTAGGAACTGCCTAATCAACTTCAGGAACCGCTGGACTGGGGTCCTAACTGATTTAGCTCCTTGCCTTGGGGAGCCCGAGCTCTACCTGTGAAAAGCAGGACACGTCCTTTTTTTCGTGTATCGGCTACCATAAACTCAACAAGGTGACAGTCAAGAACCGTTCGCTTTGACCATGTAGTAACACCCTGTTGACCAGTTGCGAGGGACAAGCTTCCATTCGAGGATTGATTAACGAACAAGCTATTATCAGATGGAAGTCCAAGGGGAGAATGTTCCTGGAACAGCATATCGAACACAATACGGCCAGTGCGACTTTGTACACCATAAACATTGAGTTAAGCAACACACCAGCAGCTTTATGGACCACATGAATCGACCATGTTTATCGATGACGTTTTAGATCGTTTCCAGGAGAGAGGAACATCATGGGCGGCATTTGTATCTTATTTTAGAGATCCTGAAGGAGGACCCACTCCGCGCGAAGTCTTGTTAAATGTAATTTCTAGATTCGAGAGGTACCTTTTGGTCATATAATCAACGAAGTGGGAATACACGTGGATCTCGCTAAGACCCATTTTGGTTAAAACTGATCGACACCAAAGATTCCTTCGGGGATGCAGCAATTCCTTGGTTCCGCTAGATACTATCACAGCTTCATCGCGGGATCATCGAAGATTGCGCCGCTGTAACCTCTTTAACACAGCAGGGTGCTGTGAATTCATGGGGGACAAAACAGGAGGACGTCTTTTCAGCTTTTGAAACACAACTCTGCAATGCGCTGAGCATCGTCTTTACCTAAGGGTACGAGTGATCTAGTGGTATACCATGATGCTCCGAATCAGAGTCCCAGTTACACACCAATGCAACTCGGGAGGGTGATGACTTACGTAATGGAATTACAAAGAGGAACTGCACGACACACAACCTGCGGTGGAAACCGTGGTCCTTGGATTTAGGTTGGAGGCATTACTTGGACGGTACCGAATGCACTACTTAGACCGATCACAAGTGCCTCCCGTGTACCTTTGCTTCAGAAGAGCTAAAACATGTAGTGACATCGTTGGATGGAACATTTGAATGATTACGACTGTGAAACCTGAACATGCACGACCTTTGCAACTCACTATCGACTCTAACCTACCTGATCAGACTCGCTCTGTTCAAACTGGAGAACTGAAGGAAGAGAAGTTTCAGGTTGAACCCATGCGGGGCATGGAGACGCAACCTTAGGCAGGTCGGACGACATTCGCCACCCCATGGGATGAATGTGGATCTCATTATACAGCAACTGTAAGGAACTCGCATTGAGGAAAGCACACCGGCCTCGATATTCTAGTCGTTTGGGGTTTGATGAAAGATATTAGGATCTATAAATCTTGTACTGGTGATCGGGCATGAAGGCCCATCTGGCAATATAGGTGAATTTTGTCGCTAGATAACTTACAACTCGAGATGGAACCAACACGCTTTATGCAATCAAGGAAACGGACGAGTCGTCACAGCTTGCAACACACAACACCCTTGGCTCACGTCTAGACATGACCATTGGACAAACGGTCAAAGTAATCGAACTATCTTGACACTTGAAGACATGCTTCGAGAATGTGTGTGATTGGCTTTAGTGAGAGCTGGGAGGATACTTATCTTTGGTTGGGTTCTACTGCAACAGTTACCATTCTAGTATTCAGACAACTCTGTTTGATGCATTGCATGGACAGTAACACTAATATCCTTATTGGACTAAGGTGGGTGACAACCTAATCACAGGTCTAGGACCGGTGCTCGAAAATCTTGGGAAGATTACTTGGATCGGAAATCGTTTGGAGGCAACGAATGACTGTCAGGAATGTTGAAAAGATTAGGGAACACTGGGAGTTCATTGTAGGCGGTAGTATCATGTTGAAAAGCTCGCCCTGGGAGGGTGTGGTACACTTGGGAAGCATGGCAAGCTTAATTTACGTTGTGTTGAGTTATTCAGAATTCTGGAAAGAATCGGTCACGTCGCCTACAAACTCGAGTTACCCAATGAATCGGGTAACGTGCATGATATCATTTATGTCTTGAATCTAAGGCGGTGCATGTCCAATGAAACGCTTGCGATACCCTTATTAGAGTCTGAGGTTAATGACAAGTTGCAGTTGTCGAGGAATCTACTGAAATCATAGACCAGGACGTCAAGATTCGTTAGCATAGTCGAATTCCAATCGTGAGAGTTCGTTGGAGCTCAAGACCTGGACTGGAGTTCATGTGGGAGCGTGATGATCGGAGTAAGCTCTAGTATCCTCAGTTGTTCGAATGGTTATATCAACTTCTGATATTATTGGTGAATTTCGGGACGAAATTCCCTTTCAAGTTGGGGATGATGTGGTACCTGCAGAAACCCCCAGTCATCCTGATTTAACACCTTGCTGCTTTGAGCTACTTATCAAATTTCGGGATGAAATTTCTTTCAAGTTGGGGATGATATGACACCCTGAGATTTCAAGGTCCTTCCTCTACGCGTTACTTATTTCACAATCATGTAATACTTATTTCACAATCCTGCTTTGAGTGATACCTTATGCGTTGTGTTGGAATGTTTAAAGGCTTAGACTAAGCATGTTTAGTATTATGCACCCACAATCACTAAACGACGAATAAAAGTTTTTTTTCGTCACAACTTCCTCCTCGACGAAACATTGGGAGTTTTGTCGACCAGTAGAGTTTCGTCATAGATGGTTCGTCGCTTGTGGGATGCTTCGTCGGCCCAGATTCCCTCGAAGCCCAGTGGGGGCCCAATACATTTACTCGCATATATTACGTAGTAGGGTTGTACTACGTCACATAACTGATCGATCTGAAAACCCTAATGCTCTCTACCTTTTCCCTTCGATGGCAGCTCTTCTCTCCACAACCCCTCTGATTTGCAAGCACCATCTACCTTAGTTACCACCATCCTATTCCTATCGATCGGTACGTTTGTTTTCTCATTTATATAATTCACATGATTGATTAACCGTGAGTATGTGGTTTGAACTTGAATGTAATTGATGAAAGTTTCATGATCATGTAGAATGTTATCGACATGTATTATTAGAACATGATTTAGAGTTAGTCTATAGATGAATCGATGTTTATTGGATAAGGAAGTGGTTAATTATTTAACATGATATGATTGTAAAGGAGTTGTATGAATTGGCTGGGATGTTAAGGGCCATCACAAAACTAGATAATTGTTCATAACGTTTAACTGATAATGTAGGGTTCATACTGCAGATGGTAAACATCATGTAATAATCGACTTCTATTGTTGCTTGACGAAATCGATAATACGACGATGATTATGATGATAATAGGTCCGATGTGATTATCAATAATGATGAGGTTAATTATGAATCAATGACTATGGTGGATTACTATGAATTACAAATGGCTTATGATGTGCCACTCATGATTTTCGGTTTGTATGATAATGTGCATTCATTGGAATAATAGGAGTTTTTGAATTGATTGCATAATTACAATGATTAACTGTTAGGCGATAATTAAAGAATGGTGGATTGATATTGAAACTGATTGGATCTGTAACTATTTTGCTCGACGAAACATAAGGTCCTTTGTCACACCTTGATCTCGACGAAAGATGGTTCTTCGTCGACAAGCATCCCGACGAAACATGGGGATGTTTTGTCGTACCTCTCCCCGACGAAATATGATCTTTCGTCACAAAGGTATTTCGTTGTGTAAGTTAAACAGTAGGTGCCTGTGATGTTGATGATGATAAGTATTTGTGTGTGTTTACGATCTTTGTTGCATGTCAATGAGAATAAGAAACTTGGTTTGATTAGTGTGTGTAGCAAACTCACATGTTATGTTATGTGATACTTTGTAACATTATTAGAAATGTGCGTTTGATACCTGACATACTGTGATTTTGTGAGAGATGTAAACTGTGTACGAATACGTGACTTACTGTGTACAAATACGTGACTTATTTATGTGACTGATGTTGATTGGTAACCACAATAGGGTTTGGTTGACCAACTGGGAACGGGTAATGTAACGTAACATACCGATCAAATCTAAGGTGAGTTCACTGCTCTTTTTCCAAGCATGCGTCCCGGGGAGGGACATTTGGTAAACATTCCGGGGAGGAATGTTGGGTAAATGGGTTTGACTGGAATGTTAAACCTGGGTTGTTGGTTAATACACGTATATCTATCACTCAAGTCCCTTCTACCGATTGTTGCCGGGGAGGCAACGGGGTATTAGTTAATAGCGCTATTTAGGTTTGGCACCCTCACACCGTACCGGGGAGGACGGGATTGAACTAATGACCCTAATCTTGACCATTACTATGATAGAGGCAATGGAGGACAGGGCAAATAATCTGGAGCCATTGGCGGTAAGAGTGTGATTAACAACGAATCATTGAAATGTTTTAAACTGGAAACTGGTAACTAAACGCGTTAACAAAACTTTGAACTCACAAGCGTCGTCTGACACACTTGTCTGCATGCTTGCAGGTCTGTAGGGTTATATCATGGAACTTGTTGTCTGGAAGGCTGGAGTGGTCATGGGTCGAGATACATGGAATCGCAACACAAGTCTAATGGATTACGTACGCGTGGTTTATGAAACACTTAACAAATGAGTTATGCTTCCGCTGTGTACAATAAATTACATGTAACGTTTTTTATCACTTTATGATAATGAATGAAAGTTTTATTTAAATATATTTATGAGTTCAATGTGATTGGTGGTTAAGATCCTGGTACGTCACTCGCCCCGCGGTGCTCCCGCAAGTGGTAATTTGGGGGTGTGACAGGATAGCCCCAAATGAGCAGGAGAAGAAGAAAACCATAAATGAGCAAGTTGTGAAATGAGAAATCATGGGTTTATATAGATTTTCAACAACCGTTAAGATCATTCCTCGTAATTTGTGTTTTGATCTTGGCCATCCAAGTGTTACCCATAGTTTTGAATACCATGGGACCTTAAAAACCAGTCCATAGAGTGAGAATACCATGTCCAAAACCCAGGAATCAGTTGCTGTTTGCTGAAAAACCATTTTTGCAGACCTGGGGGTCATTCGCGGGCCACTAAGGCAGAAGCACTGGGCTTCGCGCCCCTCCTAGACTCCAGACCAGCAAATTTTCAAACATTGGCTGAACAGCCCCCTACATGCATAAAAGTTGATTTTTGACACGTTTAAGCCCTGTTAACCAATTTTCAAGGATCAATAATGATGTCAAAGTATAGGAGACAAGAAATATGCTTGAAAATATCATGGATGTCGGTTCGTTTGGTCGTTCGGCCTCGTTGTTCGGTTAATTACGACGAAACATGAACGGTGGCGAAAAACGATCCAAATTGCGCGACGAGTGGAATTTTAGCATTCCAAACACTAAAATAAAATATTTTACTGATTAAAAAAAATTTTGGATGTCCGGATATGTTCAGAACGTAAGATATGCGCGAAAATGCAAACTTATGCACTTTGTGACGCTTTTAGTCCCTGATTGACCAAATAAGTTTGTTTTTACACACCGAACCCCTCAAAGCCTATTTCTAAGCTATGTAAAGGATATTTATGGTATGTTTAACTTATAATCATGTTTTGGAATGTTCGTTACTATACGAGTCGGCAGACTTTTGCAATTTGTCGCAAATAGTCCCTGCGATCGAATAAACTTGTTTTTGCCATACCAAACACTTCAAAACTTATTTCTAAGTTATGTAAAGGTTATTTAAGGTATGTTAAGCATATTTTGATGTTCCAGAGTGTTTGTTGCATTAAACTGATTACGTTTATGCATCAGTTTGCGTATAACTTTCCAGAAAGCGATATTGAGTTTGAAATTGAACAAAAATCAAAACGTGCAAAATGTCAAACATAAATAAACAAATATTGGGGTCAAATCAGATTGTTTTATTGATAATTGAATTGTTTAGAGTTTATACAATGATTACAAGCACAGATGTCACAGTCTCCCCTACTTTAGGAAATTTCGTCCCGACATTTATTTAAAGGAAACTTGTGAGAATAGATGTGGATATTTCGCCTTCATTTGATCTTCACATTCCCAAGTAAATTCTGGTCCACGTTTAGATTCCCATCGAACTTTAACAATTGGAATGTGCTTGCATTTGAGTTTCTTGACTTCACGGTCCATTATTTCCACAGGCTTCTCAACAAAGTGCATCGTGTCATCAACATGAATTTCATCAAGTTGTTTGTGGAGGTTCTCATCAGCTAAACACTTTTTAAGATTGGACACGTGGAAGGTTGGATGAACATTTCCAAGTTCAAGAGGTAACTCAAGTCTGTAGGCTACTTTTCCGATTCTTTCGACGATCTTGAATGGTCCAACATATCTAGGTGCAAGTTTTCCTATCTTTCCAAATCTGATCACACCTTTCCAGGGTGAAACGTTAAGTAAGACGCGATCACCCGACTTGAAATTCCAAAGGCTTGTGTCGTCTATCCGCGTAAATCTTTTGACGGCTTCTAGCTGTCTGAAGGTTGTCGCGAATTTTCTTGACTTTATCCGTAGTCTCTAGAATGAGCTCAGGTCCAGTAAGTTGAGCTTCACTGATCTCATTCCAGCACACTGGTGAACGACATTTTCGACCGTATAAAGCCTTGAAAGGAGCCATGTTGATGCTGGAGTGATAACTATTGTTGTAGGAGAATTCAATCAACGGTAGATAAGAATCCCATTTACCACCAAAATCGATCACACAAGCTCTAAGCATATCATCCAGTGCCTGGATTGTTCTTTCAGATTAACCATCCGTTTGCGGATGATAAGCTGTGCTCAAATTAAGTTGGGTTCCCATTGTAGATTGCATGGTTCTCCAAAAGCGAGATGAGAATCGAGCATCTCTATCAGAAATAATGTTCAATGGAATGCCATGACGGGATACAATCTCATCTACATAGATTTTAGACAGCTTGTCGGCAGATAGATCCTCACGGATTGGCAAGAAATGTGATGACTTTGTAATACGATCAACAACTACCCAGATAGCGTCATGACCTCTTTTAGTACGTGGAAGTTTGGTAATAAGATCCATAGCAATGTTTTCCCATTTCCAAACTGGAATCCCTGGTTGCTCCAATAATCCAGAGGGATGTTGATGTTCAGCCTTAACCTTAAGGCAAGTAAGGCATTTGGATACGTATAAGGCAATGTCTTTCTTCATACCGGGCCACCAATACTTGGTTCGAAGATCCTTATACATTTTCTCTGCACCAGGATGAATAGAATAACGAGACTTATGAGGTTCATCCATCAACAAGGTGCGAAGATTGTCTTGACTTGGGACCCACAAACATTCCATGAAATAATACAATCCATTGTCCTTTAGTTCAAGATCAGGCTTAATGTGATATGGTAACTCTTTACCCATTAAGTCTTGTGAAACACAAGTATGTTGAGCCTGAGAAATGCAGGTTTGAATATCAGATCGAACCTAAACACAATAAAGTTTGACACGCTCTTTACGACTCAATGCGTCAGCCACGACATTCGCCTTACCAGGATGGTAATGAATTTTGCGGTCGTAGTCGTTTAGAAGTTCTACCGAATGTCGTTGCCTCATATTAAGTTTTTTCTGATTGAAAATATCCTGAAGACTTTTGTGGTCAGTAAAAACCACACATTTTGTACCATACAGATAGTATCTCCAGATTTTGAGGGCGAATATAACTCCACCTAACTCAAGATCATGAGTCGTGTAGTTCTTCTCGTGTACCTTCAACTATGACACCAGTGTCACTTCAACCATCAAACAAATAGCAAACCAATGAAATATTGTATTTCATACTTGGAATTTCTATAAATATGTGTATCGTCTGCACATATCAATTCTTGTTCGATTTCAGGCTTTAAATCGCTTTCTGGAAGGTTATACGTGAACTGATGCATAAATATAACTAGTTTAATGCAACAAACACTCTGGAACAGTGACATAGGCTTAACATACCTTAAATAACCTTTAATTAACTTAGAAATAAGTTTTGGAAGGTTTGGTGTGTCGAAATCAAGTTTATTCGCTTATAGGAACTAATTTCGACAAACTGCGAAAGTATGCCGATTCGTACTGTAACGAACATTCTATAACATGATCATCAGTTAAACATGCCCTAAATATCCTTTACATAGCTTAGGAATAGGCTTTGAGGTGTTCGGTATGCTAAAATAAACTTTTTGGTCATTCAGGGACTAAAAGCGTCAAAAATTGCATAAGTTTGCATTTTCGCGCATACCTTACGTTCTGAATATATCCGGACATCCAAAAATTTATGTAATCATTAAAATATTTTATTTTAGTGATTGGCATGATAAAATCCCATTCGTCGCGTAATTTGGATCGTTTTTCGCGTCCGTTCGTGTTTCGTCGTAATTAACCTACATCCGAGATGTTTTGAGCATATTTTAAGTTCTCTATACATTAACTTCATTTTAGAGCTTTAAAATGGGGTTAACGGGGCTTAAACGTGCCAAAATGCATCAAAAATCAAGCTTGGAGATGCAGGGACCTGTTCTTCCAATTGCTGAAAGTTGCTGCCAACACACAAGGGCCATACGGACCGTATGGAGGTGCTTACGTTCCGTAAGCCTTCTCCAGCACAGCAAACTTTATTTAATAAAACCCAGCTGCTCCCATTTTTTTCACATGGTTTTTTCTATTCTATGGGCTGGTTTTAAGTGCCCCTGGTTTTAGAAATCAGGAGGTGTATGTGTACAACTTAGATCGAAGCTCGGATTTCAGGAAACGATCCTAACGGTTCTCTGAAATCTTTAAATACCCACTCCATTTCATTTGCTCCTCACACTTGATCTGATTTCATTCTCTAAGTTGGAGTGTTTGCACTTCACACCTGAGAATATTTAGATCAAACCTCCATTTCTTGGACCGTTTGTAAGTGTTCTTTCATTCTTTTACGCGTTTTAAGCGTGAAAGTCAAACAAGTGTTTGACTTTCAGCTTTGACCAGTTCATGGTCAACACGAAGTTCGTTTGAACTTCGTAACGTGAGCGTAATCACGATGGTCATAGTCCTTTGTGACTATACCTACTAATTACCACGTTATTTAGGCATAGTGACGAGTCATAGTTTCGGTCAAAATGCGTGTTCTTGCGTATTTTGCAACCAAACTATTTTTGGGTATCAAGACCCTTTGTCTTGATATCAAACTTGTTTTCTAACTTCGTTAAACATGTTTTAACATCTTTAGCTCGTCACTTTAGGTTTAATGCTTATATAGGGTCGTAAGATAAGCGATCTAAACAATCGCTTAGACATACGAACCCGACCCATTTGGTCGATCATTAGGATTCGACCAAGCATGTTTAGTGACCATAGTTGTATAGGGAATAACCTTCCGAGGTTATACCTTATGGTCACATAGTTTAAGTAGTTGTATGATAGGTAGTTTATATGCCTTAGATAAATGACCAAAATGCCCTTTTTATGCATAATTGACATTTAAGCATATGTAACCCAAACTTTTGTCACTTAACTGATTAAGCAACATAATTAAACATGTTTAAGCATATAATACTTGTCATATGACTAGTTAGGCGTTCCGAACACGCTTTGCGTGAACGACGCGTTAAAGTAGCATAAGCTACCTAAACGGGTTGTGATGGGTCGTAAGCACTTAGGTTAGGTTTCCATTTAGTATATAGGCTTGTTAAACCATATCATATGAGTTCCAACACTTATTTGGTTTACAAAACCTCATCCTATCCGATCTTCCGATTTAGGTCCGGTTATTAATGTAGTTACCCATATTAGGTGCCGTTTGATTTCCGTGATCCCTCTAGCTTTGCTTGGTTGTTGTTCAAGACTTCTAAGCATCCTCAAGTGAGTACATAGTCCCCTCTTTTACTGTTTTCAATGTTTTGGGGTGAAACATGTGTAACTATTTGTTATGTTCATGATTTCAAAGTATAATTGATTATACATGTTAGTACTTATCTTTTGATAAACTGAATGATTATTTATGGTTTAAACACTAATTTTTCAAAGATTATAAATTAATTGTTGAATTGTACTTATTTTATGTTCACCAGACCGATTGGTAGTATGATATAGCACTATAGGATTTGACACCCCATTCCTGTTGTCATGGAATGTTAGAAACCGATATTTTTATCCAAATAGAGTTTGCCTTTGTGGTATTTCTATAGTCTCAATTGGTGTAGTTTGATGCACTAAGGTTTGGTTGAATTCTTAAATCACATTTTTATTATATATTTTGTTATACTCCCAAAAGTATAGTTTAATATGCTCTCATGTGTGATATTGTACAAAACAACATATATTTTGTTAATTACTAAAACATAGTTAAATATGTTATTTACAAAACCAAAGCATAGTTTAATATGTTATGTATAAAACCAAAGTATACTTTTAATATACTACTGAAAACTATTATTTTGACACTAAAAGTATATTTAATAAACTATCTGTTTTGGAACTGAAATATATTTTAATATATTACTTATTCGACTTCCTTAAAACCAAAGTATATTTTATATATACTACAAACTTTTTATTAAAACATTGTTTTACAAACAACATATTTTATACAAACTCATTTTACTTGGTTATTTAATTATCTATGCATCATTTTGTTATATCATCAAACTTCTTATAAAATTTCGCATGATTTATAAAGAAAACACTTTTAAAGTTCATGACTACTTTTTGTTAAGCATTCTTTTAAACTTACAAGTCATGAATCCTGCATTAATAAAACCTATGTATCTCATAGGCATTTTTATGCTGACGTACCTATTTTTACACATGTTTCAGGTGCTGCTATATGATGATTGTTGATACATGCTATACATAGGATGGACTCATGCCTTAGCGACTTTAAAACTTGAAAGACAATATTTGTATTCAGTTGATCTGTAATAAAACAATGAGATTCAATAATTCAATAAAACGAAATTATTTGATCCATGGTTGTGAAAAATGATTCTGTTACAACACTCCCCGACGGTTCCGCCATGTTTTGTTGTTTTATGTGGTCGGGGTGTGACATCAACTGCCTTGATGTATAGGCTATGACTTTGTTTCTTTGCATGAGAACACAGCCAAGGCCCAAGTTGGATGCATCACAATACATGACAAAATCATCGTTGCCCTCAAATAAAGACAGAATAGGTGCATTACAAAGTTTCTGTTTCAAGATCTGAAAAGCTTCTTCCTGTTTGGATCCCCATTCGAAAGGTTTATTCTTCAGAGTTAGAGCAGTGAGAGGAACTGCAATTTTGGAGAAGTTTTCGATGAAGCGGCGGTAATAACCCGCAAGAGCAAGAAATGAACGAACCCTAGTAGGAGTAGTAGGTGTATCCCAATCCTTAATCGCACTGATCTTGGAGGGGTCTACATGAATACCTTGTTCGTTGATGAAGTGTCCCAAAAATTGAACTTCCTTAAGCCAAAATTCGCACTTGGAGAATTTGGCAAAAAGTTGTTCTTTCTTTAGGAGTTCCATAGTAAGACGAAGATGTTGTTCATGATCGGCTCGTGTCTTAGAATAAATCAAAATGTCGTCGATGAAAACGATGATGAACTTGTCCAAAGAAGGCTTACAAACCCTATTCATCAAGTCCATGAAAACAGCAGGAGCATTAGTCAAACCGAATGGCATAACAGTGAACTCATAATGCCCATATCTTGTGTAGAATGCAGTCTTGGGAATATCTTCCTCGAGCACTCGAAGCTGATGATACCCAGAACACAGATCAATCTTTGAAAAACAAATAGCACCCTGTAACTGATCAAAGAGATCATCAATGCGAGCTAGGGGATATCGATTCTTGATGGTAAGCTTGTTAAGCTCACGATAATCGTTGCAATCCTAAAAGATCCATCTTTCTTCTTGACAAAAAGAACGGGAGCACCCCATGGTGAAAAGCTAGTACAAATGAAACCTTTGTCAGAAAGCCCCTGAAGCTGTTTAGATAACTCTTGCATCTCAGACGGTGCAAGACAATATGGAGACTTAGCAATAGGATTAGCACCAGGAATAAGATCAATACGAAACTCAACTTGGCAGGCCCGGGGTAAACCAAGTAATTCTTCAGGAAATACTTCAGGATAATCCCGAACAACAGGGATGTCTTGAATAGATTACCTTTGCCTTTCTCTTCTAGAACATGTGTCAAGAAGGCAACATAGTTCCTACGCAGGTACTTTTGAGCTTGGATACATGACATGAGTTTAAGACTGCTAACAGGTTTCTCACCACGAACCTCTAAAATTTCACTAGCCGAAAGCGGCACACGAACAATCTTTTCAAAACAAACTACCTCAGCGTGGTACTTGGCTAACCTATCCATTCCCACTATAATGTCGAAACTTCTAAGTTGCATTGGTGTGAGGTCGATAGGAAAGAGATGGTTATTAAGGTTCAATTGGCAGTTTCAAAGAACAGAATCGAGTACAATGGGTTCACCACTAATTACCTCTACTGTCAAGGGCTTTCCTAGTTTCGTTCTAGTCATGCAAAGCAAAGGCTCAAAAGATAATGACACAAAACTCTTATCGGCAC
Source organism: Helianthus tuberosus (assembly GCA_030545235.1). NCBI lineage: Eukaryota > Viridiplantae > Streptophyta > Magnoliopsida > Asterales > Asteraceae > Helianthus > Helianthus tuberosus. The sequence continues at coordinate 95,803,068 of CM060413.1, forward strand.
CCGAATAAAAAAGAACAGCTACAGGCTGATTGTTAACAAAGAAAGTACCATTCACCACCTCGTTGTCTGCGTGCGCTTCATTAGCATTCATATTAAAGACTCGTCCATGAGCCTGAGCCTGATTCGTGTTTGCCAAACTCGGACACTTATTTCGATAGTGGGTTAGATCCCCACAATTATAGCATGAACCAGGTGTCACACCCCGAAATTATCAGAGCATTGGCGTGACTGGACTGGTATCTTCATTGCACAGCGGAAGCATATATAGCTAAGACTTCTAGAAAATGAACGCCCACTAAGTACTCGACTCCACATGGTTCCCCTATTCCAACCGGGCCATAATTTTTTATATGCAACCTGAGAAAGAAACATGCGAAAAAAAGTCAACATAAAGTTGAGCGAGTTCATAGTTTGTTTGTAAAAGATTTGAAATAAATATTTTGAATAATCGGTTTGTGAAATAATATCGAGAAAACGAATTTAGAAATCATTTTCTTGCCAATTTATATGGAAACTTTGTATTTGTAACGCATTATGTTCGTAAACCCATGTATTTGTAAACCCTCGTACTTGTAATGTTCGTATAACCGTCAATGCCCACCCTAACTTTGATTCCATGCCCGCATAATCCTATGCTTTGAATTTGTATAAAACATGGTATGTAATTTGTCAAAATTAAGTATTTCTGTAAGTATGTATAAACCTTTGTAATGTGTCTGTATGTATGAAAGTCCCTGGTATGTAGCAATTAAGGAAAAAGAGATCACCAATGGGTTGCAAAGCCACTGGTATGTGTGAAACGGTGCAGGAAGTACTCAAACCTAGCAAATTTGTACCGGGCCTCCGGCTGTAAGACACATTCACCACTATGGGTCTCCCCGGCCTCATGGCTGTGGGCTCGCTACACCCAAATAGATCTATCACTCATGTCCCTCAGTCCTAACAACGAGGATTAATGGCCTTAAGTGTTGTACCCACCTTAAGCTAATCATACCATGTATAAAAGTGTCTGTAATAATTGTAACATGTATTTTACCCCAGCCTATAAGGCTGAACCTCCCCAGCCTCTAGGGCCAACTCCCCAGTCTCTCTATATTATCACCAGACGATCCATCCCTAGTCATGAAAATCATTCAAATTTCGATAATACGCATTTGTTTTGTAAAAACCGGTATATTTAGTATGATCCATTCGTAGACCATATGAGTTTGTCTAAAATATGCAGTCTCTGTTAGTCGAAAACTTTGTGTGTTTCTGCAAAACGTGCATGTCTTTCCACCCCGAAAACATTTATAAAAATGTAAAACCGTAAAAAGTGGGGTTATGAACTCACCTGAATATTCCTGTGCAAAGCTAGCTATATACGATGTCGTTTCCAAGACGAGACTTGCTAGCGTGCATTCTACAATATTCCTAACACGGAATATCTTATAAGTTTCTAAATAAACGCAGTAACTAAATTACGTGTCATCGAGCTCTACCGAATCGTTGACCGAACGATTTGACGGTAAATTGTTAAGTTAACGAAAATGACTAAGTTAAACTTTGTCACCCCGAGAAGTCGTTTGTGTATATAGGAGTATTCGTACGAAAGTAATATATAATGACCTTGTATTATATATATTGCGTCTTGGGTATAATTGCCATAATATACGTATACGCCGTTTCGGCGTTTGTAATAAATATAAAAAGTTATATTTATTTTGCGAAAGTATCTTGGGTTGACCGAGTCAACTGAGTTGATCGGCTGAGTCAACTTGCTGAGTTGACCAGATGTGACCGAGTTGACTCGGTTTGACCGAGTCATCCGAACCGCTTTCTAGACTGACCGTGTTGAACCCGATCTGAGCTGAGTTGACTCGAAGACGAAAACCTGAGACATCCGACTGACCCAAAACCCGAACCGTAACTTGAACCTGCTGACCCGCAACCCGAGAGACCCGAACTCTCTCGAACCGAACCAAAACCTTGAATCTGAATGAGTTGTTTGACCCGAACACCGCACCAGAACAATCAAACCCAACTGAACTGTGAATCAAGTCCGACACGTGACCCGAACCAGAACCGAGTCGAAGCGGAAACCCGTAACTAAAACTGAACACTTGAAACGTCATTTGAACTGAACCGGACTAACCTGACCGGTGTTGTTTCCTCGTCGCCGAACACCTCCACCGTCTTCATCATCAACCACAGAATCATCATCATCTCAATCTGACATCAGTCTTCAGCAGGGCTTAAGTCGGAGAAAACATACCACCGCCACTGTTGACTCCACTGCCGCCGTGTACGGCGGTGCGGCCGCCACGCCGCCGCTGTCTCTCTTTCTCTCTGGCTCCTCTCTCTCATCTATCTCTCTCTCTTTCTGCGTCGTCGAGCCATGGTGTGCCACCGGCTCCGGTCGCCGGTCATCCTCCACCGCTCCATCGCTCTCTCTCTCATCCCCATCATTCTTCTCTGATCGATCCGCCGCTCACCACCACCCAACAGTGGGGGTGGTCCGTCTTGCTGCTCGAAGAGGGGGGTGTTGTGGGTCTGTGTGTGTTTGAAATATAGATACAGAGGGAGGGTGTTGACAGTATTTTATGTGTGTATATGATAAAATGGAGATAAGGTTAGAGATGAAAGGGGAATGGGTTTGTCTGTGCATATCATCGAGAGTGAGGTAGAGGGTAATTGAGTGTGTGGGTTTATTTGTGTGTGTATTGTGTTGTCTGCACATTGAACCCTTTTATAAAGATGATGATGAGATCCTTAAGATCTTGTGTGCTCCAATATTGATCTCAATAATCTTTTGTAGAGATTTGTTTAGATTTTGGTAAGATTTTATAACATCTTGAAGAGATTTTATAGAGATTTGGTTGGGATTTTTAGAGATCTTACAAGATTTTGAAAAGATTTAGTAGATCTTGTGAAGATTTGTAAGATGTAATATATTATGTGCAGGTTTAGGCTTGTGGGTTTTTGGGCTTGGGCCCGGGGCCCACAAGCCCATCTCATGCGTAAGTGGCCCGTAATTCCTACGAGACCCGTTGTCAAAACCCGAACACTTCGTAACGTCGTAAAACATAATGTCAGTATCAAAACACATAAATTAGGGTCGGTTGCCGCTGTTCGTCGCGTTTAGTCGTCGATTGCGTAAAAAGTGCGTAAATGCCTCGTTTGCCGTTTCTGATCCATTTTTCGATCCGGTTTCGACTATGAACATTAAAATCCGAAAGCGAAACCAAATATATCATAATATATTAATATTGAGAGGAAATTCGAGCCCGGGGGGTCAGTTTCGTCGCTGATTGTCGGTGCGTTACCGTTTCCGCGTTTTTCGTTTGCGTCTGCGTTTTGTCTCGTTCGGAAGCCCAATAAATTCACAAAAATTAATTTCATAAATATAGAATATTCGCAGAAAATCTGTATTTGTCGGCGTGGTTAGTATTTCGTACGGTGTCAGTTCGTTGTCGCGTAGTATTCAGCAGATTCCCCGTAAATCACCATACGCGGCACTGTAAAGTCGGGTAGTCGTTCCCAGGCACTCCAAAGGCCTAATTAAGTTAATTTGTGCCTTAAACACTATTTATTATCACGTTAATTACTTGTTAATCACGTAATTAAGGGCCATAAATCACCGGTTGTCACATTCTCCCCCTGTTACAGAAATTTCGTCCTCGAAATTTAGACTACGTTAACTTCTTAGAGTTACGTTATGTGTAGGTAAATACGAATAGTATCAAAGTGAATGAACCTGATATCGAATCAAGACTTATTTGAAGGATGTGAATTCAAGGACATACCTCAACAATAAGAACCCAACGGTTAAAAGCAATGTGTCTCAGAAATTGATGTCAAAGGAAACAAGGCGTATAGATACAGTCACTAGTGTGACTAAGTTAACAGGGATCCAAAAATGAACAGGAACTTCGACCAATCGAATTCCATATGAACGTTCACAATACGTAAATGAGTTCTAGAAGCAATAACATCCACTGGATGAACTTAGAATCAACAATCTCAAATATAATAGTTTGCATGAAACGCTCGATCGTGATCAGCACAAGCTGCAAGTTGTACCGACGCCACAAGGTGTCGCAATGATTGAAACAATTTAATAATAGGGGTGATCGAACAAGTATCACCTGTGTTTTGCAGTCTATTGAAAGCGCAATGAAGTAAATATGAAAATTGGTTTCTAACAACATCAAAGGATTTTCAATTGAAATTTGAACATGAAAGAAATAATGTTTTCGATCGAAGACGAAGAAGCAATGAATATCGCAAAACATTCGATCGATGTTGAAAGGACCGTTAGGAGGTACACCGGAATATGAAATGAATTTTGTGTACCCTTGTCTTATCACACGATTGTGTTAAGACTGTTGTAATGTGATAAATCAAAGCGGATTTAATCTAAATCAATAAATAAATAATTAAATCCGCGCATAAGATTGGTAAACGAGTTTAGCGCAAGATTCAAATAAGTGAAAATAACACCACAAGGTGTCGAAATCAACAAACAATTTAATGCAGTCGAATGCCAAACAAGCTTACTTCGACTCGGAATAAATGAAACACTTGTTAAAACGAATTTTGAATATGATGCTCCCAATACATCATATGATGCTCTGAAGTGAATATTTGTAATGGACAAGTTCAAACAATTGAATTTGACTTCGGCGCAAGCCGACAATAAATACATGTATCGACAGGAAAACTTTCGGGATGGTCACAACGAAAAACCATGTATGTAACTTGAAAAGAAAAGAAATTTCAAGAAAATGTGTTAACTTGATAACAAAGAAGCCAACAATTTTAATAATGCGGGTCATTCGAATCACAAATCAATAATTAGATTTAGCGAAATAATATTTAAACTTTGATGAAACGCTTATTCGAAACGAAACCACATGCGTAACAAAGGATGCATGCGTAACATATAGAAATGAACCAAATGAGTATTCGCTATACTGAAAGAAATGGTCGTGATACAATGACCATTAAGAGGAGTAGAGATACGAAAATCTACTCAGAAAATGTGAAAGTCAAAATTTCAATACAAGAAATTTAAGGATTTTACCTGGGGTTGCATGTGATAACCGGTTGTTAGGTGACATTACCATAGAATGTCGAACATAGCGTACTCGTCATTAATGAGAAAGGGGGAATGCGGAGACATGCGTCTTCTCCTTGACGTGATTCGTGTCGTTGCAGGACCGCGTGCCAAACCGCCGCTTCCTGATCGATAGTTTTCGTGCTGACAGGATTAACATCATCGCTGAAATGCTCCACAGTGTCTTCTTGGTGACTTCACCTCGTAAGTCGTATGTGACGTACTTCAACCTTCATTGATGTATAGCGTAAGTTTCATGTATACTTGTGCACTAGCGTTTCGTTCAGCGTAGAATGTGATGTACCCCGACATCCGTTGACGTAAAGATTGAGTTCCATGTATTCTCATGCACTAGCGTTTTGTTATGCTTAGGCTGCCTGCTCGGGAAGTTAAAATATCATAGACAATATGGATAATAGTGTGTGCCCGAGTTAATATTCGTGGTTCCTACGTGATGACCTTTAATGAACTTCAACATAAGTTTCTTAAGGTCTTAAATGCATGTTTCCTAAACTCTCAGAGTTTTGTTTACTGTATGCGACTGTTTTGTGTACCGTGTGTAAAACACAACTTTAGCGTATGTTTAAAAATCAAAATTCTGATCTTTTTGTTTTCGGCAACGGTTGGAGACCATATTCGAGTACTAGGCGTTCTGTACGTATTCAAGGTCTTAAAAATCGATGTCCCAGATAAAGTTGAGGTTAGAGCATAGGTATCTCTACAGAAACCCTATTCGCTGTAACCTATAGCTCTGATACCAATCTGCCACACCCCGAAATTATCAGAGCATTGGCGTGACTGGACTGGTATCTTCATTGCACAACGGAAGCATATATAGCTAAGACTTCTAGAAAATGAACGCCCACTAAGTACTCGACTCCACATGGTTCCCCTATTCCAACAGGGCCATAATTTTTGATATGCAACCTGAGAAAGAAACATGCGAAAAAAGTCAACATAAAGTTGAGCGAGTTCATAGTTTGTTTGTAAAATATTTGAAATAAATCTTTTGAATAACCGGTTTGTGAAATAATATCGAGAAAACGAATTTAGAAATCATTTTCTTGCCAAGTTATATGGAAACTTTGTATTTGTAACGCATTATCTTCGTAAAACCATGTATTTATAAACCCTCGTATTTGTAATGTTTGTATAACCGTCAATGCCCACCCTGACTTTGACTCCATGCCCGCATAATCCTATGCTTTGAATTTGTATAAAACATGGTATGTAGTTTGTAAAAATTAAGTATTTCTGTAAGTATGTATAAACCTTTGTAATGTGTCTGTATGTATGAAAGTCCCTGGTATGTAGCAATTAAGGAAAAAGAGATCACCAATTGGTTGCAAAGCCACTGGTATGTGTGAAACGGTGCAGGAAGTACTCAAACCTAGCAAACTTGTACCGGGCCTCCGGCTGTAAGACACAGTCACCACTATGGGCCTCCTCGGCCTCATGGGTGTGGGCTCGCTACACCCAAATAGATCTATCACTCATGTCCCTCGGTCCTAACAACGAGGATTACTGGCCTTAAGTGTTGTACCCACCTTTCACATGATCTAAGCGTATAAACCCTCCTTAAGCTAATCATACCATGTATAAAAGTGTCTGTAATAATTGTAACATGTATTTTACCCCATCCTCTAAGGCTGAACCTCCCCAACCTCTAAGGCTGAACCTCCCCAGCCTCTAAGGCTGAACCTCCCCAGCCTCTAGGGCCAACTCCCCAGTCTCTCTATATTATCACCAGACGATCCATCCCTAGTCATGAAAATCATTCACATTTCGATAATACGCATTTGTTTTGTAAAAACCGGTATATTTAGTATGATCCATTCGTAGACCATTTGAGTTTGTCTAAAATATGCAGGCTCTGTTAGTCGAAAACTTTGTGTGTTTCTGCAAAACGTGCATGTCTTTCCACCTCGAAAACATTTATAAAAATGTAAAACCGTAAAAAGTGGGGTTATGAACTCACCTAAATATTCCTGTGCAAAGCTAGCTATATACGATGTCGTTTCCAAGACGAGACTTGCTAGCGTGCATTCTACAATATTCCTAACACGGAATATCTTATAAGTTTCTAAATAAACGCAGTAACTAAACTACGTGTCATCGAGCTCTACCGAATCGTTGACCGAACGATTTGACGGTAAATTGTTAAGTTAACGAAAATGACTAAGTTAAACTTTGTCACCCCGAGAAGTCGTTTGTGTATATAGGAGTATTCGTACGAAAGTAATATATAATGACCTTGTATTATATATATTGCGTCTTGGGTATAATTTCCATAATACACGTATACGCCGTTTCAGCGTTTGTAATAAATATAAAAAGTTATATTTATTTTGCGAAAGTATCATCGAGTTGTTTGAAGTTTGAAATAAATATAAAACTATATTTATTTTTATGTAATAGTTGTCGAAATGTCAAAGTTTAGAATAAATATAACAACTATCTTTATTGTCTGAAATAGTATCCGAATCGTCGTTTTTGTATGTTGTAAAAGTGTTGTCGAAAGTACTGTTACACTTGTATTTGTTTTTATAAAAAAATCACTTGAATACAATGGTTCGTTTTATAATAAAACGCGTTTGTTTTTAAGGATTTTCTCGAAAAACGGGCAGAGTTTTCTCTGTTTTTGGACGCCCCGACAACACAAGTTGTCTCTATTTTTAGGGTTATTGGATTTTATCACCCCTAACTATTGGCTATTGCCCGCTGTCATCCCCAACTATCACTTTGACGCCTGTCACCCCTAACTTAACACTTAGTTTGTTTTGTCACCACGTTGTTAACTGATTACTAACTTTTGATCTTGTTACTATACTTTTAGGAGTGTCCTAAGATCCCTAAAACCTTCCTAAGATCCCTATGACACCCCCAAAAGTAGAGTAACAGTATCAAAAGTGAGTGATCAGTTAACAACGTGGTGACAGAACACAGTAAATGTTAAGTTGCGGGTGACGGACGTTAAAGTGATAGTTGGGGGTGGCAGCGGCTAATAGCCGATAGTTTGTGGTGATAAAATCCAATAACCCATTTTTATCAAAATTCAGCAATTTATCAAACAATATAAACAATATTTATAAGATTCCGTCGAATAAGTCAAAATATAAACTATGCTTTAATCGATTGGTTCAAGCTCGTTTGTCACGTGTAATATTAAGAACTATGAAAATAACGAAACTATTTATCGCGCCGATAGACTTTACCAAAATCTCGTGTCGTTTCGCTGAAAAGTTGATTGACTGAGTCGATTTGCTGAGTTGACCAAGTTTGACCGAGTTGACTCGGTTTGACCGAGTCAACCGAACTGCTTTTTAGACTAACTGTGTTGAACCCGATCTGAGCTGAGTTGACTCGAAGACGAAAACCTGAGACATCCGACTGACCCGAAACCTGAACCGCAACTTGAACCTGCTGACCGGCAACCCGAGAGACCTGAACTCTCTCGAACCGAACCAAAACCTTCAATCTGAATGAGTTGCTTGACCCGAACACCGCACCGGAACACTAAAACCCAACTGAACTGTGAATCGAGTCTGACACGTAACCCGAACCAGAACCGAGTCGAAGCCAAAACCCGTAACTAAAACTGAACACTTGAACCGTCATTTGAACTGAACCGGACTAACCTGACCGGTGTTGTTTCCTCGTCGCCAAACACCTCCATCGTCTTCATCATCAACCAGAGAATCATCATCATCTCCATCTGACATCAGTCTTCAGCAGGGCTTACGTCGGAGAAAACATACCACCGCCGCTGTTGACTCCACTGCCGCCGTGTACGGCGGTGTGGCCGCCACGCCGCCGCTGTCTCTCTTTCTCTCTAGCTCCTCTCTCTCATCTATCTCTCTCTCTTTCTGCGTTGTCGAGCCGCGGTGTGCCACCGGCTCCGGTCGCCGGTCATCCTCCACCGCTCCGCCGCTCTCTCTCTCATCCCCATCATTCTTCTATAATCGATCCGCCGCTCACCACCGCCCAACAGTGGTGGTGGTCCGTCTTGCTGCTCGAAGAGGGGGGGTGTTGTGGGTCTGTGTGTTTGAAATATAGATAAAGAGGGAGGGTGTTGACAGTATTTTATGTGTGTATATGATAAAATGGAGATAAGGTTAGAGATGAAAGGGGAATGGGTTTGTCTGTGCATATCATCGAGAGAGAGGTAGAGGGTAATTGAGTGTGTGGGTTTATTTGTGTGTGTATTATGTTGTCTGCACATTGACCCCTTTTATAAAGATGATGATGAGATCTTTAAGATCTTGTGTGCTCCAATATTGATCTCAATAATCTTTTGTAGAGATTTGTTTAGATTTTGGCAAGATTTTATAAGATCTTGAAGAGATTTTATAGAGATTTGTTTGGGATTTTTAGAGATCTTACAAGATTTTGAAAAGATTTAGTATAGATTTAGTAGATCTTGTGAAGATTTGTAAGATGTAATATATTATGTGCAAGTTTAGGCTTGTGGGTTTTTGGGCTTGGGCCCGGGGCCCGCAAGCCCATCTCATGCGTAAGTGGCCCGTAATTCCTACGAGACCCGTTGTCAAAACCCGAACACTTCGTAACGTCGTAAAACATAATGTCAGTATCAAAACACATAAATTAGGGTCGGTTGCCGTTGTTCGTCATTTTTAGTCGTCGATTGCATAAAAAGTGCGTAAATGCCTCGTTTGCCGTTTCTGGTCCGTTTTTCGATCCGATTTCGACTACGAGTATTAAAATCCGAAAGCGAAACTAAATATATCATAATATATTAATATCAAGACGAAATTCGAGCCCGGTGCGTCAGTTTCATCGTTGATTGTTGGTGCGTTACCGTTTCCGCGTTTTTTGTTTGCGTCTGCGTTTTGTGTCGTTCGGAAGCCCAATAAATTCACAAAAATTAATTTCATAAATATAGAATATTCACAGAAAATCGGTATTTGTCGGCGTGGTCAGTATTTCATACGGTGTCAGTTCGTTGTCGCGTAGTATTCAGCAGATTCCCCGTAAATCACCATACGCGCACTGTAAAGTCGGGTAGTCGTTCCCAGGCACTCCAAAGGCCTAATTAAGTTAATTTGTGCCTTAAACACTATTTATTATCATGTTAATCACTTGTTAATCACGTAATTAAGGGCCATAAATCACTGGTTTCCACACCAGGAGGATAATGAGGTCGTGCAGCTTGTGCTGGTTGTTGAGCTGGCGGTTGAGCTGGTTGTTGAGCAGGGTTCTGTGCAGGTTGGTTCTGGTTAGTAGGAAGACGACAAGTGGCGGCAAGATTACCAGATCTCCCACAATTGGTACAATAACGACACTGAACTTGCAGCTGATGGTGGCTGTTACACCTGTTGCACAAAGGTGTGTTGCCAATGTACTGTTTCTTGGCCGGTGGTTGTGCTGGCTGATTTGGAGCAGCTTGGTTTGCCTGCGAAGTAACAGCGAAATTTTGGGAAGCCTTGTGCTTCCTAGACTTCCTTGAAGACCCAGTTTTCTTACCCTTCTTACTCTCACTTTTGTCAGACGACTATTTCTGATTCTTGTCACCCTTCCAATGGAGCTTTCCTTTCCTGATTTACGACTCGGTCAAAGTCGCAGCCAACTCGATGGCATGTTGAACTGTGGTAGGGTTGCTACCAGTGACGATATCTTGTGCCGGGTCAGGTAAACCATCGGCATACCTCTTGATAGCTTTATCAAGTGGCGTAACCATTATAGGACAAAGTAAGCTCACCTCCTCATATATGTCGGTATAAGCCCGATGTTCACCACTGTCCTGTTTCAGATCATCAAATTCCCTTTCTAACGCCCTCTGTTCGTGATGAGGACAGAATTCCCCCATCATAAGTGTCACACCCCTAAAAACCCCACCCCGCCTTGGAGGTGTGACATGCCCAGGATCATAGCCACCAATCATATTGAACAAAGCATATAAGTAATTTTATAAAATCCAACACAATACAATTGGTGTCAAAACATAGTTTAAGTTTACAGCGGAAGCATAATGTTTAAAACCAAAACATAAGTTTAATATAAGTTGAAATGTTTTCCCACAACGACCACGCCTCCTCGTGCAAGCTCCTTAAGCCAGGGACCTAACGACCTGCAGGGCATGTAACAACGAGTCAACAACAAATTTGAGTGAATTCACGTTTTGTTCACTGGCTTACTAGCCCGTAGGATTATCCCGAAGTTTTTGTTTTGTTGTCCTACCCAGGGAGGACGAACGTACGTATTCTGCCCAAGGAGAATTCGCTGGATTTATAGTGGCATCCTACCTATGGAGGATGGCCGTACATATCCTACCCAAGGAGAATATGCAGGTTTTCATACTGGCATCCTACCTACGGAGGATGGTCGTGCCTTGTAGAAAGTTTGTGAACTCACCTTTGCTTTTGCTTTGCTCGATAGATAAACAAAATGGTCACTTGAGCTATCTACTTTGATTGTAAGGGTATGGGGTAGAGTTTAGCCTACTGATAAGTCTAATAACCTAATTTAAACAACAATGCACACGAAACTAGGTAAGTAACTTAATACCACATTTACGATAACTCATGAGATTAAACCCTCACAACGAATGACAAAGTGCAATACATAAACATCCATCGATTTAACAACGAATGACAAAGTATAACCCAAGTTTGAGCAGCACTTAAACATTCATCGGATAGTTTCAATCGATCGGACATTGAATCGTAATAGCGATCGAGTTAATACCCTGTATCGTAGCAGCACCTTGCTAATTTAATTGTAATTTCTTCTTCAGAGCAGTATACTTTCGTTTTTGAAAGTTTTTGTCGACACAGAATGAAAGCTCCTGAGCTAGGCTATTTATAGGTGAAATTTGAGACTCTCGCGGCCCGCGTAAACCCTAAGCCAATTCTTACGCGGCCCGCGTAGCCACCTAGTCTACGCGTAGGGTTGCTGGGTCATCAGTAGGTGTGCCAGATGGTCAACACGTGGCTTGGGAATGTTTATCCGGTCAACCATACATTGACGCGGCCCGCGTAACCTTCCCTTATGGTTTACGCGGCCTGCCTGAAACCTAAATTTCTTGTTTTCTTGATTTTTCAAGTGGATTAGGGTTTCAGGGGTCCTGATTTTCACTTACGGTTTGATTTGAGACATTTTTGAAGGTCCTTACATTCTCCCCACTTTATTTAAAATCTCGTCCTTGAGATTTATTCGAATAAGTTAGGATACTTTCGTTTCATTTCCGATTCTTTCTTCGAATCATATTTGACTTTGACTAGTACTAATCTTTTATGCTCGAGAAACTTAACCTTTCTGTCTTCTATCTAAAGTGGTTTCTCAACTAATCTTTTAACTTTTCATTTATCTCTATGTCTTAAAGAGATACTACCAGCAATTTGTCAGATAGACACTTCTTAAGGTTGGATACATGAAATACTTAGGGAGGACTTAACCTTAACCTAACCGTAGCACTTAAAATGAATATTATAGAACGCAGTAAAGTATTGAGTCTTGCACTTAGAATGAAGCATCGTTGCGGATTATTGAGCACTGTACAGGTTATAGTCTGGTTTTCATCAAAAAGATTTTTCCTTTTTAAAACCGAGTTCACTATAACCAATGGCTCTGATACCACTCTGTCACACCCCCAAAAACCCCACCCCACCTTGGAGGCATGACATGCCCAGGATCATAGCCACCAATCATATTGAACAAAGCATATAAGTAATTTTATAAAATCCAACACAATACAATTGGTGTCAAAACATAGTTTAAGTTTACAGCGGAAGAATAATGTTTAAAACCAAAACATAAGTTTAATATAGGTTGAAATGTTTTCCCACAACGACCACGCCTCCTCGTGCAAGCTCCTTAAGCTAGGGACTTAACGACCTCCAAGGCATGTAACAACGAGTCAACAACAAAGTTGAGTGAATTCACGTTTTGTTCACTGGCTTACTAGCCCGTAGGATTATCCCGAAGTTTTTGTTTTGTTGTCCTACCCAGGGAGGACGAACGTACGTATTCTACCCAAGGAGAATTTGCAGGATTTATAGTGGGATCCTACCTACGGAGGATGGCCGTACATATCCTACCCAAGGAGAATATGCAGGTTTTCATACTGGCATCCTACCTACGGAGGATGGCCGTGCCTTGTAGAAAGTTTGTGAACTCACCTTTGCTTTTGCTTTGCTCGATAGATAAACAAAATGGTCACTTGAGCTATCTACTTTGATTGTAAGGGTATGGGGTAGAGTTTAGCCTACGGATAAGTCTAGTAACCTAATTTAAACAAAAATCCACACGAAACTAGGTAAGTAACTTAATACCACATTTACGATAACTCACGAGATTAAACCCTCACAACGAATGATAAAGTGCAATACTTAAACATCATATCGATTTAACAATGAATGACAAAGTATAACCCAAGTTTGAGCAGCACTTAAACATTCATCGGATAGTTTCAATCGATCGGAAATTGAATCGTAATAGCGATCGAGTTAATACCCTGTATCGTAGCAGCACCTTGCTAATTTAATTGTAATTTCTTCTTCAGAGCAGTATACTTTCGTTTTTGAAAGTTTTCGTCGACACAGAATGAAAGCTCCTGAGCTAGGCTATTTATAGGTGAAATTTGAGACTCTCGCGGCCTGCGTAAACCCTAAGCCAATTCTTGCGCGGCCCGCGTAGCCGCCTAGTCTACGCGTAGGGTTGCTGGGTCATCAGTAGGTGTGCCAGATGGTCAACACATGGCTCGGGAATGTTTATCCGGTCAACCATACATTGACGCGGCCCGCGTAACCTTCCCTTATGGATTACGCGGCCCGCCTGAAACCTAAATTTCTTGTTTTCTTGATTTTTCAAGTGGATTAGGGTTTCAGGGGTCCTGATTCTCACTTACGGTATGATTTGAGACATTTTTGAAGGTCCTTACAATAAGAGCCCTAAGCTCTTCCCAGGTTTGTGCTAGAGAAACATTAGCACCACGATCTCTCATTACCCCTTTCCACCAAGTAAAGGCCCTCTTTTGAAATACACTAGAAGCAAACTCGACTTTGCGATTATCAGGACACTGAACATGATGAAAAGTACTCTCAATGCTCTCAAACCACTGTAGGAGCCCAGTTGCTCCCTCAGAACCACTAAACTTGAGCGGTTTAGCCGAATTAAAACTTTTAAAGTTGCATGGAGCATTATTGTTGTTATTGTTGGCTTGGTTGATTTGAGCGATGAGATTTGGAAGTGCAGCAACCATTTGCTGCGCAATGATAACCGCCAGTTCAGCGTTAGGTGGCTGTTGTGGATCTCGTTGAGGAGGCATTCTAAAAGATTAAAAATGAGAGAAAACGAGTGAGATGACAAGATGACAAGATGAAAAAAATGAGATGATACAAATATCGACAAAAAGCATGGATGGTGGTCATTCGTTCGTACCACAAAGCAAACAAACGACACACGGAGACTAATCAAAGTAAATGGGTCATAATAATGTATCGCGAAGACATGCTTTAGCCTATAAGTAGACACTCACCCCAAGAGTTCCAAGGTAAGAGTGACTGGTCCGATTATGTGGATTTGTCTTAACACTCTAACCTAGACAGAAAACTCGAGATACGGGCATCCACCCTTCCAGATTGCACGTGTTCACATTATTTAGACCCAAACTTTGACGAGATTTTGAAAACTTAGAGGGTTCAAAACCTTATAACAAATCATCTAAGAATAGATGATTGATTTTCAAAAATCGTTTTGGAAAATTGTGTTCTTGTTTTGGTAATCACCTAAAGATAGGTGACGTGTATGTTTTAATATCTGAACACAAGATAACTTGTTTTAGGGTCCTAGAAAAGTTATAGTCTAGGTCAAAGCATTACAAATAACCTAATTCCCTATAACCATTGGCTCTAATACCAACTCTTCTGTCACACCCCGACCGCGTAAGACAACAAACCGCGGCGGAAACGTCGGGGAGTAGAGCGACAGAATTATTGTTTCACAACCATGGTAATTAAAGTTTCATTTTATTTGAATTAAAAAGATTACATTGTCTTAAAAACAAGGAAACATAACATAATTAAACTAGTCTTGTATCTTTTATTTTCACTAAGGCCCGAGTCCGCCTAAGTGTGTCACGATCAACCCTATGCATCAGCTCCTAAAAACACATATGAAAATAGGTACGTCAGCATAAAAATGCATGTGAGATACATAGGTTTTGTTGATGTAGGATTCATGACTTGTAGTTAAAAGAAATGTTTGACAAATAGTAGTCATGAACCTTAAGAAAATGTTTTCTTTTATAAATCATACGAAAAGCGATAAGAAAATTAGATGATATATAAAAGAATACTGCATGATTAAGTAAATAACCAAGTAACAATGAATTTGTATAAGTTATGTCTTTTGTAAAACAATATCCAGTGAAAATATGTCGTTTGAATAAAATATATCATGTCTTTGTTGAAATTATTTAAATAACGCTACGATATATAATATCATAAAAGCACTTATATATAGGAAGTACCAGCGGCGTATCCACCATTCTTTTATCATATTACACGTCGCCTCGTTATGTAAATCACTTATCAATAACCATCAAAAATGTCTTGTTTAAACCAATGTCAAAATGTTTATGTGTAATTAATGTCCAATTGTTAAATGTAAATCATGTCTTGTATAATCAAATGTAATGTATGGCAAGCAAAAAGTTCTACTCAAACCATATGTATAATGTCTATGTGAAACCAAATGATATGTATGATAAATAAAAGTATTACTCAATCCCTTAGGTAAAGTCAAAAACAAGTTCATTAACTAGAAGCTTGTTATTTTCTAAAAATGTTTGAAATTTTTTTAACAAAAATCAGTTTGAATTGTCACAAGATCAACCAAGGTCATTAAGTTGAACTTGGTAGATTAATTGAGTAATCAGGGTCATTAACTTGGACCTGAATACTTAAGTGGATTTTTAAAACTGATAGATTATGAGATTTATTGTTGAAAGTCAATAGATTGTAATGTTATATGTTTGAGAAACAGGTTATAGTTGTGAAAATTTCCCATGGCATCAAAAGGTTAAAGTTTGAACCAAATCAAGATCCTAGATCCCAGCATACCGAGAGGGGGAGTCTGTGAAAGGGGGAGTCTAGATTCTGGATCAACATACAAACGGGAGATTGAAGGTTAAAGATTGAAGATTGAAGAAAGCTTTTACAATGTGAAGACAATTTGGAAAAGAGACAAAGACTGAAGACTCGACACCGAAGACTTCGTCAACATCCAAGGGGGAGTCTGTTGGTACATCTAGTGTCTGTTAACTACGTCTTAATCGAGTCTTATGTCTAGATAGGATAAACGAGCACACAACAGGGTTGAAATTAAGGTTTTGCTTGTTAAAGTGGATGATTCTGCTTGAAATGACACTATGTCTCTTTCAAGCGAAATCAGAAACATAGTTATTCCGCTTGAACACAACATGGTGATTCCGCTTGAGTTGTTTGGAGCGAAATCATGTTATTTCGCTTGAAGCTGTTTCAAGCGAAATCAGCCCTCCTATATATATGTGTGTGGTGTGTTCATTTGGAGCGGGATCTGATAGAGTGTTCTGAGTCGAGGTGCTGTCCGTTTGTCATTTGAAAGTGTAAAAGCTCAGGATTTCAGTAATAGAAAGTGAATTGAAAAGGAACAAGCTGTTTGACACTGTTTGCATTGATTCCGCCTTTGTAAATGATGATGAACTACTCAACTTGACTGTTTAGGGTCACCGGAACGATCCAACAACATATGCACCAACAATGCACGTCGTTTTGCTACCCAAAACCAAACTGTTGCAAACCCTGTTGCTGCTCAAGCACCATATCCACCTGGATCGTGCTAAACTGTGGTGATCTTACTCACTATCGAAAAAATTGCCCAAAGCTTGTTAATGCAAATCCAGCACGTGGACGAGTATTTAAGATAAACGAGGCTCATGCAAATGACAATGCAGCAGTGAACAGTTAAACTTTTATATTTTCCTTTTTGTTATCTATGAAACTTGAAACATTTCAGTTGGTTTAAAAATAAATTTATTATTTCAACTTTATTTACAAAACCAATGCAATTATGTGTATATATGACATACCCCTACAATATCGACACCAAGGATACGATTCCTTGCAAACTAAACTACTCTCGTTGTTTCATCCATAATTGTGATTACTCGCGATCTCCACAAAAATCCTAAGTACTCATTTCTTCTAAGAAACAAAAAGTTCAAGGTACAAGTTATAACTCTTAACAAATACCCGAAGTACCACTTTATATCCTTGATAGGATACCTAAGGGTACTTTCGTAAGTCCTTAATTGGTCTTATGCAATATGTCTATGTACATATCATTACTTTCTGATTTTTCGTGACATTATACATAGTATATGATTTCAAAAAATTATACATGTTATCAAAAACCTTATACATGATTTCAAAAACATTTCATATGATTTTAAAACATTTTTATAAACATATTTATCTAATATACCTGGTATGATTAAAAAAATTACATATGATTTCAAAAACATCAAATATGTTTTCAAAGATCTTATGCATAATTTTCAAAGACATTTTGCTTTGTATGTTGACTTAGCATGCCTAGCACATTGATTTCAATGATCCTTTTTGCTTCATATGTTGACCTAGCATATCTAGCACCTTGATTTCATGAACACTTTACTTCGTATGTTGACTTAGCATACCTAGTACATGATTTTCAAAACATTTTCGCTACACAAATCCCAAATCCTTATAGGATCTTCCTATCTTCATAGTTAGATCCTTGTGGATGTTTAAAGTGCAAATCAAAGTCCTTGATTGGATTCTGGTGTACTTTTACAAGTTGATAAACAAGTTAATGACCAAGTTGACGATTAAGTGATTATGTGATTAGGTGTTTAGTTAATTCAAATGCTCATTATCCAAATCCTTGTAGAAGCTTCCATATTTTCGTATGATAGATTCTCAGAGGGATATCCAAAGTACTATCTTAAGTCCTTAAGGGGCTTTTCTATAGTCGGACCCTTGGTTTCCAAAGTACTATTCCAAAACAATTATTTGATTCAAAGTTAAAGAGATCATGTGTTGATCTAGTTAAAGAGATCGTTCGTTGATCTAGTTAAAAGGACCCTTTGGTGGTCTAGTCAAGTCATTACATGTTTATTCGTTTGATTTTTCCCCTACACGTCATCAAATGAACTGTGCGGACTATGCAAGGAATTGAGTAATTATGGATGCATACATAATGATGCAATTCATTGCACAAAAACCACAGCAAGTTTTGTTATGTGTTAAAGACCTATAGTGATGAAAATAATGAAACGGGTACAATGTAATAAGGGCATGGTGGATACGCCGCTGGTACTTCCTATATATAAGTGTTTCTTATTACATTGTAAACGTGGTGTTATTTAGGTTACTAGAAGTCCGGGACCTTGACCAATGTTGTTTTATCTTGTACTCTCCGACTCCAACTTCGAACACACACAAGTTTCCTATAATAGTCTTCATAGGAAACATTTTTCCATCAGTCGTTTGAAACTACGAAGTTCACACTTTCTTCGAATTCCTTTACAACAAAGAATACCACTTTGACATTTACATGACGCTCTTGAGAATTCGATACAATCGTATATCTGCCGTTTTGAGTGAAGTTTAAATCTTCGGATCTGAACTCATTCCTATAAACAACAGACGAGTACAATTAACAAAGTTCATTGGAAATCCAAACGTGGCCCAGAGTTTTACTTAGGGAATAGAGGTTTTACTTGAAAGCGAAACACTCACATCTATTTTCACAAAGTGTCTTCTAAATTAAATTTCGGGAAGAAATTTCCTAAAGTATTTCGGAAATATTTCGGAGACTGTGACATTTGTGCCTTTACGACCATTGTAAAATTCCAAGCAATTTCAAACCTAATGAAATCTTATGTTTCGTATCCGGGATTGTATGATTACATGTGACATTTATACATATCAAATCTTGTACGATTTCGAACTCTCGAGAAGCTTTTCTGGATGTTTTACGTAAACTATTATGCAAATGTAATCAGTTTAATGAAACATACACTCCGGAACAATGAAATAAGCTAAACATACCCTAAATATGCTTTACATAACTTAGAAATAAGTTTTGAAGGGTTCGGTATGTCAAAAACATGTTTATTCGATCACAGGGACTATTTACGATAAACTACGAAAGTCTGCCAATTATCATAGTGACGTACACTCCAGAACAAGAACATAAGTTAAACATACCCTAAATACCCTTAATATAAGTTAGAAATAAGTTTCAGAGGGTTTGGTATGTCAAAATCATGTTTATTCAATCATAGGGACTATAAGCGTCAAAACTGCGAAAGTATGCAAATTCGCGTATTTCTGCATACAGACCATATACGCACATCCAAAAATTTTGTTAATCATTAAAATATTGTATTTTAGTGATTGGAATGCAAAAACATCATTCGTTACTCGATTACGGTCGTTTTCACGATAGTTAAACTATTCGTCGTAATTAAGCGCAAAACGCGGCCGTACAATCGAACGAACCGACATCCACAATATTTCTGAGCATATTTCAAGTCCCCAATGCTTTAACGTCCTTATAAAACCTGAAAATGGGTTGACGGGGGTTAAACGTGTCGAAAACAAGTTAAATTGTGTGCAGGGACCATTCTTGACAAACTTTGAAAGTATATGTATGGTAGCGGCATGCGACAGGGTACCCCCCCCCCTCCCCTTGTGGCGCGACACGACTTTGCTGTTTCAACAGAATCTTCTTGCTAGCTACCAGCCCATGTATTTTTTTCATGGTTTTTCATATTGTGGGCTATTCGAAGTGATGAGCAAGGCTTTAATTCATATCCACACACTTGTTTTAATCCCATACATCCTTGGGCAATACACAATCCACATGGCATGATCTTCACAACAACTATAAATAGCCTCCAAATTCTGCCCAAATCCTTGCTCATTTGCTCATTCTTATAAGTTGGAGTTGCTACCTCTTTAGGAAGCCTCCCATCTGAGTTTTCTAGTTTTCGTTCATCCTAAGAACACAAGTAAGTGTTCTATCCAGTCTTGTTTACTCATTTTCAGCAATTATAAGCTGAAAATTAAACAGTTTGACTACCATTTGACTTTCGGTTTACACTATGAATTGGTTAAAGCAAAGTCAATTGAACTTTGCAACGTGATCATAATCACGATGGTTATAATCCCTTGCGATTATGCCTACTGATTACCACGTTTACTAGTCGAAGTGACGAGTCAAAATTTCGGTCAAAATGCACAATTATGTGCATTTTACGACGGAACTATTTTCGGGTATCAAAACACCTTGTTTTGATATCAAATCAGTTTTCTAACTTAGTTAAACATGTTTAACTCGTCACTTCTAGTTTAGTGCTTATTTAGGGTCGTAAGTCGAGCGGTTTGACCACCACTTTGACTTTCGAATCCGACTCGTTTGGTCGATCATTAGGATCTGACCAAACACATATTTGTGACCATAGTTGTATAGGGAATAACCTCCTGAGGTTATACGTTATGGTCACTTTGTTTGGTTAGTTATATGATAGGATGCTTAGATGCTCTTAGAAAATGACCAAAATGCCCTTTTTGTGCATAAATTCATTTTAGGCATATGTGACCAAACTTTTGACAATTAAACTGATATTATAACATTTTCAAACATGTTTATGCATTTAAGACTTATCATAGGACTTGTTTAACCATCTGAATGCATAGTTACGCAAATGACACGTTAAAGTAGCGTAAACTACCTTAACTGGTCATAACGGGTCAAAAGCACTTAGGATTACTTTCAAATCAGAATGTAGACTTTGTTAAACCATTTCATATGAGTTCCAACACTCGTTTGGTTTACAAGACCTCATTCTATCCGATTCCCCCCATTATGTACCGTTACTTTAACATAGTTACCCGATGTTAGGACACATTTTGAAGCTTTGTTATCTCACTTGATTCGAGGACTCTTTGCAATCCCAGGTGAGTACATAGTTCCCTCTTTTATGCTTTCCAAATGTTTTGGGGTGATTCATATGTGCCTATTCACTATTTTCAGGATTTCAAGCTATATGATTGCACATGCATAGTACTTATCCTATAACGAATTCAAACTGTTTCCTATGGCTTAAATACAGATTTTCAAAGTTTGTAAGACTATTATTGGTGCGTATTTATATACTTATACATTCATTATGAAGCCGATTGGTAGTACGATATAGCACTATAGGACTTGACACCCCATTCTTGTTGTACGGAATGTCAGAAACCAAAGTTTAAACCAAATAGATCTTGCCTTCATGGTAAATCTATAGTCACCAAAGTGTAGTTTGATACCATAGGTTTGAATGTATTGCCAAACGTCCACATTGTGTATTACAAAAGTTTTCCAATTAAGCCATAAAAACTTATCTTTGTTGATTTCCTAAACCAAAGTATATTTTGATATACTACCAAAGCATAATTTGATATGCTATTTTCAAGCCAAAGTATAATTTGATATACTACCGATGCTTTCGTTTCTAAACTAAGGTATATTTTTTATATACTACTTAATCTACTATTTCATGAACCAAAGTATATTTTGATATACTATCAATTAAACTATTCAAAACCAAAGTATATTTGATATACTACTTAATCTATTATTTCAAAACCAAGTATATTTGATATACTACATATTTTATTATTTCAAAACCAAAGTATATTTTTGTATATACTACAAATCTTTTTATCAAAGAAATGTGTTTTAGAAACCAAACTTTTATCAAGGATTCATGGCTAACTTTGTAAACATATAAACTTTTCTTATAATATCCAAGCCATGAATCTAATTCACAAAAACCTTTGTTTCTCACAGGCATTTTTATGCTGACGTTTTATTTTCACATATGTTTCAGGTTCTATTACGTGATGATTGTTGACGCATGCTACACATAGGATGGACTCATGCCTTAGTGACTTTAAAACTTGAAAGACAATTGTTTGCATTTATGTAGTTTGTATCAAAACAATGAGTCTATTAATGTTATAAAACAAAACTTCAACTACCATGTGTTGTGAAACAATGATTCTGTGACATGACTCCCCGATGTTTCCGTCGCGGTTTGTTGTATTACGCGGTCGGGGTGTTACATACAAGTGGTCCTAGCTCGAAAATGAACTCAAGAGGAGGCTCCCTTTAGCTGGGAATCTCCAGGAGATAAGAGCTGTTGATTTAAAGAAGTAGGTGAAAGTTGGTATGAATGATCAAGCACCTATTTATAGTTGCGGAGGTGTTTGGAGGTGGCTACAGGTGTTAAGGGGAGTTAGGAGAAGCTTACACATGTCCTAGTACATGTCCTTTACGAGAAACAAGCCCATGGTTTCGAAATGGTTGAGTTTTGGCTGTTTGTGTGATGGCCAAGGCAAATTTTTGAGCTGGCAGGCTCTACTCTAAGCTACAGTACAGAGACTGTAACTTACGGCGTGGTCTGGCCAAAAATCATAACTTTCACACATTGTCACATTTAGCCCCCTTAACTCCTATATTCTTATGTATTGATATAAATGACATATATAGCCCCTCTTGGCCAATACTTGGCAGACCCGAGAGTATGACCGAACATCATAGAGCTCATGGTTCGTTAAAATGTCACTCAGAAGTATAAATTAACATGTTGACGCTTTTAACCCTCCACTCACAAACTTTCAAACAATTTCACAAACGTTTCCTCTCGTCCAACAAGTGGCTCATTTGAGAATACGGACACCGTCTAAGGTCACTCAGAGGCATAGTTTCAGTATGTTGACACTTTTAGTCCCTCTACATTCATACTTTTGACATTTGGCAAAAATAGTCCCTCCTAGCCAACAATAGGCATAATTAGGGTTAGGGACACGTGTCAGTACATTATTAGACATGATTTTACTAGGTGTTACATCCGCACCCCCTTAAAAGAAATCTTGACCTTGAGATTTACTCAAAAAGATGGGGGTACTTCTGGCGCATAGTGGACTCGACCTCCTATGTATACTCGGGGCCTCTACGGGCATCCCAATTAACCTTAACAATTGGTATGTACTTCCGTCGGAGCTTCTTAACCTTTCGATCCTCGATCGAAACCAGTTTCTCAACACACCGTAGGTTTTTTTTTGGGTAAAGGGTTACCCCGGTGATTCTATTAAAAACAATCCCAATAAAGTACAAGTAGTGAGGATGAGTTCCACACTAATTCATATACAGGACATGCCCCGTATATGTAAACCAAAAACAAAACCAAAACATTCTAAGACAACCCATAACCTAGCCTACATTACATCATGAAACCCATAACCAACACACCGTAGGTTTTCATCAATCTGCACATCTTCATGTGACATTGCTATCGACTCATCGGCAAGACATTTTTTTAATTTGCAGATGTGGAATACATTGTGAATTCCACTGAGCTCCTCAGGTAAGTTTAGCTTGTAAGCTACAGATCCGACACATTTGATTATCTCGAATGATCCTATGTATCTAGGGCTCAACTTGCCCTTCTTACCGAAACTCATCACACCTTTCCAGGGTGACACTTTTAGTAGAACTTTGTACCCTACTTGGAACTTAAGAGGTTTGCGCCTCTAGTCAGCGTAGCTCTTCTGCCGATCCCTGGTAGCTTTGAGATGATCACAGATTTGTATGATCTTATCCGTCGTCTCTAGGACAATCTCAGGTCCTGATAGTTGGGCCTCCCTAACTTCTGCCCAACAAACGGGTGTTCGACACTTTCTCCCATACAAGGCCTCAAAAGGAGCAGCCTTGCTGCTCGTATAATAACTGTTGTTATAGGAGAATTCAATTAGGGGGATATGGTCATCCCAACTACCACTCAAGTCGATCACACATAATCTCAGCATGTCTTCCAAAGTCTGGATAGTACGCTCACTCTATCTATCAGTCTGTGGATGGTAAGCCATACTGAAGTTCAGTCTAGTGCCTAAAGATTGTTGGAAACTTTTCCAGAAATTAGAAGTGTATCTTGTATCTCTATCGGATACAATAGATACCGGCACACCATGTAGGGACACAATCTTGTCCACATACAACTTAGCCCACTCATCGGAGCTATACGTCTCCTTTATGGGCAAGAATTGTGCTGACTTAGTCAGCCTATCAACAATGACCCATATTGTGTCATTTCCACGCTTGGTTTTGGGTAACTTGGTAATCAAGTCCATAGTTACAATTTCCCATTTCCATGTGGGAATTTCAAGCGGTTGTAGCAGTCCTGACGGCTTTTGATGTTCGGTTTAACCTGCGAACACGTTAGACACTTAGCTACGTAAGTGGCTATGGATTTCTTCAAACCCATCCACCAAAATTTCACCCATTTTACTACTTTTTAAACTTCATGTACAACATGCAAAGCTACCAAACTTATGACATAATTTTGTATCATCATGACACATCATATAACATTATTTTTAATGCTTATATTCTGTTTTAACTTAATTTCATCATATCTTTTCAAGTTCCCCAACTTATGATCATTTAATCATCATATATAACTATGTACAAGTACCTAATGCATGATTATCATATCATCATCATCATCAAAGATTTATTTAAATGTATCTACCATACATTTATTATAAATATTAAATCCAAGAAATCATCTTCATCTGATCATCATCAAATCATTCATAACATTGATACATATAACATTCTCATGCTTTTATGAACTAACCACAAATATCATATGCATGCATACATATCTACATATACATGTAACACCCCAAAAACGGGTTTTAATAATCAAACCACATTAATATTAATGAACGGGTAAAATGCTGTAGGTGATAAATATTAACCCGGTAATTACCAGGATTTAAATAAATAAACCTCGTAGTAAATAAAAAGAGAATAAAAGTTTATGAGTAAATAAAATTCATAAGAGGCATGAGTTAACGGGGCTTAAAATAAAACGGGTTATGATTTCCCCGAACCCACTAAGTTAACTAGGATTGTTTAACCTAGTTAGTCATAAGTCTAGATGTAACAAAGAAACTTGGTTAAAACACCCAAGGTTTAACTTGGCAATAGTTGGAGGGCCAAGAGTGCTAATTTGGAAACTTGAATTTATAAAAATAAAAGTAAAATACCAAACACACACTAGATGTGTGTGTCTGGAATCGATCAGGAACTGGGGGCGACCAAACCCACCTTCAAAACCCTGGATTCAACAAATTGATCAAGTTGAAGGCTCTAAATCATTCCAAATCGACTTTCAAGCATATATTAGTGATCATCTCAGTGAAGTGATCATAAGGTATGCAAAATTTCGTCATTTGGTTTCATCTCAAATTCTTGATGATTTGTGAAATTGAAATCTGAGCTTGATTAAGTGATGTATAGATGAAATTAGTAAGGAAAAACATGTCTAGGATAAACCCTAGTCAATAACTTGTTGAATATGTGCTCAAATTGTGAAGCTCATGATAATCCATTTGTAGGATAAATGGGTTTTGTAGAAATAGGACGAACACAAGAATCATGATTATCAAAAGTGGTGTTACTTGATTTCTATAAGATGATTTCGATAATAGGATGCATGCTAACATAATGGGATCGAAATGTATGATTATAATGGGCAAAAATAACAAGTTATGAAATTGATTCTAGTTATGTAAAAATTAAACCCGTTAGGTGTTCGTTAAAATGCCTAAGTGAGTAATAAAATGTTGAAAATCGGATAAAAACGCATATTTGAACTATACGGAAAATTATGTGTGATATGTTACGAAAGGAGTTCTAAAAAATATTTGGTTGAACTCCATAGGCAAGGAATCCGGATCGTCAAGTAGACAAGCCGGTGGAGACACGCGTTGGAAAGGAGCGCTTTAAAGGTACGTGACTTGTCGTTTCATTACACTTATGTAGATAAACCTAGTCGTAGATATGTTTAATATTGATATAGCGAAAATGATTGCGTTTGGTATGCCAATGAAGTGATGTAACTCACTCAACAACCAAATGGGTCAAAAGAGTTAAATAAATATGTTTGTTGATGATATTGTTTAAAATAGCCGTGTTGGAACGTCAATGAAGTGATGTAACTCAATCGACAAACCAAACGGGTTAAATAATGGTCGAATAGGTAGTGTTTGAAATGACTTAAACATCACTCATTAAATTGGGTTATAAAGCGTAAACCATGGAATGGAAGTGATACGCTAAGGTTGACAAGCCCGGGAATGGGTAATTATGGTTAGAAATCAACGTTGATGAATTATGCAAGTATGTAACCGTGGTTTCGTTACATTATGTTTATTTTTTAATTCTAGCTTGTTTAATTGAAATTAGCGCAAATTGCAAACTCGTTATGTTGCTGAAGTGACGAAGCTCACTAGACAAACAAAACGGGTCAAAATATTGTCGAATCGGAATGTTGAAGTGAATGGGTCATCACTCAATGATTAAAAATATTGAATGCGTAAGCCGTGAAGCGGACACGCTAAACTTGCTGCAAATGAACCCTTGGTACTGGGTCTAAAGTTCAGAAATTTATACTTGTCAAATTGTTAAAAAGAGCATGCTTGAATCTTTGAAAATAAAGCATGACGTAAATGCATAAGTAGCCCTCGGTAGAGGATCGAAACGCTAATGTTTGGTAAACTCGGGAATGGGTAAAATAGTTGAAAACAAGTGATGATAACAAAACAAATTTTAGGACTTGTAGACAAATGGGTCGAACAATCAAATAGCGGAAATATAAGCCAATTGATTATAAACCGGATTTTAATGTGAACAATGTTGTTAGATGGATTCATAATTTAATTACGGTCGCGTAGGAAAAAGAATTACAAAAAACGGACTTGTATAGTAAAAGTTATGCAAGTTTTAAGTTAGTATTTTGGGTTAAATCTTGAGTTGGGCATCTGCAACAAACCAAAACGAACCTGCTGTGAAAACTAGGCCGTCGCGCTACGCAACGGCGAATTGACAAAGGGGCCGCGCAACGTGACACTTGTCGCGGCCCGCGTAAGATAAGACGGAAACGGTCGCGGGGCGCGACCGACCTATATCTCAGAAATTTTATTATGTTTCCATTGTTGGGCCTTAGGACTTGATTATACGTGTTTAAACGTTGTCAAAACTAACATTTAACGTGGTTTTGACATTAGGTGAATGCTCACAAGATTCCGGATGAAGATCAAGCGACTTTCAAGAACCGAACACACCAGACAAAGCTTCCGCATTGATCTATTTTGTTTTAGTTAATATGTAAACTCTTGAAATTTACATTTTGAAGGTTTTAAACTAGTAGGATGATTACTCGAATACTTTGATCATGTATGATCGTAAACTCAACAAAGTTTTTATAAGCTCGCATTTTTGTAATAAATGCGGGTTAAATGTTAAAACTGTGTTAAATTAAGACGATCAACTTTTTATATATTCATTTTTAATCATAAGAATTTTTATAAAAATCCTTTTTAATCAGACTTACATCTTGCTATTCATTCTTTAACAATCCTGCTTTTCTCAATTCTAACTCGTGTGCTTCCATTTTTTTAATTAACTTGTTAAAACTAATGGTCTCTTATTCCATATTGTTTTTCATGATCAAGATAAACGTCGACCAATCATTTTCTTTTGGAAGTGCATCAACAAGCTTATCTATCAACTCTTCCCGATGTTTTTCAATCCCTAACAATTTGAACTCTTTAATCAAACGAAAAAATCTTTCAATGAGTTGTTTAACTGTTTCACCTTTCAGACATGTAATGTTCTCAAATTCTTTCTTCATTAACACTCTCTAGCTTTTCATTACCTGCTGATTTCCTTCAGCCTTATGTTTTGAAGCATTCCATATTGAAAAAGCAGTTCCATTGTGTTGTAGTTAAGAAGAGTAATGTCTTTCACCGATTGTTGTATAAAACTTGTCATTTTCTTTTCATTCCTGAATTTCTCTTTTTCTTTTTCATTATATGCCATAAGTGATTTCTTTTGACCATCATTCTCTAAGGGTTCGTTATATTCTCTTAGGATAGCATACCAACACTCCATATGGTAAGCTTGGACCCAGTCAGCAAACCACTCTTCCCATTTTCTATAATCATCTAAGTTCATTAACCTCGGTGGTTTAGATGATGTTCCATGTTCGTTTTCAAATCTTAAAGCCTGAGCTACCCAATCCGGCATGGTTGCAACGCATTATAAAATTCAGAATCCATGATTAACACCTGCAAAAATCAACAAATGATCAAACAACTTTGAAACAATATAATGATTTCTTTCATGCGAAAGAGAAATGTTACTTCGTGCGAATGTGACAAGTATGAACAAACTAACACCAAATACACTCTTTCGTACGAACTGGACTTTTCTGTTTCGTACGAATGTGATGACTCTTCAATAAACCGACTTTTAATCACTTTTGTACAAATATGTCTTGTACGATTCGAACGGCTGTGAAACTTCAAGTTCCTTTTTTCATGGTTTTTCCAAGAATTTTTAATGAATTAGCTTGAATTTTGATCTGATTCTTTCACGGATTGATTAGAACATGATTTCGCACATTATATCCAAAAATCAGAAAATTTTGTCCATGATTTCAACATTAATTTTGCATTTTGAGTTGGAAGAAGATGAGTAGAAGAGATGTGAGTAGAAAAGGTGATGAAATCAGATCCATAACAGCTCGAATCTGCTTGTATCTTGTGTTCTCAGTCCTTGAAACCGGTCTCCAAGCTCTGATACCACTTGTGAGGACCGTTTCGGTGCTCCCGAATGCTCCGACCGGCTAAAATGACTCAATATCTCGTGCGGAATCTGAGTATGAAGGTGACATGCACAAGAACAAACTAATTAAACTGGTTTCTATTCAATATTTGAAGTTACAGAACCACGAAACCAAATGGATAGTGTTTCCTCTTTGTTCCACCCAAAGACTACAAATGACAAGACTTGACCTCCTATCTATAGGGAAGCCCATTCACATGGTCCATCTAGAACGAATGAGCCTTATGTGCAAATGGCACCTTTGGGATGGATGAGACCCCATTCGTACGAATTGCACATTCGTGCGAATGTGTACCAACATTATAAACCTGTCTTGCCTAACCTACAAACCTATATAATCAACTATGACTCAATACATTGACAACTATGAACATGATTGACTGAAGCAATAGACATAATGCATTCGCACTTTTAAAACATTATAAGACATTATAAGAGGGGTTTAGTGACACTCACCTTTAGGTGCGCTTTTATATTATCGCAATCCCTCAAATTGGTCTACACGTCCTAAATTAAGTAGGAACGATTTAATAACCAACTATTCTATTAATATCTAAGTTTCTCCAATACTTAGAATTTTCACAAAACTTTGAGATACTTAGAATTTTCACAAAACTTTGAGATTTTCTCGAAAAGTCTTTGTTTTGATTATGTTGGCGTAATTATATATATGTGTTCATATATATATATATATATATATTAAGATTTTCGCGACTTGAACGATTTTAATGGTGACCCACAATATGTTATATCCGTTATCACATCCGCTTATGTACAAAATATCTACTATTTGCGCTTCATAATATATTTACATAAATATAGACATATTCGACGTATATCGTGACTCAAGTATTTCATCAACTTATATATTTTATCGTTTTAAAAGCATTCATACACAATATAACTCATCAAGTTAACCTATGTATTATTTTCATGCTCGATCTATAAGTTATATATATTTTACGAGATATTTAACGAAATTATCGTTTTAACCTTACAAGCATACATGCATAGTCTTAATCTCTACTATCATGTCAACACTTAATAGATCACACTACACATACTCATATTTACATATCACATTGTAAGACATAAAGTTCACCCTTGAACATCCTGTTTTCGCGTACACTGAAATATGCGTATTTTAACGTTTTCAGGCGTCCAAAGTCACGTATGACTAACCAAACACCATGGGTATTAATATAAGTTAAAATACTTATAATATCTTAATAATATCAGTTTATATTCTGATTTAAAACAGTTTTATAAAAATCATTTCAAAAGCCGATTTTACCGTTTTAACGCATAGTCTTATACCGAACTTTACCGTAACCATCCAAAATCGTCACGACTTGATATTTTAACACAACACATGTTTTTTAATGATTAAGATGGTGGTTATGCTCGTGATAGTGCAGATTTCATGCATGTCATATAAATCACACAATTTCACCCATTTTACTACTTTTTAAGCTTCATTTACAACATGCAAAGCTACCAAACTTATGACATAATTTTGTATCATCATGACAAATCATATAACATTATTTTTAATGTTCATATTCCGTTTTAACTCAATTTCATCATATCATTTCAAGTTCACCAACTTATGATCATTTAAGCATCATATATCACACTACACATATACAAGTACCTAATGCATGATTATCATATCATCATCATCCAAGATTTACTTAAATGTATTTATCGTACATTTATTATAACTTTAAAATAAACCCAAGAAAAAATCTTCATCTAATCATCATCAAATCATTCATAACATTAATGCATATAAGATTCTCATGCTTTTATGAAGTAACCAACAAATATCATATGCATGCGTACATATATACGTATACACAACATACATATATACATATATATACTTTCAAAAAGATTAACTTTTCATACATTCATCTTTAATCATAAGACTTTTTTATAAAAATCCTTTTTAATCATACATGCAATCACCTTTCAAGAATCTTATTAATCAAAACCCAATTAATAATCAAAACACCACCAAATAACCACATGCATACATACTCACGGCTCACACACACTCACGTATGTTTCCATTTTAATTTTATTTTAAAATCATTTTCTTATTTAAAATCCAAGTATGTGAAAAATCCAAGCTTTTGAGAAACTTTCCATCATCATCATCATCATCATCATCATCAAGAATCAAGAACATGAACTTTGAAAATAATTTTATACCTTTTAAGAATATAAATGGGTTTTTGATGATGGTTGTTGTGATAAAAAGCTTGCACCTTCTTAAAACTGTGAGAACTGGCACCAAACCGGTAATTTCCGTATAGTTTTATTATTATTTAATATCTGCAATTATGTGCTTAAATGTCAACATTGTCTGATTTTATGCTATACTTGTGAATTCATGCACGTTTTATACTTCAAATATTGCTTTATGCATTACTGTTAGCGTTGCGTCAGAAAGACTAGTAAACTCACCGGTAAGACACACTGTGTCAGCAGCTCTGCAGAAAGCAGTCAGATAATGGAATTAGGGCCAAGGAGTAGGTCCAACGTCTAAAATACATTAAAACTCAAGTATGGATACAAGGGTTAACATATAGACTTTCCGGAAGCTAAACTATGCATTAGAAAGCACCCGAAACACACTTTAAATACTGAATTTTACATATTTCAGCAAAATTCAGCATTGTAACAAGTTAGTAACATGTAAAAATATGACTAAATGGTCCTGAATGCTTTCCTAAGTGTCGGGAATTAAAAGTGCCACAAAAGGGTACTTAAAGATCACTAAACGGAATAGTTTGACACTTTAACGAACCGGTATCTAACCGAACAACCGGACACTACCCGAAACACCAAAATTATACTAGAAGCATTGTTTTAATGTTTCTGAGCTAGTTATGATCCCCGAACACCCTAACGCACTACATAACACATCATATGCATGAACACTAATCAATACACTTAAATCCTAACTAGATCTCCTAACTATCCATCGAACTTACACTTTACCCCCCCCCCCCCCCTTGGTTGGGATGGTCACAAGGTGGCCCCTATCAAGATCTTTACTTGATCTTTCTTGATTTCCCTTGATCTCCTTAGATTTGTGAAGTGATTTGCTATGTACTTATAAGACACATTAACCATTGGACAAACCTCTAATATGGATATAAGTATTGGATGAGAGATCATAACTTCCTTATCTCACACACACTTACACACACCAACCTTCTCCTCCTCCCTTGCCCCCCCCCCCTCTCGGCCTAGAACAAGCAACAACCACACCACCATTATCATCTCACTTTCATGCAATCTTAAGTCCTCACAAGGTGTTAGAAGCTAGATTGAGAAGTGTGGAGCTTATGGATCTTGAAGGACCTCTCCCGATTGCTTTTATCCATCACATTTGCCATCATCAACTTCTTGTGTTCATCCCTAGCCATAGAGCTAGTAGTAAGGCCCTTATGATCTCTTGTTACTTCTAATTTTGATGGTTAAAAGATGATGAACATTATTAATCTTGAAGAACACTAAAGAACATGATCATGAATCTTTAACATAAGCTTAATAACATAAGAATACATGTTGATTGTGTTGATTTGCTTCTTGATGATTGATTATTTATGATGTTAGACATCATAAGAAACCTACTAGATTGTGATTAAACACATGATCTAGTAAGTTAAGGTGGTGATCTTGTGAAAGACCAAGATTATCATGCTTTATGTTTTCATGAACTTGAAATATGGGAATGATTTTATGAATAATAAAGCATGTAACATGATTACTAGTCATAAACTTGGATGATTTCAAAACTAGTTCTCTCAAGAAACTAAAGATATACGCAAGATTTACAAGTTATGGTTTCAAAGTAAACTAATCATATTTTTAGTGTTTAAACAAGATTAGAAACATGTTTGTAACAAAAAAAATACCAAAGAATTACTTTTAGAAAAATCATCTTACAAGTTGTAAATGACTAAATCTTTTAATAATGTGATTTACAAACAAATAACCATGTTTTTAAGGATAACTAAACCTACTAAGCACACTACCAAGTTACTAGAAGTTTTTATGAAAGTTCAAGTTCATGATTATTATGTAAATAGCATATTTTTGGCACTTGGTAAGTATAGGTTGTTTAAGGTTGATTGTTGATTACTTGTGATGATTTTAAAAAGAAAATAAACACATGTTTCGAAAACATGGGAAACCTCCATTTTTAGGGGAAACTATGTGATGTGCACAAAATGCAACATATAAATTACATCAATTGTGGTATAAAACTAACCCTTTTTTAGTACTAATGTTGGAAAAAGTATGTTTTTGTCTTCCTTTTGTATTTTCATGATTAAATGAGCTCAAATGAACAAAAGATGCAAAAAGGCAGCTAAATCTAACATAAATACAAGAAAAGGGACAAAAGTGGAATGCCTGACCCCCTGACAGCATCTTCCCAAGCAAAAACAAGTAAACAGAAGGCTGAACACGCCCCGTGCTCAATGAGCACGGGGGCGTGCCCAAGTGTCAGCAGAAAAGACAAAGTTGTAGAAGCTTCTATCGCCCACCACGGGGTCGTGCTTAGCGGACATGGGGCCGTGGTCAACTATAAGATTCGCAGAATCCAGGAAAATCTTGATAGTACAGATACGCTTCTGCACACGGGGTCGTGCCCAGTGGACACGGGGGCGTGGTCAACCAATACAGCCAAACTGCAATTATTGAAGAAAGAGAAGAGGGATGGACACGGGGCCATGCCCAATGGACACGGGGCCGTGCCTGAGCTTCTGTTCATCCTATAAATAGGAGTGCTTGGATCACTTGCAACTCATCCCTTGGCACACCACCTCTCTCACACTTCACCCACCACCCACCACCATCACAACACCATCATCCACCACCATCATCCATTGTCCATCATAGAGTGTGTGAGTCGTCTCGGGATCCAAGATTAATCGTAAGAGTTCTTAACAATCAAAGGCCATGTTTGCCTAAGTCTCTTACATCACTTGGTGAAGACAAGTGTTTAGTGTAATACTTTTTATTTTTAATCTTTTCGCACTTTTTGTTTGGTTATGTATTAATGACTTTAATAACTAGTTTCTTATGTAGAAGGTGATTCTTCCTTATCGTTTGTCCGTGGTGTCTTGGCATTATTTTACTGTCTATATAAAATAAAAGATTTTCACCATTCATATCTCCACGATCTATATGGAGATATGTTGGCTACCTGGTCGGGGGTTAAGGGAACGGTTTGGTAAGAGTCTTGCCATTGTTCAGTGTATAGATCCTGCAAAGGACCTGGGTCAAATTTAGTAGGACCTCCTTCAATACCCACCGGTGTTGGATGGCGGGGGTCAAAACTCATTGATCCCCTCATAAGTTAAACTACTATTAAAACTATAACCCGGCTACTTAGGACTGTATCCCTGCTGACTCAGACTACTTAGCCGAGGGTAACCTCACCTTCAAAAGTGGGGCCTTCCACGTTATGCATTAATAACTTAATTAATTATCTTTCAATAATCCGACCCTTTAGGATTGTATCCTTGCTGACTCAAACTACTGAGTGGAGGGTAACGTCACCTTCAAAAGAGGGGCCTACTACAATAACTAAATAATCTCTTAAACAAGTGCAAAAGTGCGGAAATAATCAAAGGTTACACTACACACGAGTCGGATCCAAGTGATTCATCTTGTCTATCTGTTTTTAGTTTTATTTTTATTTTTCAGCATTTTAGTTAGTTTTATTTTTCTAGTTTAAAACCTTTTTCTAACTTTTTGATTTGATTAGACGTTGAGGATAAACCGGTACTAAAAGCTCTTGTGACCTTGGACGACCTCGGTATCTTACCAACACTATACTACGTCCACGATGGGTGCACTTGCCCATATGTGTGTTTAGTGTTAGTAAATATCGTGTTTTATAAATTTAAAACTTGACTAAAAAGTGTAAAAGGGCTTAAAAATATACATTAAAAACCTATAACACACGACACGCATCAAGTTTTTGGCGCCGTTGCCGGGGACCCAAGGATTTTAAGAAAGCTTAAAATCGACGGCCTAATCAGCTTTTCAAAACTTTTTCAAAACGCGCGCACATTTTTCTGCATTTTAGTTTAGTTTGCATTTACAGTAGGTTGAACACGGGCCGTGCTCACTGAACACGGGGCCGTGCTGCATAATTTTCATAAAACACCCAGATACAGAGTCTGAACACGGGGTCGTGCTCACTAAACACGCCCCCGGGCTGCACAAAACCAGTAACTTCTAATTAAAACGCCCAGATACAGACCCTGAACACGGGCCGCGTCCACTGAACACGGGGCCGTGTCCAGCTTCTGTTTCCGTTTTTATTTTTGTTTTCTGGTCTCGAGACTCTGTTGTGGTCTGTTGAGTGATTCTTATGGATCAATACTCAGTAGGCTACAACTACACCTATGAGGAGGATGATTATAGGGGAGGCTATTGCACTAATTGTGGTAACCCGCACTCGGTACAATATTATGACTCATTTCAACCATCCACTTCATACACCTACTATGAGGAGCCCAGGTACGAGCCATTGAGTTCATACACATCCTATGAAGACCAAAGGTATGAACCTTCTCCCTCATACTCATATTTTGATGAACCAAGGTATGAGCCTTCATATTCACACTTTGAGGAATCAATATATGAGCCACCACCTTCATATGCTTATTATGAGGAACCATGGCGTGAACAACCCACCTCATATGAGTATTATGAAGAACAAAATTACGACCCTTATCCATCATACTCTTACAATGAAGAACAATGGTATGAACCACCTACTTCATATGAGTACTATGAGGAACCAAGGATCGAACAACCGGATTCTAGCTTTGAGAATCCCAATCCTTACTCTATAACCGAAGTAACCGATAGGATATTAGAACACCTTAAAACTATCGAGCGATACATAAAAGAATCTCGCGCAAGGGAAGAGGAGTCCCGCGCAAGAGAAGAATTAAATAAAGAAGAGATAGTTGAAGAGGTAAAAATGGAAGAACAAATAAGTGAAAAACCGACACATGAGTTAAACAACGAAAAAGGTGAGTCCGTCAACATTAAAATCCAAGAAGAGTCTAATTTTGAAGAAATTAATCTCTTGTCACCTTCTTTTGAAAATCATTGTTTAGTACCCACTCATGCTAAGTTTTTAAAAGAATTAAACACTAACACTAAAATTGACGAAACGGTAAGTATTAAGTTAACTAACGATCAAACTTCGCTAATAAAAGAAGACCCATTTGAAAGCAACATTACACCGGTTCCATGTTTTTTTTTCAAAATTCCTTTATTAGTAATATCACGATTAATAAAGATCTTTGTGTTAACATAATGCCTAATTACATTTTGGAAAAATTAAGTATTAGTGATTTTTCTCCACTTCAAATACCCATTTTTCTATCCAATCGGAAAGTAATAAAATCAATCGGTGTAGTTGAGGATGTTTTGGTTCAAACAAATCAATTGGTAATCCCAACCGACTTTGTCATCCTTGATGACGCTCCTCTAGTGTTGGGACGACCTTTTGTAAAAATCCACGAAGCTTTGAAAAACTGGAAGTACAACAATCTACCTCTTCAATTAGGGGCATTCAAAAGGGGCATAGATCTTGAGCGTTCAATGAAATATCCTTTTGGCAATAATGACCCCCTAATTGAAGATGAAGATGAACCACCCGATACAAGTGAAAAGATTGACCACTTTGTTGAAGAAGAGGTCGCCATAGAACAAACTTTTAAAGTTCTTGATCAAAATGAGCAACCAAATAAGGAGTCTCCTAAAGACCCACCTCTTGAGCTCAAAGAACTTCCGAAAGGTTTGGAATATGATTTTCTAGACAAAGATGGTAAATCACCTGTAATTATTTCATCTAAATTAAGTAGTGTAGAAAAAGAAAAATTAATTAAACTTTTGAAAAAACACAAAAATGCGATCGCTTGGAAACTTGTGGATATTAAAGGAATAAGTCCTTCCATGTTCACGCACAAAATTTTAATGAATGATGACTACAAATAGGTAATACAACCACAACGTAGAGTAAATCCAAATGTCCAAGAAGTGGTTAAAAAGAAGTCATCAAATTACTTGACGTCGGACTTATTTACCCTATCTCCGATAGTCCGTGGGTAAGTCCCGTCCAAGTAGTTCCAAAGAAAGGAGGTATGACGGTAATAACTAACGAAAACAATGAATTAATACCAACGAGAACTGTCACAGGATGGAGAGTATGTATAGATTATAGACGGTTAAATGAAGCAACAAGAAAAGATCACTTTCCTTTGCCCTTTATTGACCAAATGTTAGAAAGATTATCCGGCCATAAATTTTATTGTTTCTTGGATGGTTTTTCAGGTTACTTTCAAATCCCGATAGCACCCGAAGACCAAGAAAAGACAACATTCACATGTCCCTATGGAACTTTTGCTTATCGACGCATGCCATTCGGTCTATGTAATGCCCCCGTAACCTTCCAACGTTGCATGGTGGCCATTTTCCATGATATGATAGAAAAGACAATGGAAGTCTTCATGGACGACTTTTCTATCTTTGGAGATTCATACGACCAATGCCTTGATAACCTTGAACGAATGTTATCCTGATGTGAGGAAACTAACCTCGCCCTTAACTGGGAAAAATGTCATTTGATGGTAACAGAGGGAATAGTACTCGGTCACAAAATCTCAAGCGAAGGAATGGAGGTTGATCGAGCAAAAAATAGATACTATTTCTCGATTACCGCCACCATCCTCCGTCAGAGCTATCAGAAGTTTCTTAGGGCATGTCGGATTTTATAGACGGTTTATCAAAGACTTTTCTAAAATTTCAAGACCTCTAACAAAACTCCTTCAAAAAGATGCCCCTTTCATCTTTGACAAGGATTGCAATCAAGCATTTCTAACCCTAAAGGAAATGCTAGTCAATGCACCTATCATGATAGCGCTTGATTGGAAATTACCTTTTGAAATCATGTGTGATGCAAGTGACTTTGCAGTTGGATCCGTCTTGGGACAAAGAAAAGAAAAGCATTTTCACCCAATTTATTATGCTAGTAAAACACTTAACGATGCACAAGAAAATTACACAACAACTGAAAAAGAATTACTAGCTGTGGTATTTGCTTTTGATAAATTTCGTTCTTATCTTGTTCTTTCTAAAACAATAGTCTATATAGATCATGCAGCCATTCGATACATTTTCAAGAAACAGG
The DNA here is from genome assembly GCA_030545235.1 of Helianthus tuberosus. Lineage (NCBI taxonomy): Eukaryota > Viridiplantae > Streptophyta > Magnoliopsida > Asterales > Asteraceae > Helianthus > Helianthus tuberosus. The sequence goes on from CM060413.1 coordinate 95,841,197, forward strand.
ATGCTAAACCCCGTTTGATTCAGTGGATTCTACTCCTCCAAGAATTTGATATTGAAATCAAAGACAAAAAAGGAGCAGAAAACACCACAGCAGATCATCTTTCGCGCTTAGAAGACCCAGCTTTGGAGGCAACCAGGGACGAGCAAATCAACAAAAAATTTCCAACAGAGTCCCTAGAAATGGTGGAGTACAGACAAGAACCATGGTATGCCGACTATGCTAACTACCTAGCTAGCGGTATAGTAGCCAAAGGATGGCCACATCACCAAAGAAAAAAGTTCTTTGCGGATGTAAAGCATTACTTTTGGGAAGATCCTTATCTTTTCAAAATGTGTGCCGACCAACTCATCCAACGGTGCGTACATGGTAGTGAAGCAAGAAGGATTCTCCGCCATTGTCATGAAGGTCCATACGGAGGACATCATGGTGCCACTAGTACCGCACGAAAGGTATTTGATTCAGGATTTTATTGGCCTACCATTTACAAGGACGCCCAAAGTCTTGTCAAGACATGTGACGCCTGCCAAAGATCAGGTAATATTTCTTCCAAAAATGAAATGCCACAAAATGGCATTCTTGTTTGTGAAATTTTTGATGTGTGGGGACTCGACTTTATGGGACCTTTCCCACCGTCAAAAGGAAACAAATATATACTTGTGGCGGTAGATTACTTGTCTAAATGGGCCGAGGCCGAGGCACTTCCAACAAACGATGGAAGAGTCGTGGTAAGATTTCTGAAAAAATTATTCTCTCGTTTTGGCACACCTAAAGCATTAATAAGTGATAGAGGTACCCATTTTTGTAATCATCAACTTGAGAAAATTTTAACAAGATATGGAGTCTATCACCGGGTCTCAACAGCATATCACCCTCAAACACATGGACAAGCCGAAGTGACTAATAGAGGTTTAAAACGAATACTTGAAAAAACCGTAGGGTTAAATAAAAAAGAATGGGCTAATAAATTAGATGATGCTTTATGGGCTTTTCGAACTGCTTATAAAACAACAAAAGGTACAACCCCGTATAAGCTCGTCTATGGAAAAAGTTGTCATTTGCCGGTAGAAATAGCTCACAAGGCCTACTGGGCAATTAAAAATGTAAACTTAGATTTAGAATTTGCAGGTAAAAATCGATTTTGCCAATTAAATGAATTTGACGAATTAAGGGATTATGCATACTCTAACTCTGAAATTTATAAGGAAAGAATGAAAAATTTGCATGACAAACACATTAAACCTAATGAATTTCGAGTAGGAGATCAAGTTCTCTTGTTTAATTCACGACTTCGATTATTTCCTGGAAAATTAAAGTCTAGGTGGTCAGGACCTTTTTCTATCACCCATATTTTTCCACACGGTGCAGTAGAGATTAAATCTCGGAATGGAATTCCATTCAAAGTCAATGGCCAACGGCTAAAGCTCTATCAAGGATTCATTGAGGATGAAGAGGAAGAAATTTCGCTTCAAACGGTCGAAGAATAAAAGCATCAACATCATACCTGGTACGTTACGAACAAGCGAGATGACATCTTAATCGGTAAGTCTTCTAACCGAGTTTTGGGAAAACAGGGCACACACACACGAGCACCAAAAAAAATTAATTTTGCTCGGCACGGGGCCGTGTCCGCCCGACTGTCAGGATAAAACCCTTTTTTCATAACAGTTACTTCATTCCACACGCCCCGTTTCCCCGAAAACTCCCTGGTTCAGGCGATTTTCTACAGAATTTCGACGTCTACTCTACTTCTAACAACATCAAGGTATGATTCTATCATCATTAGTAGTTAGATTAAGCACTTGCATGTAGTTAAAACATCAAAAATTTGGGGAAAATCTAGGGTTCTTGAACTTCATCCGGATCGAACCTCAAATTTTTGCATAAATCTGTTAGCATTAGTTTAGATTAGTGTTATGGGAAGTAAATCCACTTGTATTGTTCATAGATTTGCCCGATTTCTCACAAAAACCCCAAACCCTTGTTTTTTAACCGAAAAAGATAAAATCGAAGGGGTAAACGGTTTGTTTTGGGAAAAACAGCACTTGGGATTTCATTTTCGGGGGAAACCGCACCTGTTGGACCAAATATTTTCAAGTTTTCGAGACCGGGTCGAAAAATTAAGTTTTTGAGTAACAGACGCCTGGACACAGGGTCGCGTCCGCTGAACACGGGGCCGTGTCCAGCTAACTGTTTTCAGTTTTCTCATAAATTTCAACTGTTTCATGCTAACTTTTGGTGTATTCTTTCAGATGTTGAAGAAATTCACAAGGTTCAACGCAAGTGAGCACGATGCTAAGGCAAGATACGATGTGCTTCGAACCCGACCGGAGGAATACCCAAGACAAGTGTGCACGGATCTTTTGGGATTAGTGAACCAATGGGACCGCTTCAACAACCTAGTCACCGGGCCACTGAGAGTCGCCCTTACTACTCGCCTTCGTTCGGTCCCCGAATACACTCTAGAATTCTGTAGCACATTCTTGTTCAATTCAATGTGTGACCCATTTGATAATGATGGGGTAGAATTCCGATGTGTGGGAACCAAGTACTCAATTTCGATGGCACAGTTTGGGTCAATGGTGGGGTTGTATGTGGAGGAAAATGCGGGTAATAAAGAAAACACTTGAGGGTTACGTGAATTTCCTGAAAACGAACGCCAAGCCGCTTGGGCCCAAATAGGAGATGGGTTCTACAAACCAAGTAGCACTAAGAGCACCAAGTTGAGGGACCCTCTCTACCGTTACATCCATCGGGTCCTCACTTACTCTCTTAGTCAAAGACATGACAACAATGGCGTTGTTGGGTTAAGAGATCTAGTGGTCCTTCATTGCATTCATAACCGCAGAAACCTTGATGTTCCATGCCTCCTGCTCCGAAACATGCGTTGGAACCGGCTTGCTACTCCACCGACCCCTATCTTCTTCAGGGGGTGGATATACCGTCTCTTCAAGCGTTTCGTGAACATGCCTCGGTCTTTCAAAAGGAGCCCATGGTCGGGAAGAGTGGACGTACACATCTGCCGCTCCATGAACTTGATCTATGAAGCGGAAGACAGGTCGGTTAGCTTCCAAAGGGTCTAAGGGCATGCATGGAACCCGCAAGAGGCACTTATCCTTCACGCTCCACAATTCCAACACCCTCCTCAACACCAATACCATGCCCATGGTGATCCGGGCCAATCCTCCTCACAAGGAGGTGGTTTTCCTAACTTCCAAAGTTAACATGATTTGTTGCAGGAAAACCTCATGTGCACCAGGAACACCTATAACATGGCGAGCAACACGTACACCCGGGTCAGAGCGATTGAGAGAACTATCTCCGACATTCAGGATGACATCGGGAACATCCGGGAGTACATGGTGGGGCATGGAGGAGGAGGTGATGATGAGGATGAGGACATGGACTAGGCGGGTGGAGTAGAAGCAGGAGCAGCTGGTAGGAGGTCCTACAGGTTAACCCTCTTTTCTTTGAACAATTTCCGGCCTGCGTGCCGAGTGTTGAACAATTTACTTTCCTTTTAACTCTTTTTATTTTCTGCATTTGTTTTTCTTTTTAACTTTGTGATGTGGATGTTGAACTTGGTAATTTAGGATGTTTGCTATGGTTTGGTGTAGTGTTTATTGATAAAAACAGGTACATATGAGGCTTAGAGTACTAAACATTAGTGCTACTAAAGCCGGGACGGGAAAACCGGAGCCAGAAACCTGTTTTTCACCTTTGCAGATTGTCTACACGGGGTCGTGTCTGGCCGACACGCCCCCGTGCCCACTTCCTCAGACCTGCTGTTTCTTTAATTCTGCAGATTTTTGCCAGACACGGGGTCGTGCCCAGCCAACATGCCCCCGTGTCCACCTTCTATAAGTTTTTGTTACTGGCACTCTGAACACAGGGTCGTGTTCATCCGACATGGGGCCGTATCCAGACGCCCAGTAACATAAATTTTTGCTTTTTCACACCTTTTTACACATTCAATAAACCTAAAAACTTATTTTTGGGGACACATTGAGGACAATGTGTAATTTAAGTGTGGGGGGGATGCTAAAACTTGAATTTTTACTAGTCCTAAATACAAGCCTTACACAAAACTCTATTGGAACCGCTAATCACCCCAATTTTTTTTCAAAAATTTTCAATTTTTCTACTTGTTTAGGTTTAAGTTGGGAAACTCAAGTTCTAAAAAGATTATATTTTTACGAATTTACAACCGATAGGTCGTGATAAAAAGAACCAACTTAAGAAAATTATGAAAACGGCATGACAAGCTTAGTTAAAATTTGATTATATATACTTGATCACATAAAAACCCATTCCCACAAAAGTGAGTTTTGAGCCTTTATTGAGCATAAAAATACACATCTTTAAACTAAATGCTCATTTTTTGTTTCTTGTGTGAATAGCCGCTTGGTTCGTACAACTCTAGAACTTGCCACGACGATACATTCCCGGTCCTTACCAACTTAAACCCGAGTAAGTAAATGATGGAGGCATTAGGACTAACCCTTTTTCATTTCTACACCATTATTTTTCTTTTTTTTACCACCTACCCAAAATCCCCCTAGTTAACCCCTTTGAGCCTAAACCTTTTCATTTCTTAACCCAAAACAAACACCCTTTTACCCACCAAAACCCTTTTTCATTTTTAACCCTTTATTTTAGTAACAAGGCTCAGTTTTTCTTATGACTTGCATATATATATATATATGAATGATGATGATGAAGCCAAAGAAATAAACAAACAAGTTTATCAAAAACAACTTTGTTTGAAAGAAATGCTTCATCAAAATAAAAAGTTTTGAAAAATAACGAGTCTTATGAAAACCGACACTTTTTACGCTTTTCTCCCTTTTACTAACCACTAACCCAACCACCCACCTTTAGCCCAAGCCTAACCCTTCACCCCAAAAGTCCTCTTGATATTTACAAATGTGTATAGTTAAAAATGAGGAGGATTGATTGCTTGGCAAACTTATGTTAGGAGTAAGTTCCATGACGCTCTCGAGTGAATCACTAAAAATACACCTTCGGCCGAGTGTTGAGTGATCCCCCATGAGGTATGTGAACTTGTATATAAATGGAATTTTAAAAAGGAATGTTATGCCCTAATAAGTAATTTATCTTATGAAATGTTTTTAATAAATCATGACGAATAGGATTGTAAATAAATAAAACTTAATAAAGAATCTTGGAAATCCCGACACTCTATGACAAGTCCTTAAAAAAAACCTTTTCTTCTACCCATTCTATCTGGGAGTGTAAAGCCACATTATAAAGAGTTTTACTTGAGGACAAGCAAAGATTCAAGTGGGGGGGTATTTGATGTGCACAAAATGCAACATATAAATTACATCAATTGTGGCATAAAACTAACCCTTTTTTAGTATTAATGTTGGAAAAAGTATGTTTTTGTCTTCCTTTTGTATTTTCAGGATTAAATGAGCTCAAATGAACAAAAGAAGCAAAAAGGCAGCTAAATCTAACATAAATACAAGAAAAGGGACAAACGCGGAATGCCCGACCCCCTAACAGCATCTTCCCAAGCAAAAACAAGTAAACAGAAGGCTGAACACGCCCCGTGCTCAATGAGCACGGGGGCGTGCCCAAGTGTCAGCAGAAAAGACAAAGTTGTAGAATCTTCTATCGCCCACCACGGGGTCGTGCTCAGCGGACACGGGGCCGTGGTCAACTATAAGATTCGCAGAATACAGGAAAATCTTGATAGTACAGATACGCTTCTGCACACGGGGTCGTGCCCAGCGGACACGGGGGGCGTGGTCAACCAATACAGCCAAACTGCAATTAATGAAGAAAGAGAAGAGGGATGGACACGGGGCCATGCCCGAGCTTCTGTTCAGCCTATAAATAGGAGTGCTTGGATCACTTGCAACTCATCCCTTGGCACACCACCTCTCTCACACTTCACCCACCACCCACCACCATAACAACACCATCATCCACCACCATCATCCATTGTCCATCATAGAGTGTGTGAGTCGTCTCGGGATCCAAGATTGATCGTAAGAGTTCTTGACAATCTAAGGCCATGTTTGCCTAAGTCTCTTACATCACTTGGTGAAGACAAGTGTTTAGTGTAATACTTTTTATTTTTAATCTTTTCGCACTTTTTATTTGGTTATGTATTAATGACTTTAATAACTAGTTTCTTATGTTGAAGGTGATTCTTCCTTATCATTTGTCCATGGTGTCTTGGCATTATATTACTGTCTATATAAAATAAAAGATTTTCACCATTCATATCTCCACGGTCTATATGGAGATATGTTGGCTACCTGGTCGGGGGTTAAGGGAACGGTTTGGTAAGAGTCTTGCCATTGTTCAGTGTATAGATCCTGCAAAGGAACTGGGTCAAATTTAGTAGGACCTCCTTCAATACCCACCGGTGTTGGATGGCGGGGGTCCAAACTCTTTGATCCCCTCATAAGTTAAACTACTATTAAAACTTTAACCCGGCTACTTAGGACTGTATCCCTGCTGACTCAGACTACTTAGCCGAGGGTAACGTCACCTTCAAAAGAGGGGCCTTCCACGCTATGCATTAATAACTTAATTAATTATCTTTCAATAATCCGACCCTTTATCTTTCATCTTGTCTATCTGTTTCTACTTTTATTTTTATTTTTCAGCATTTTAGTTAGTTTTATTTTTCTAGTTTAAAACATTTTTCTAACTTTTTGATTTGATTAGACGTTGAGGATAAACCGGTACTAAAAGCTCTTGTGTCCTTGGACGACCTCGGTATCTTACCAACACTATACTACGTCCACGATGGGTGCACTTGCTCATATGTGTGTTTAGTGTTAGTAAATATCGTGTTTTATAAATTTAAAACTTGACTAAAAAGTGTAAAAGGGCTTAAAATATACATTAAAAACCTATAACACACGACACGCATCACTATGTCAAAATTTCTATAAAATTTTGACACTTAGAAAAATATAAGTTTTGGTGAAACTTATTCCCTAAAAATTTACCTAAAAATATTTACCAAGATTTCCCTAACTTTTGTGTAAATTTCAAGTTAAGAAATGATGATTTCTTCAAGATTAAAATTGATATAATGTATGTATATTTTTGAGGAAAATATATATATTTATTGGTCACCAAATTTTGTGCTAAGTGTATGTAATATGTATTATATGTAATAGTGTATTAGGACTTGAAAATACACTAAATACTCTCAAGGAGTAAAAATACAAAAAATACACATACAACATGCATAGACAAATACAAGAGAATATATTTATGAAAGTATATTTCTTAATAGGTTATGTAACTTGGACAAGTTATGAATTTAAAAAGTATTTTTGGATGAAAATATATAACTCGGGTGAAAAAAAAAACAACATACTTATATTTATTTTTGAGAAAATAATATAAGTAAGATACATAGTTAAAAATATAAATTATTTTTAACAACAAAGAACACATACATAAAAGATGGTGACGTGTACTTCTGCGATACAAGTCTAGTGACTAACGTCAAGAAAACACGTATAGGTCACGACGCTATAAAACCAACCGGTGAAGTTTATGGCGCAGCATACGCAAAGTTGTGAGTTCATGTCCCCACTTTTAAACTTTTACTTGTTTTCTAAACTTGGGGAAAATACATGTGTTATGGTATGTTGAATACAAAAACTAAGGAATGATACTTTAGATCATGTCACGAATAGGGTGCCATAAGCACCATTAATCAGTTACATACTAAGACCGTGGAACAAAAGGTTAGATCTAATGGATTTCAGGCAGGCACACTCTTGGGCACTCTTTTACCAAGCAGTGCTTTTGTGTCTCTAGTCGTGAATCGACAGTCGTGGAATCAACAAGTAAAAATGCCTATGGTTTGGATGCTTCCTATGTCGTGTCACATGTTAATGGCCTTGCAAACCATTAGCAATCTCGATTTCCTTACATTTACAGAAATACTTGTTTCATACAAATTACATACCATGTTTTCATTCAAGTATACAACGTTCAATACAAAAACTGCATGAATTCACACCAACATTATGTTGATGATTTTCCAAAAACTCACGTGTATTTCAGGTAACTAAAGTGGATGTGCCCGCGGTCTTACTCCTGCTCCAAGATGTCGCTTTTGTTTTAGTCATGTCATGTTAAGACTCTGATGCCTGTTTTTGGTGGGATTTGGTTCTTATATCACATCTTGTGTGGGATATATGAATCAAAACCTTCATGTTTGTCTTTTAAATAAAGTTGTAAACTTTTCAGAAAATATGTTGTCTTGTGATGTAAACACTTAACCTACGTTATGTTTTAATTATGCAATGATAATGGCATTTGGAGTAATTTTACAAGCATGTAGTAAGTTTACCTTTCGTATGCAATGAGAACCTTTTAAGATCACACCTCGTGCTTCCGCCTTAGAAAGGGGTGTGACAGATTAGTATCAGAGCTGCGATTGTAGTGAACCAGGATTCTTTCTCGAGTCTAGACTACAATCTTTAGGATCCTCTCACGAAAACAATTTTTCAAAAGTTTTCATTGCATAAAACGTTCCGTGACATTCACTACCTGAAACTGTTTCCAAAGAGTCAAGTAAGGACATTACGAGACTTAGGGTGCACTGGAGTAGCACTTGTCTTTGACTAAGAATTACTTGCAACTATATGTAATAATTAATATATACATATACTAGAAATAAAATATCACAGGTACACGTATCTTCGTCTGAAAACAGTGGCCTATCTGAAGGAAGTGACCCGATGATGAAACAAACTGTGCGGATTGTGCAAGGAATTACGTAATTATGGATGCATACATAATTATGGAATTCAGTGCACAGAAACCACAGCAAGTCTTGTCATGTGTCAAACGAGATTCCTTCAATACAAGAGAAGGTCAAACGTGAACACCCTTCCCCCAGCCTATTAAATACTCTATTGGAGTAATGTTTTAGGGTATAAAGACAAGAACTGTCAATGTGAAGAAAGATATTTTGTCCTTTGCATATATTAAACTTGTACTATGGGGTGATGTAACCCTTATGCATTTTGTTTACCTCACAAACAATGATGTAACAAGTTGTCCTGATATGTATAGAGACTCAGTGAATATCTTAGGAGACATCATTATTTATCTATTTATGCATGCTTGTTGCTGTATGAATTGATTTATATGCTTGGCGGATTTTTTGATGTCACTTATGTGGGTATATGCCCGTGTACATATACTACTACTATCTCGTATGACGATATCAAACAAATGTCTAACCCTGTTGTGTTATGTTCTGACAGAACATGGCACCCAGGAGAGCTGTGAACGCTCGTAATCAACCTCCTCATCCCCCACTGCCAAGGACTGCTGAAGAACTGAACTCCCTGCTAGAAGAAAGGATCTCCGCAGCTATCGCCCAGTACGAGGCGAACCGTACGGAACACAGTGGAGGACCTAGCAATGCTAGACGTAATGGGAATGGAGATTCATCTGGAGGAAATACAACTCAAGGCTGCACCTTCAAGCAGTTCCTCGACTGCAAGCCACTGAACTACGATGACACTGGAGGTGCAGTGGCTTTTGTACGCTGGACAGAGAAGACTGATTCTACTATTCGTATAAGCAAGTGTACCACAGATCAGCAAGTCACTTTTTTTACTGGGTTGTTTGTTGATGAAGCGTTGACTTGGTGGAATTTGCAAGTCCAAACTCTGGGTGATGATGTCGCGTATGGCATGACTTGGGATGAGCTGAAGGAAAGAATGAGGGAAAAATATTGTTCTCGTGCTAAACTCCAAAGGTTGGAGACTGAATTCTGGCACTTGACCATGGAAGGTGCGGAGATTACTGGTTATACTCGAAGGTTCCACGATCTGTCAAGAGTGATCCCCTATCTGGTGACTCCAGAATTTAAACGCATCGAACGCTACATCTGGGGATTGGCACCGGAATTCCGCAGCTTGGTGACTGTAGCAAAACCCACAACAATCACTCAGGCAGTAACTCTGGCTGTCAGCCTTACTGAAGATGTTGTTCGTATGAAGAAGTTATCACTGAATCCAACTGAAAAGACCGAGACGCATGTTGAGTCGTCTGGCGACAAGAAAAGGAAGCATGCAAACCTGAATCAAGCGACACGTAACAACAAGGGTTCCAACAACAAGAAGCGCGACCCCAATCCACCACATGAGGCGAGAACTCTTGCAACCATAAATGACGCTCCTGCCAGGGGATACCAGGGCGCTCTGCCCATCTGCAACCAGTGCAAGCGTCATCACGAAGGAGTTTGTCGCATTCAAAAATGCGACAAGTGTGGAAAACTGGGTCACCATACTGAGAACAGTTGGGGAAAAGGAAATGGAAGTGGTAATAGGAACGGGAATGGAAACCGCAACGGTGCTGGTAATAGAAATGGTGGTGGAAATGGCAATGGAAATGGTAACCGGAATGGTAATGGAGCTGGGCAGAACCAAGGATGCTTTGGTTGTGGAAGCAAAGATCATTTCAAGAAAGATTGCCCAAGGGAGAACAATGCTCCGGCTCGAGCATTCGTGATTGGAGCAAGGAACGCACGCGAGGACCCTAATGTGGTCACCGGTACGTTTCTCGTTAACAATCACTTTGCATCCATACTATTTGACACTAGTGCCGATTATAGTTTCATGTCTGTGAAATTTAAACGTATGCTTGGAATAGAATCTAGTAGATTAGATATTCCTTATTCCATAGAACTAGCCAATGGCAAACTTGTTGAATCGGGCGAAGTTGTTAGGGGTTGCTCATCAGAACTCGGGGAGCGAAGATTTAGCATCGACCTCTTACCTATTCAATTGGGTAGCTTCGATGTAGTGGTCGGAATGGACTGGTTGTCCAAGAACAAGGCTGAAGTTGTTTGTCACGAGAAAATCATTCGCATCCCTCTGGCGAATGATGAAACTCTCATCGTGCATGGAGAAAAACGAAACGCGCCTCTGAGAATCATCAATTGTATGAAGGCGCAGAAGTGCTTAAGGAAAGGATGTGTTGCTTTCCTGGCGCATGTTGTAGATAAGAAGGCTGAGGAGCCAAAACTCGAAGACATTCCTGTGGTAAAGGATTTCCCTGATGTTTTTCCTGAAGATCTGCCAGGACTACCTCCGCAACGACAAGTCGAATTCCATATAGACTTGGTTCCAGGAGCCGCTCCTGTAGCCAAGGCACCCTATCGGCTTGCACCATCCGAGATGCAAGAATTATCTACACAACTCCAGGAGTTGTTGGATAAAGGATTCATAAGGCCAAGCTTCTCGCCTTGGGGAGCTCCAGTATTGTTCATGAAGAAGAAGAATGGAACACTGCGGATGTGTATTGATTATAAAGAGTTGAACAAACTCACTATCAAGAATCGGTACCCACTACCGAGGATTGATGACTTATTTGATCAGTTGAAAGGATCGAGCTACTATTCCAAGATCGACCTTCGATCTGGATACCATCAGTTAAGGATCCAAGAGGAGAGCGTACCAAAGACTGCATTCCGAACGCGTTATGGGCATTACGAGTTCCTTGTGATGCCATTCGGATTGACGAACGTGCCAGCGGTATTTATGGATCTGATGAACCGCGTTTGCAAACCATATCTCGATAAATTCGTGATTGTATTTATCGATGATATCCTGATTTACTCGCGAACGAAAGAAGAGCACAGGCAACACCTCAGGACCATTTTGGAACTACTGAAGAAAGAGAAACTTTATGCAAAGTTCTCAAAGTGCGAATTATGGATTCGCGAAGTACTGTTCCTTGGTCATGTCGTGAATGAGAAGGGTATTCATGTAGACCCAGCCAAGATAGAAGCGATAAAGAATTGGGAAGCCCCCAAAACCCCAACTGAAGTTCGACAATTTTTGGGCTTAGCGGGCTATTACCTGCGATTTATCGAGAATTTCTCCAAGATAGCTCAACCGCTGACTTCCCTTACGCAGAAGGATAAGAAGTACGACTGGGGAGTTAAGCAGGAAGAAGCCTTCCAACTGCTCAAAAGTAAGCTATGCGATGCACCAATACTATCCTTACCCGAAGGCACTGAAGACTTAGTAGTATACTGCGACGCTTCACGTCAAGGTTTGGGTTGCGTGCTCATACAACACCAAAAAGTCATCGCTTACGCTTCAAGACAGTTGAAGGTGCATGAAAGGAATTACACCACGCACGACTTGGAGCTAGGCGTGGTGGTATTCGCTTTGAAGATCTGGCGACACTATTTGTATGGTACTCGATGTACAATCTTCACATATCACAAAAGCCTACAACACATATTCGATCAGAAGGAATTAAACATGCGTCAGCGACGATGGGTTGAGTTGCTGAACGATTATGACTGTGAGATTAAGTACCATCCTGGAAAGGCAAACGTTGTAGCAGACGCATTAAGTCGAAAAAAAAGGGTTAAGACCCAAAGAGTTCGAGCATTGGAAATGACTATTCGGTCGAACCTCACTACACGCATTCATGACGCACAACAAGAAGCCCTTAAGGGAGAGAATTGTAGAGCTGAATATCTCCGAGGTATGCTAAAGAATTTGGTGCCAAACAAAGAGGGAACCTTATACTTTAAGGGGCGTATTTGGGTTCCGCTCTATGGCGGTATTCGAGAAGTCATCCTTAATGAAGCTCACAAGTTGAGATACTCAATCCATCCAGGATCGGACAAAATGTATCAAGACTTGAAGGAATACTATTGGTGGCCGAGGCTTAAAAGCGATGTTGCTATCTATGTTGGAAAATGCCTAACTTGTGCTAAGGTTAAGGCTGAATACCAAAAATTGTCCGGGCTGCTGCAACAACCAGAGATACCCATGTGGAAATGGGAGCAAATCTCGATGGACTTCATAACAAAATTACCCAGGACCCCTAGAGGGCACGATATGATATGGGTGATAGTCGATCGGTTAACAAAGTCTGCGCATTTCCTACCGATCCGAGAGAAGGATAGCACTGGAAAGCTTGTTGAGCTGTACTTGAAAGAAATCGTGGCACGTCATGGAGTGCCTATCTCAATTATTTCAGACAGAGATGGACGTTTTGTCTCAAGGATCTGGCAATCCTTCTAGGAGGCCTTTGGATCTCAACTAGATCTAAGCACGACCTTCCATCCGCAAACAGACGGCCAGAGCGAACGGACCATACAAACGCTAGAAGTTATGCTTCACGCATGTGTTATGGACCTAGGTGGCAGCTGGGATATTCACCTACCTTTAGTTGAGTTTTCCTACAATAACAGTTACCATACAAGCATAAAAGTCGCACCGTTCGAAGCTCTGTATGGCCGCAAGAGCCTTTCGCGATTATGTTGGGCAGAAGCTGGAGACAAACGTATGGTTGGTCCCGAACTTGTTCAAGAGACAACCGACAAAATCATGCAGATCCGAGAGCGCATTAAGGCGGCTCGAGATCTACAAAAGAGCTACGCTGATCGAAGACGAAAACCCTTAGAATTCGAGGTGGGAGACAATGTTTTGTTGAAGGTCTCACCTTGGAAGGGCGTAGTAAGATTCGAAAAACGTGGAAAGCTGAATCCACGATACATCGGACCATTCAAGATCTTGGAAAGAATTAGTACCGTGGCTTACAAGTTGGAATTACCGGAAGAACTTAACGGAGTACATGATACGTTTCATGTGTCCAACCTCAAGAAGAGTCCAACCCAAGAAACAATGATCATCCCTGTGGATGAAGTGCATATTGACGACACACTCTGATTTACAGAACAACCTGTTGAGGTTACAGACTGGAAAGTCAACAAGACCCGGAGGAGTAGTGTCAAACTTATCAAAGTACGTTGGAACTCTAAGCACGGACCCGAGTACACGTGGGAATGTGAAGACCAGTTTAAAGACAAGTACCCCCACCTGTTCAAGAAAACTCCTGCGAGAGATAGCTCAGTCTGGATTTCGGGACGAAATTCTTTAACGAGGGGAGACTGTGACAACTGGCACCAAACCGGTAATTTTCGTATAGTTTTATTATTATTTAATATCTTCAATTATGTGCTTAAATGTCAACATTATCTGATTTCATGCTATACTTGTGAATTCATGCACGTTTTATACTTCAAATATTGTTTTATGCATTACCGTTAGCGTTGCGTCAGAAAGACTAGTAAACTCACTGGTAAGACACACTGTGTCAGTAGCTCTGCAGAAAGTACTCAGATAATAGAATTAGGGCCAAGGAGTAGGTCCAATGTCTAAAATACATTAAAACCCAAGTATGGATACAAGGGTTAACATATAGAGTTTCCGGAAGCTAAACTATGCATTAGAAAGCACCCGAAACACACTTTAAATACTGAATTTTACATATTTCAGCAAAATTCAGCATTGTAACAAGTTAGTAACATGTAAAAATATGACTAAATGGTCCTGAATGCTTTCCTAAGTGTCGGGAATTAAAAGTGTCACAAAAGGGTACTTAAAGATCACTAAACGGGATAGTTTGACACTTTAACGAACCGGTATCTAACCGGACACTACCCGAAACACCAAAATTATACTAGAAGCATTGTTTTAATGTTTCTGAGCTAGTTATGATCCCCGAACACCCTAACACACTACATAACACATCATATGCATGAACACTAATCAATACACTTAAATCCTAACTAGATCTCCTAACTATCCATCAAACTTACACTTTACCCCCCCCCCCCCTTGGTTGGGACGGTCACAAGATGGCCCCCATCAAGATCTTTACTTGCTCTTTCTTGATTTCCCTTGATCTCCTTAGATTTGTGAAGTGATTTGCTATGTACTTACAAGACACATTAACCATTGGACAAACCTCTAATATGGATATAAGTATTGGATGAGAGATCATAACTTCCTTATCTCACACACACTTACACTAGCCATAGAGCTAGTAGTATGGCCTTTATGATCTCTTGTTACTTCTAATTTTGATGGTTAAAAGATGATGAACATTATTAATCTTGAAGAACACTAAAGAACATGATCATGAATCTTTAACATAAGCTTAATAACATAAGAATATATGTTGATTGTGTTGATTTGCTTCTTGATGATTGATTATTTGTGATATTAGACATCATAAGAAACCTACTAGATTGTGATTAAACACATGATCTAGTAAGTTAAGGTGGTGATCTTGTGAAAGACCAAGATTATCATGCTTTATGTTTTCATGAACTTGAAATATGGGAATGATTTTATGAATAATAAAGCATGTAACATGATTACTAATCATAAACTTGGATGATTTCAAAACTAGTTCTCTCAAGAAACTAAAGATATACGCAAGATTTACAAGTCATGGTTTCAAAGTAAACTAATCATATTTTTAGTGTTTAAACAAGACTAGAAACATGTTTGTAACAAGAAAAATACCAAAGAAATATTTTTGGAAAAATCATCTTACAAGTTGTAAATGATTAAATCTTTTAATAATGTGATTTACAAACAAATAACCATGTTTTTAAGGATAACTAAACCTACTAAGCACACTACCAAGTTACTACAAGTTTTTATGAAAGTTCAAGTTCATGATTATTATGTAAATAGCATAATTTTGGCACTTGGTAAGTGTAGGATGTTTAAGGTTGATTGTTGATTACTTGTGATGATTTTAAAAAGAAAATAAACACATGTTTTGAAAACATGGGAAACCTCCATTTTTAGGGGAAACTATGTCAAAATTTCTATAAAATTTTGACACTTAGAAAAATATAAGTTTTGGTGAAACTTATTCCCTAAACATTTACCTAAAAATATTTACCAAGGTTTCCCTAACTTTTGTGTAAATTTCAAGTTAAGAAATGATGATTTCTTCAAGATTAAAATTGAGATAAAGTATGTATATTTTTGAGGAAAATATATATATTTATTGGTCACCAAATTTTGTGCTAAGTGTATGTAATATGTATTATATGTAATAGTGTATTAGGACTTGAAAATACACTAAATACTCCCAAGGAGTAAAAATACAAAAATACACATACAACATGCATAGACAAATACAAGAGAATATATTTATAAAAATATATTTCTTAATAGGTTATGTAACTTGGACAAGTTATAAATTTAAAATGTATTTTTGGACGAAAATATATAACCCGGGTGAAAAAAAACAAGATACTTATATTTATTTTTGAGAAAATAATATAAGTAAGATACATAGTTAAAAATATAAATTATTTTTAACAACAAAGAACACACACATAAAAGATGGTGACTTGTACTTGTGCGATATAAGTCTAGTGACTAACGTTAATAAAACACGTATAGGTCACGACGCTATAAAACCAACCGGTGAAGTTTACGGCGCAGCATACGCAAAGTTGTGAGTTCATGTCCCCACTTTTAAACTTTTACTTGTTTTCTAAACTTGGGGAAAATACATGTGTTATGGTATGTTGAATACAAAATCTAAGGAATGATACTTTAGATCATGTCACGAATAGGATGCCATAAGCACCATTAATCAGTTACATACCAAGACCGCGGAACAAAAGGTTAGATCTAATGGGTTTCAGGCAGCCACACTCTTGGCCACTTTTTTACCAAGCAGTGCTTTTGTGTCTCTAGTCTTGAATCGACAGTCGTGGAATCGACAAGTAAAAATGCCTATGGTTTGGATGCTTCCTATGTCGTGACACATGTTAATGGCCTTGCAAACCATTAGCGATCTCGATTTCCTTACATTTACAGAAATACTTGTTTCATACAAATTACATACCATGTTTTCATTCAAGTATACAACGTTCAATACAAAAACTGCATGAATTCACACCAACATTATGTTGACGGTTTTCCAAAAACTCACATGTATTTCAGGTAACTAAAGTGATGTGCGCGCGGTCTTACTCCTGCTCCAAGATGTCGCTTTTGTTTTAGTCATGTCATGTTAAGACTCCGATGCCTGTTTTTGGTGGGATTTGGTTCTTATATCACATCTTGTGTGGGATATATGAATCAAAACCTTCATGTTCGTCTTTTAAATATAGTTGTAAACTTTTCAGACAATATGTTGTCTTGTGATGTAAACACTTAACCTACGTTATGTTTTAAATATGCAATGATAATGGCATTTGGAGTTATTTTACAAGCATGTAGTAAGTTTACCTTTCGTATGCAATGAGAACATTTCAAGATCACACCTCGTGCTTCCGCCTTAGAAAGGGGTGTGACAAAAACCCCATGGATTGACCTTCAAATCTTTGAAGAAACTTGAAAATGGCTAGGAAGGCACTTGTTTCTTTTAAGAAATCATCAAAAAATTTTAAATGGGAGTGGGTGTGTGTGTGTATACGGTTTTAGAGAAAGAGAATGGAAGAATTGAAAAGATTTTAGTCTTGGAAAATGATTAAAATGGATGAATTCGTTGAAGTGTAATGATTGCATGCATAATAGGCTTAACACTTGTCAAGAGAGAGAAAAGGTTGGCACTTATGGTCGCCATCTATGCATGCACACACATATCTCACATATGCATACATATATATTATATATAGGCTAATTATAATGAGAAATCCCACTCCAGATGAGAAAACCCAAGAAACCCACATGTGTGGCTAGGATTCAGCCACATCACATGGATGGATGTCTACACAAATATGATGAGAATGGTATATGTGTCATTTTACATAGGGCTAGAAAGTGTATCAGTTGCATGTCAGCCATCCCAGCTATCACCTCTCCTTTTCTAGGTTGCCAAGTTGTTGTCACCATGCTTTGTGCTTTTGAGAACTTACTTTTATTAAATCTTGACTTATTCTTTATAGTCCATCACACAACACACTCTTTATTTCTCTCTCTCCCTCTTTCTTTCTCTCACTTGTTTAAGAAAATATTTTTCATATCCAAATCTCATTTTTCTCTGAATCTCGCTTCTTCAAGGATATGAAGGTATGGTGTTTTTCAGATAAGGTGAGGGGATTCGTTGGTGCGGTTTTGGTTTAAGAAGGGTGTAGCGGTGGTGGTTTTGGTTCAACCACCAAGATCTGAAGTTGAAAAACCACCATCGGATCTGAATCGAACCACCACCATCATCACTATGGTCTACGTGCTCATCCATGAAAAAAAGGTATGCATTTTGTTTAAAGAAGATGATGGTTATAAAAAATGAAGATCAAATGGGATTCGATGGTGCGATTTTGGTTTAAGAAGGGTGTAGCGGTGGTGATTTTGGTTCATGTCACACCCCGACCGCGTAAAACAACAAATCGCGGCGGAAACATCGGGGCGTGTTGCAACAGAATTAATGTTTCATAACCATGGATACCAAAAAGTGTTTCGTTTTATTAAACATTGAATAATTACATCGTCTTGAAATCTAAATACACTATTTAAACATAGTCTATCATTGTTATTGAGTCACTAAGGCCTTGTCCAGTCCTATGTGAGCATGCATCTTATCAATCGATATCATTCAACAATACCTGAAACATATGTGAAAACGAGGTCAGCAAAGAAATGCTGGCGAGTACATAGGTTTTGTAGGAGTGTCGAAATCATGGCTAGTTTAGACGTTGCAATACTTTATTTAAAAACCTTGTTTTGAAAAGAGTATAATATTGCAACTTAATTAACCAACTCAAATCAAGCGGGTTATAATTTGTAAAACCTCGTAGCCATGACTCTTAACCCAAAAACATTTGTTTTAGTAAATTATTTGAAAAACAATGATAAGTTCAGGTGATATGTATAAATAAGAGTATAATGCATGATTAAATGAATAACCATGTAAAATGAGTTTGTATAAGATAAGTTGTTTGTAAATAAATGTCTTGTGAAAAGTATGTTACTTGTATAAAATGTTCTATGTCTCAAACTGAAATGATTCAAATAACGCTACAATATGTAATACCATACAAACACTTATATATAGGAAGTACCAGCGGCGTATCCACCATGCTTGTATCATATTCCACACGCATTGTTACTTAATCACTTAATCCAAACCAAACCACCAAAGTAATGTTCATGCCCAAATGTAAATCATGTAATATGTATAACCAAAATAATATCGTATATCGCTTTGAAGCCAATCGTTTACCCAATCGTTAAAACATCGTGTGAAAACCAATCGTAAATCGTTTAATTCGTTTTAGGTCGTGAAACTACTTATAAGGTCGTCTCGCTAATAACATTCAAACCTTCGTGACTTTCATCGCTTCTCGTTTTCGTCGCTTCTCGTTTTCGTCGCTTCTCGTTTTCGTATTAACAAACCTCCATAGGGTAAGTTAATAATTACAGATTCAGTCGCTACCTACCATACCCACACATAACCACGGGTGTAGTAAATAACGGGATTTGTCAGATCCTATGGTACCATAACCTAATACTGGTCGGCTTGATCATTGCTAATGAATGTCATTTGTTATGTAACTACAACCAACAAGTTTGTTCACTTTTTGAAATCGTTATTAGTTTTGTATAAATCGTCTTAATCGTTTTTGAAACCATCGTTATAACATCGAAAACATTTAGCACATATGAGTCACCCCAAAACAATTGAAAACAGTAAAATAGGGGAAGAATGTACTCGCCTGAGATTGCTTAGAGGTCTTGAACAACAACCAAGCAAAGCTAGAGGGAGCACGGAATCAATCGGCAAATCTGATAACTATATAAATAAACCGAACCTAAATCGGGAGATCGGATAGGATGAGGCTTGGTAAACCAAATGAGTATTGGAACTCATATGATATGGTTTAACAAGGCCTACATACTACATGAAACCTAACCTAAGTGCTTTCGACCCATCGCGACCCATTAAGGTAGCTTATGCTACTTTAACGCGTCGTGCGCGTGAAACGCGTTCGGACCGCCTAACTAGTCCTATGACAAGTAGAATATGCCTAAACATGTTACATAATCAGTTATGTGACAAAGGTTTAGGTTACATATGCTTAATTACCAATTATACATGAAAAGGGTATTCTGGTAATTTACCTAAGGCATATAAACTACCTATCATACAACTACTTAAACGATGTGACCATAGGGTATAACCTCGGAAGGTTATTCCCTACCTACTATGGTCACCTAATGTATTTGGTCGTATCCTAATGATCGACCAAACTGGGTCGGGTTCGAAGGTATAGGCGATTTATTAGATCGCCTACCCTACGACCCTAGACAACGTGGTAATCAGTGGGCATAGTCCCAAGGGACTATGACCAACGTGATTACACTCACGTTGCGAAGTTCAAACGAACTTCGCATTGACCATTACTGGTCGACGCTGAAAGTCAAACAAAGTTTGACTTTCTGACTCGAAAAGCAGTAAAAATAAGGAAAAGAACGAAAGAATACTTACGAAGGGTCCCCGAATGCTAATCCCGATCCAAGAACTCAGGTATGAAACAATGGTTTCAACTTAGAGCTCTCAAATCAGAATTCTTGTGCAAAATGAGGTTGTGTGGGTTGGGTATTTATAGGAATACCCGAACCGTTAGGATCGTTTTGATGGAAAACGTGCCATGAATCCAACCCGTACACTTGTCGGAACCTTATGGTGGCTGGAAATCCATCCTTATCAGATGACTAGACAATTAGGAATGTGTGGGTGTGGTTAATCAGCTGCAAACAGGCTGTTAAGAAACACTGCATCTGGTCTGTGCATGGCTAGCGCACCGCTACACTAAAAGTGTAGCGCACCGCTAGCCATAGTTTGGCAGAATTACACTTTTAGTCCCTGTCATGCATTCAGCCCATTTTCGACACGTTTAAGGCCCGTTAACCCCATTTCAAAGCTCTAAAATGAAGTTAAAGTATAGGGAACTTAAAATGTGTTCAAAAATATCTCGGATGTCGGTTCGTTTAGCCGTACGAACGCGATGTTCGCTTAATTACGACGGAATGCGCATAAGCGCGAAAAACGATCCAAATGACGAAACGAATGGATTTTTCTTATGCCGAACACTAAAATAAAATATTATAGTGCTTACATAAAATTTTGGATGTCCGGATGTATTCAGAACGTAAGTTATGCGTAAAAATGCAAACTTGTGCACTTTTTGGCGCTTTTAGTCCCTGAATGACACAAAAGTTTATTTTAGCATACCGAACACCTCAAAGCCTATTTCTAAGCTATGTAAAGGATATTTATGGCATGTTTAACTTATGTTCATGTTCCGGAAGGTCTGTTACAGTTCAAATTGACATACTTTCGCAGTTTGTCAACTTTAGTCCCTGTAAGCGATTAAACTTTGATTTCACCACACCAAACCTTCCAAAACTTATAACTAAGTTATGTAAAGGTTATTTAAGGTATGTTAAGCCTATTTCACTTTTCCAGAGTGTTCGTTGGATTAAACTGGTTATATCTACACATCAGAGCGCGTATAACCCTCCAGAAAGCGATTTAAAGCTTGAAATCGAACAAGAGTCGATATGTGCAAACGATACACATATTTTTACAAATCCCAAGTATGAAATACAATATTTCATTGGTTTGGTATTTGTTTGATGACCGTGGAGGCACAGGTGTTACAGTCTCCCCTACTTTAGGAAATTTCGTCCCGAAATTTATTTAGAGGAAACTTGTGAGAGCTTGAAAACATGAGGTTGAAAAGATCGAACAATATTGGTTAGGGTTCTGAACTTCTAGTAATCTTTAATAACATCATGATTGCAATGTAAGAGGGATACTTATATACAAGTATATGAAGCGTCATTGGTGCGTCCACCGTACCTCCATTACATCGTTCTCATTTCGTTATTGTTGTTACTATCGGTTCTTACACATAATAAATCTTACTGTGTTTCTGTGCACTAAATTTCATAATTATGTACGCGTCCATAATCAGACAATTCTTTGCACAATTCACACAGTCTATTTTATAGTGTGTAGGGGAAAACCAAATGAACAAACCGGTGATGAGTGTGACTAGACCGCCATAGAGTCCTTTAAATTAAATCAATAAATGATCTAAATAGACTATCAAGGAGTCTGTTCAGCTACATCACTAGATGTCGTTCTCTAACCAAATTGTGAATCAATCTTTTTGACTAGACTACTAAGAGGGTCTCTTATGAATCATGGAGTGGTACTATATAATCCAAGGGTCTTAACTACTACGTAGAAGCCCATAAGGATTTAAGGTAGTACCTTTTGAATATCCTACTATGAATCCCTCATATAAAGATACGAAAGATTCTATGAGGATTTGAAAATTGGATCACACAAAAACATAGAGGAGAACACATAACACATAAACACATAATCGCATAATTGTATAATCGTTTAATCGCAAAATCGTTTAATCGCAAAATCGTTTATTCGTATAATCGTTTAATTTGTTATCTTTGGACATGGGTATTTAAAGCATACTAGGAATCCATTCCGTGGATTTCATTTGGTACTTTAAACATTACCAAGAATCAAACTATAAAGATAGAAAGATTCAAAAAGAAAATTCGATTTCGATTATTAGGAACCGAAGTGTTCGAATTAAGGTACATAAGGAATCCAATTAAGGACTCTGATTTGAATGATAATCATCCACAAGGATCTAATTGTAAAGATAAAAAGATCCCATATGAATTTTAGAAGTTGAAGATGTTTTGAAACCTTGCACTGGATGTGCTTAGGTCAAAACATGATGTAAAATGCTTATGAAGTTGAGATGCTTGATATGTCAAGGCGACATATGAAGTAGAATTTTGAAGGTTAAGTCAATGTATGAGGAAAATATTTTTGAAAACTATGCATGGGGTTCTTTTAAGAAAAATGTGTTTAACGTTTTTGAAACCTTATATATAATATTTTTTTTGAAATCATATAGTAGGTGTATTAGGTAGATATATTTACAAAAATGTTTTAAAATCATGCGAGATGAATTTTGAAATTATGTATAAGGTTTTTGAAAGACATGAATGATGCTTTTCGAAATCATGCACTTGATCAGAAAATGTATTGTGTTAATATTGTCTTCAGACTATATGAAATATTTTGAAATTAGAAAGGTTGGTTTTGATAACATGGCCAATGTTTTTGAAATAACATAGACAATGCATCTAGAAAAATTGTTTTCAAACTATATGAAATGTTTTGAGATCATGAAGATTGTTTTGAAATACTTGTACTGTATATGTAAAAAAAAAAAATTAAAACGGAATGGGTATGAGATTTGAAAATACCCTTAGTTATCTAACCAAGGATTTAAAGGCACAGATGTGCGAAAAGCACGATTACTCATAATGTCACTTAATTTACTGTACTTTGTTTCTTAGAGTGAAACGAGTACTTAAAATTTTCGAGGGAATCATGAGCAATCATTTGAAAGAGAGTAATCACAAGAGTAGTTTGTAAGGTACATAGTTCCTTGATGTAGGTATCATAGGAAAAGCCATACACACCTAGCAGGGGGTTGAGCTGGTTGGTTGGGGACTGCTTTACCATTGTGAGCGACCATGGCGAAGTTCTGAGAAGCCTTTCGCTTCTTTGACTTCTTAGGGGATCGTTCATCCATGGTCTTTGATTCCTCGATTGGTTTATTGGCTGATGGTGTTGTCGCCTGACTAGGTCCTGCCTGTCTTGGTGACTCTTGAGTGGCTTCATCCTGGAGATGATACATGGCAGTAGCTAATTCAACAGTCTTCAGGACTACTTCGCCTATTCGCTGAGCGACTTTTGGCTGCTTGCTCAGATATCTGGGCGTCATCGTGATGAAGAGACGTTCTTGAAGAAAAAGAAAGGCATAGGAAGAAACAGGTGAAAGATTATTGGACAATCAAAACAGAATGATAACGCATGAAGATTGCGATCATTTGTTTGTTACCTAAGGCAAACAAATGAGACGGTGACTGATCAAAGTAAATGGGTCAAAAATAATGTATCGCGAAGACATGCTCGCCTATAAGTGAACACTCATCCCAAGAATTCCCAGGTAAGCACAACTGGTCTCGCGTCTGATGAGATGTATACGAAGTGCTTGCCTAGACAGAAAACCCAGAATACAGGCATTCACCCTTCCAGTTTGCACGTGTTCACATTATTTAAAACCCAAAACCTTGACGAAGTTTTTGAAAACTCAAAGAGGTTCAAAACCATATAATAGAGAGTTCAAAACCTAGTAATCAATCATCCTAGAACAGATGATTAGTTTTCAAAGCGGTTTTGAAATTTATGTTCTTGTTGTGGTCGTCGCCTAAGGATAGGTGACGGTATTGTTTTATGACTAAACGCAAGTAAAATCGCGTTAGGGTCCTAAGAAGGTTATAGACTAGGTCAAAGCATTACTAATTACTAATAACCTAATTCCCTATAACCATTGGCTCTGATACTATCTTTTCTGTCACACCCCGACCGCGTAAAACAACAAATCGCGGCGGAAACATCGGGGCGTGTTGCAACAGAATTAATGTTTCATAACCATGGATACCAAAAAGTGTTTCGTTTTATTAAACATTGAATAATTACATCGTCTTGAAATCTAAATACACTATTTAAACATAGTCTATCATTGTTATTGAGTCACTAAGGCCTTGTCCAGTCCTATGTGAGCATGCATCTTATCAATCGATATCATTCAACAATACCTGAAACATATGTGAAAACGAGGTCAGCAAAGAAATGCTGGCGAGTACATAGGTTTTGTAGGAGTGTCGAAATCATGGCTAGTTTAGACGTTGCAATACTTTATTTAAAAACCTTGTTTTGAAAAGAGTATAATATTGCAACTTAATTAACCAACTCAAATCAAGCGGGTTATAATTTGTAAAACCTCGTAGCCATGACTCTTAACCCAAAAACATTTGTTTTAGTAAATTATTTGAAAAACAATGATAAGTTCAGGTGATATGTATAAATAAGAGTATAATGCATGATTAAATGAATAACCATGTAAAATGAGTTTGTATAAGATAAGTTGTTTGTAAATAAATGTCTTGTGAAAAGTATGTTACTTGTATAAAATGTTCTATGTCTCAAACTGAAATGATTCAAATAACGCTACAATATGTAATACCATACAAACACTTATATATAGGAAGTACCAGCGGCGTATCCACCATGCTTGTATCATATTCCACACGCATTGTTACTTAATCACTTAATCCAAACCAAACCACCAAAGTAATGTTCATGCCCAAATGTAAATCATGTAATATGTATAACCAAAATAATATCGTATATCGCTTTGAAGCCAATCGTTTACCCAATCGTTAAAACATCGTGTGAAAACCAATCGTAAATCGTTTAATTCGTTTTAGGTCGTGAAACTACTTATAAGGTCGTCTCGCTAATAACATTCAAACCTTCGTGACTTTCATCGCTTCTCGTTTTCGTCGCTTCTCGTTTTCGTCGCTTCTCGTTTTCGTATTAACAAACCTCCATAGGGTAAGTTAATAATTACAGATTCAGTCGCTACCTACCATACCCACACATAACCACGGGTGTAGTAAATAACGGGATTTGTCAGATCCTATGGTACCATAACCTAATACTGGTCGGCTTGATCATTGCTAATGAATGTCATTTGTTATGTAACTACAACCAACAAGTTTGTTCACTTTTTGAAATCGTTATTAGTTTTGTATAAATCGTCTTAATCGTTTTTGAAACCATCGTTATAACATCGAAAACATTTAGCACATATGAGTCACCCCAAAACAATTGAAAACAGTAAAATAGGGGAAGAATGTACTCGCCTGAGATTGCTTAGAGGTCTTGAACAACAACCAAGCAAAGCTAGAGGGAGCACGGAATCAATCGGCAAATCTGATAACTATATAAATAAACCGAATCTAAATCGGGAGATCGGATAGGATGAGGCTTGGTAAACCAAATGAGTATTGGAACTCATATGATATGGTTTAACAAGGCCTACATACTACATGAAACCTAACCTAAGTGCTTTCGACCCATCGCGACCCATTAAGGTAGCTTATGCTACTTTAACGCGTCGTGCGCGTGAAACGCGTTCGGACCGCCTAACTAGTCCTATGACAAGTAGAATATGCCTAAACATGTTACATAATCAGTTATGTGACAAAGGTTTAGGTTACATATGCTTAATTACCAATTATACATGAAAAGGGTATTCTGGTAATTTACCTAAGGCATATAAACTACCTATCATACAACTACTTAAACGATGTGACCATAGGGTATAACCTCGGAAGGTTATTCCCTACCTACTATGGTCACCTAATGTATTTGGTCGTATCCTAATGATCGACCAAACTGGGTCGGGTTCGAAGGTATAGGCGATTTATTAGATCGCCTACCCTACGACCCTAGACAACGTGGTAATCAGTGGGCATAGTCCCAAGGGACTATGACCAACGTGATTACACTCACGTTGCGAAGTTCAAACGAACTTCGCATTGACCATTACTGGTCGACGCTGAAAGTCAAACAAAGTTTGACTTTCTGACTCGAAAAGCAGTAAAAATAAGGAAAAGAACGAAAGAATACTTACGAAGGGTCCCCGAATGCTAATCCCGATCCAAGAACTCAGGTATGAAACAAGGGTTTCAACTTAGAGCTCTCAAATCAGAATTCTTGTGCAAAATGAGGTTGTGTGGGTTGGGTATTTATAGGAATACCCGAACCGTTAGGATCGTTTCATGGAAAACGTGCCATGAATCCAACCCGTACACTTGTCGGAACCTTATGGTGGCTGGAAATCCATCCTTATCAGATGACTAGACAATTAGGAATGTGTGGGTGTGGTTAATCAGCTGCAAACAGGCTGTTAAGAAACACTGCATCTGGTCTGTGCATGGCTAGCGCACCGCTACACTAAAAGTGTAGCGCACCGCTAGCCATAGTTTGGCAGAATTACACTTTTAGTCCCTGTCATGCATTCAGCCCATTTTCGACACGTTTAAGGCCCGTTAACCCCATTTCAAAGCTCTAAAATGAAGTTAAAGTATAGGGAACTTAAAATGTGTTCAAAAATATCTCGGATGTCGGTTCGTTTAGCCGTACGAACGCGATGTTCGCTTAATTACGACGGAATGCGCATAAGCGCGAAAAACGATCCAAATGACGAAACGAATGGATTTTTCTTATGCCGAACACTAAAATAAAATATTATAGTGCTTACATAAAATTTTGGATGTCCGGATGTATTCAGAACGTAAGTTATGCGTAAAAATGCAAACTTGTGCACTTTTTGGCGCTTTTAGTCCCTGAATGACACAAAAGTTTATTTTAGCATACCGAACACCTCAAAGCCTATTTCTAAGCTATGTAAAGGATATTTATGGCATGTTTAACTTATGTTCATGTTCCGGAAGGTCTGTTACAGTTCAAATTGACATACTTTCGCAGTTTGTCAACTTTAGTCCCTGTAAGCGATTAAACTTTGATTTCACCACACCAAACCTTCCAAAACTTATAACTAAGTTATGTAAAGGTTATTTAAGGTATGTTAAGCCTATTTCACTTTTCCAGAGTGTTCGTTGGATTAAACTGGTTATATCTACACATCAGAGCGCGTATAACCCTCCAGAAAGCGATTTAAAGCTTGAAATCGAACAAGAGTCGATATGTGCAAACGATACACATATTTTTACAAATCCCAAGTATGAAATACAATATTTCATTGGTTTGGTATTTGTTTGATGACCGTGGAGGCACAGGTGTTACAGTTCAACCACCCAGTTTTGAAGTTGAACAAACATCATCGGATCAGAATCGAACAACCACCGTCATCACTATGGTCTATGTGCTCATCCATGGAAAAAAAAGTATGCATTTTGTTTAATGAAGATGATTGTTATAAAAAAATGAAGATCAAGTACGTTTTAAGAGTCCATTTTTCTTATATAAACTTGTTTAAAATTAAAATTTTATTTTTTGTATCGATTTGATATGAAATTACATTTGGGGTCGTGTTTTGAAGACATTATTTTGAATTAATCTGGAAGTATTATTCATTTTACAAGCCATCAATTATTATTTAACATGTACATTTATCATGGGATTTTGTAATTTCTAAAAATATAAATTTACTTCAAGGGCTAAATTTCGTTTTTTTTTTATATGTTTAGGTTATGCAACTGATCTGGATACATTGTGGTTCAAGAATAATTATGCAACGAAGATGTAATTGATCTGGATTTACAGAAGTGATAGTTACAAACGTAACATTTTTTCTGCAGTTACATATATTTTTTTATCAGTAATATATTACATTTTTTGTAGTTACATTCTTTTTTTATTAGTAAAGTGTAAGATTTGATAACCGGATATTGAAGATTTTGAAGATGTTGGAGGTTCATAATTTCATTTTTTTATTTATCTTAGAAAATGTACTAGTATTAGATCTTTGTAAGATTTATGTGTTTATTTGTTATAATGACTTCTGCCCCCATGTATTAGAAATCGTACATTTTTTACTTTATGTTATATGCATTTTTTTTATAGTCTCAACTTGTAGAGATTTGTAGTTGTGATTCGGATGACCCAGTTGTGATTCGGATGACCCACATCTTTTTTCAATTACATGTATACTTTTTTATCAGTTAGACGTATCATTTTTTGGTAGTTACATTTTTTATCAGTAAAATGTAACTTTTTTTACTAGTAAAATGTAACATTTTTTGCAGTTACATTAAAACTATTAGATTTTTATATTTATTATCAGTAATAAGAAACAAAATTTCTGCAACTATTTAATCTATAACAGCAAGAATTAATTCATTTCTTTTTGTTTTTTTTTACACAGAATATGTAAAACGATTTTTCATACAGTCATTAAAAATATAAAAAAAATCCTTATTAAGGCATGGAACATTGGAAAATGGTGCATTCATTAAGTGGGAATTAGATAAAATGTCAAAGATGTGTTTAAGAAAATGGAACATACGTGTGTGTATAAAGTAGTACAACAATTTCTTAAAGTAGTACAACATTGTTTTTTATTTATATAATAGTCACATCAGTTTTTATAAGTTTATCTTTTTTAATCTTATTTTTAATAGAAAATGTATTTGTAACATAATATATCTTTATTTTTTTGTAACAAGTCTTGTACTAAAAAAATGACAGTTGTTACATTGTTTTTTCTCAAGCGAATACATGTTACAGTACATAGTAAAAAATGTAACATCACATTTTTTGTTTTTGAAGAAATGAAAAAATGTACAAAAAGTAGTTAGTTGATAAAGATGACACTTTTTTGTGATTTTGTTGGATTTTTGCCTTTTTCCTTCTGTAGTTCATCCCTGTTGTTCTCTTGCCTATCTTGAATCTCCTACATTGACATGGTTACAACAAAAAATAATATGTTTACATGTACAAAAGTTCCATTTTACATTTCTTTGCATTATACCCATAGGTGTTACAGATAAAATACATCCCCAAAAATGTAAACAAGGTTAGAATCATATCACCCTTTTTTTTATTTTAAACGTTTTGTTAATCCACACATCAACAACTTAGTAAAAACTAATTTTTTTTTAATTTCCATACCCTATTTTTATTGTCAAAAACTACATTTTTGTAATTTCCAACCCTAATTTTGGTAACATCACTTGTTTTCCAAACCAACACACACACAAAAACCCCCAAACATCACTTGTTTTTAATTATTTAGATTATGTACTTTGTTTTTTCTTTACGAACCCAAACCACATATGTTACATAAACTTGCCCTCACAAATGCTACGTTACATTAATTACATATCAATGTATGTGTTAGGCTACATCACTCATATTTTATTGTAGGTGTACTTTATAGGTTCTATGTAGGTTTTGACTTTTTATTTTTATTTTTCCATTTTACCTCTGAGCTTTATGTACTTTTTTCTTTGTGAAAGTAGACATTCTTTATATAATATTCAAAAAAATTTAACTGTTGTTTTATTTAAAATTCTACTTCTAATTTTCTTTTTTTAAATTTTTTTACCATTAAATGTAACTATTTATATATTTTTTGAAAATATGCACCGCCAAAGTAACATTTTCTTCCTGATAGAACATTTTTTGTAACAACTTTAAAAAAACATGAAAAAAAGTTTTTTGTTTCAAAGCCCAAATGTGTACGTGGTGGGGGAATCTAACCCTAAATAAATGCCTATTTGTTTTTACATTGGTCGGTGTATTGAGAAATCCACACCTTAATTAAAAAGTTTTATTTTTTTTTTTGTTTTATCAAATCAAAACCCTTATGAACAAAAGCCACATCAGTGTTTTTTACAACAAAATATGTTGTAGAAACGTTAAAACCCTAAAAACTTTCTTGTAGCATTGTCAAAACCACATAAAACCCTTTCTTTGTAGCACCTTTAAAACAACAACAAATAAAAAATGATACCAACGCACTTTATTTTTACAATAATCTAAAAAAGTGTAACAATGCACATTTTTTCTGTAACGGACATTATTTATGTAACACGAAAAAATGTAACATGCATTTTTTCTTCAATTGTTACATTTCTAACACTCGGTTACATTGTGTTACAAAGAATTGTTACATCAAAAATAAATTTCATTAACAATAATCCAACATAAGTAAGGTAAATAGCAATGTTACAAAATGTATATAAAAAATATAACTTCATTAACAAGAATCCAACAACAACAGATTTTTTAGATTCAATCATCATAACAATAAACAAGAAAATTGTTTCCATTTGTTCAGAACTGAAAACAAATTTTACACGAAAAATTGTTAAAATCAGTAATAAAAAACAACACAAAAAATGAAGATATACAAAACACAAAAAATTGCAAATCTGAAAAAAAAAACTGAAAACAAACATACTTATGGATCTGGAGAACTTTTAGATCTGGAACATCATGTTCAACATCGAACATCTTTTGGATCATCTTCAACATCGAACCATCATCTAAAACATCATCTTCAACATCGAACATCTTCGACTAGATCTGGAGCATCTTTTGGATCTGGTAGCATCTTTTTGGACCATCTTTTGGATCTGAATCATCTTTTGGATTCAGAGCATCTTTCTGGGTCTGGAGAAGTGCAAATGAATTTTTGAATCTTTTTGGATCATCCTTTAATGTAACCAGACGGATAAGTAGAAGACCAGTTTTATGATACGATAAACACTTGAAAGCTTCATTGTTTATAAGATTGTGGTAGAAATCTGGAAGTTTTATGTAAGTTTCTTGGAGAAGTGCAAATGAATTATTGAATTGTCAAAAATTAGATGAACTTTTGAAGTGAGAGACTTTCTCTTTTGAAATTTTTTTTTAATTGTCTGAAGTTTCTGGTAGATGTCTGAGGCTTGATAGATGTCAAAGTCAAAAAAATCATTCATGCCCATAATACCCCTCTATGTAATTTTTCTTAATATTAAATTAAAAGTATGGTAATTATATAGCCAAGTTGATGATAACCATTGATCACATTGAATCAATGGTAGATATAGGGTTTTCTGAGTTTCTTTAACTCAAGGAGGTTTTCGATTTATCCTTGCCCATTATATATATATATATATATATATATATATATTAGGCATAGACATGTATTTAACTGACTACCGGGTATTTTATCCCGCGTTTTAATAGCGTTTTAAGGCGTTTAAAATTATTTTTGTCATTCTATAAAATTTAACTCGCCATAATATTACTGAATAATATTTTATTTTCCTCGACTGGCTGCATCGTTTATATTTTGTAGGATACCGCGGTATTGCAAATTACGCGTTTAAACTCGTAAAAGAGAGTTTTTAAGCGTTTTAATTAATTTCCTCACGAATATTATTAAAAATAGCATTTTAATCAGAACAAAATATTTTTAGGATTTTAACATTAACCGGGCGTTCACCGACATTCGTTTCGCATTTTGCTCGTTACGCGATAAGCGTTTATCTTATTATTGCCAAAATAATATTTAACAAAGTTTGGATTTTCCAACACAAAAAAAAAAATACCACATAATAACACCACATTTAATAAAATACTGTATTTATTTATTCATAACATGTGTCACACTAGTACGATACAGACTCAAAATAGCCGAGTGTCACAAGAGAGGTTGATGTTTATTTCTTTATTTGTATAAAAAGATACGTATTTTAATATTGGTCTAAAACTTGAAGTTAGTTACACAAATACTCCCTAAAATAGAATGGTTTCAATAAAAAGCTTTAAATAAAATAAAAATAAGACAAAAGTGCCCCCGACTAACTGAAGACAATGAATGGGGTTAAGTTAGTTAGATCAAAATGACAATGGTGAAACCTTTTTGGACCCACAGGCGAAAAATGAAACCTTTAGACTATACTGGCAAAACCGCCCAAACTACAAGGACTAAAATGACACCTTACTCTAGCTGTAATTTTAGAAAGTTAGAGACTATAGTGAAAATGAAGCAGACCATTTTTCTTAGCATATTAATGTATAACTAACACCTTTAGATTATTTTAAAAATAATAATCAACCTATTAAAGCACCCAAAAAATGTGTACAACAAGTAAGCATTTACATCTCTAATCAAACTTGTTTAGTTAAGCATTAATTATATATATAGATATTAGTTTCAATATTAGTCGAGAAAACTCGGGCATAGATTAAAAAAAGAAAACCTTTCAGTTAGACCTTGAGATTAATCAAAACTCCAAGTTTGTTTGCAATGTTCTTGGACGTTTTGCACTTCCGTCTATCTCAATAGAATCAATGATTGATTTGAAGAGCGTCTAAGGCGTTCATTAAATCAGTATGTACGTTACTATCGTTTAAATAAGTTTTCTTCGTGGAAAACTAAACCGATTCATTATAGTTGTCAAGTTAGGCCAAATTTAAAGTTCTGTACAAAGGTAAATTAACTTCTATGCACTGTATGGATAACGACCCATTTAAGGTCTTCTTTAACTATATAAGAAAAAGAAATATAAAAATAAAAAATATGACTGGTTATGCAAGTGGGGCCCTCTCTCTTTGTCTTCCTCTAACGCGCGCTAAAGGGCTAACAATGCTTACAAATGGCGCTTTGGAGATGGTGTTTAGGACACTATTGGGATGATGTGGTGGGGGTGTGAACTCACACCGATTAGCATAATCTGAAAACACATTTGAGGATTGAATATAAAAATTTGAAACTAAAGGGGTGAATATAATAAAAAAAAACATGAAGTGAATTGTGCTTTCGTGCTTTCCCAATGGAAGAAACTTCATGAGTGGAATCAAACATAAACACCAATTTATGATTAGATAATAGATATTGTTAGGGCTGGCAATAGGTAACCTGTAGGTAACCTGCTAAGACACGATAACACAAAAGTACACCATGTGATTTTTTACGTTTTTAAAAATAATCAAAATTTGAAAGTTAGGATCCATTATTTCTCCTTCTAGGTGCATAAAATATACATCTGTCTTATAGACATTGGATATAAAGTAGTTAAATGAGTCGTATTCATGTTTAAAATTTTTGTAGTTCGCGTTATCAGATACCTGTTAAACCTGCTAAGACACGATTTGCCAGCCCTAGATATTGTCCTACCTACCAATCTACTTACTGCCTTTCAGATAGGCATGTGGAGGGTATTTATGTCCTTTCCATTTTTGTGAGTGGTGAAAAGGTCGTCAATAGTCATAGATGAGTAGCCATGTGAGGGTTATTAATGTCCTTTTAGTGATCTCCTGTGTATGCTCATAATAATAATGAATCAGGGGATACGATAAGGGTGTCGGCACACAATTGCCTCTGCGTACGTTGTACTCTATTTCCGAGTATTAGACTGTGGGCGTGGGGCGTGGGGGCGTGGGTTAGGGTGGGGTGGTGCGGTAGGGCTGGCAATTGGGTACCTGTTAAGACACGATTAGACCTGTTTGACTGAAAAATACACCCTTTGACTTTTTTAATTTTTAAAATAATTAAAATTACAATGTTAGGATCTATCATTTATTCATCTTTGTACATAAAACATAGAACTGTTTTATAAACATGAGGTAGAAAGTAGTTAAACGAGTCGTAATCATGTTTGAAACTTATGATGTGCGCGCCGTCAGAAACCTGTTAAACCTGTTAAGACACGATTTGCCAGCCTTAGGTGGTGGTTAGTCTTTAACGCTAGGTAGACCACATCAGGTTAGTGTTGGTCAAAGCGTTGCCCTACAGGCGCGGGGATTGTGCCTGCCGTGGGGTGGGGGCTGGGAGACTTGGTTGGTCCAATTTGGCCGTTGGGCTTGAGTATTAGCTTGTGGATCCCACATGGCTGGCAACGCCCAGCTAAGCGATGCGCCCCCACACCTTTAGTTTTTGAATATTAGCTTGTGGATCTCACCCCCACCACGTGTCGAGCAATGACCCCAACCCAAGCCCCTCCACACCCCATAGTCTTACGCCGGGTCAGTTGGGGTCAAGTACGGAACATTTTTTTAGGGTTATTGGATTTTATCACCCCTAACTATTGGCTATTGGGCGCTGCCACCCTCAATTTTCACTTTAACTCCTGTAACCCCCAACTTAACAATTAGTGTGTTCTGTCACCACGTCATTAACTGATCACTAACTTTTGATCTTGTTACTATACTTTTGGGGTGTCCCAAGATCCCTAAAACATCACTAAGATCCCAATGACACCCCCAAAAGTATAGTATCAAGATCGAAAGTTAGTGATCAGTTAACGACGTGGTGATAAAACACACTAAGTGTTAAGCTGGGGGTGACGAGAATCAAAGCGATAGTTGGGGGTGACAGCGGCAAATAGTTAACAACGTGGTGATAAAACACACTAAGCGTTATTGGATTTTATCACCCCTAACTATTTTTATCCAATAGTTAGGGGTGATAAAATCCAATAACCATTTTTTTATATATCTATATCTATATTTATTCTAATAGATTTTAATTTAATGTATGACACTTGTCAATCATTGAAGGTATCTAAATTTTTTTCTCGTCTTTTTTTCTTGGTTATCTTATATTAAATAAATAAACGATAAATTAATATTTAATTTTATCTATAGTATATTTATTTTTATTTTCATTATTATTAATATATATATATATATATATATATATAGGCTAATTATAAGGAGAAAACCCACTCCAGTTGACTAAACCCTGAAAACTCTAACATGTGGCTAGGATTGATCCACGTTTAAATTTAGATTGAAAGGAGTAAGGGCATGATCGTCTTTTTCTATCTTACATTTTTGACATTATGGTGATGGGTTGGTGATGTGTCTGCACATGCAGACTTCTCATACTTGCTTCTTCTTGTCACCATTTAATTAATTAAAGTTGTACTTGTGGAACTAAAGAAAGTTTGCCTTTTCTCTCACATCTTCCTCTCACAACCTTCCTTTTCTCTCATTAATACATATCCCTCATCATCTCACATCATTTAATCGAACCAGAGAGAAGAGTGAAAGAAAGAATCCTTACATAAATCATCCTCCTTCTTATTACATTTCTCAAATGAAGAACATATTTTACTTCCTAAAAATCCAGAGAGATAGATGGTTAGAGAGAGAAGATCGGAGAGAGAGAGAAAGGCAATGAGGATCGGTGAGAGAGGCAGTGAAGATCGGAGAAAGATAAGAAGATTGAACGGGTGTTCCATACAACATCAGATTCAGATCTGGTTCAAGTGGTGGAGGTAACGGTGGTTCCTCCTGCCGGAAAACCACTTAGTAGCTACTTGGCGGTGGTGGTCCATGGTTAGTTAGTTGAATTCTCGTTTCCATTTTTCAGGTCTCAATTTATTTTTGGAGATGATGTTTTTTTTATCCTAGGTTTTTTCTTTCTTAAATTGGCCTTAGATCTAGTGTTTTTAACAGTTATACTTGTTGATTTTTGTAGAGTGACGTGAAGCATTGTGTGGTTCATATGACGGTTCGATGTTTCAGATTACGAGGTCGATGTTGAACAGCTGGTTAAGATCTGAAGCATTTAGTTCTTGTTTTCTGGATATGTTGTTTTTTTTTACTGATTTTTTCATTTTTTTGTGTAAAAATTGTTTTCAGATCTGAACAAATGGAAACAATTTGATTTAAGTTCTTATGTATTGGATTCTTGTTAATGAAGTTATATTTTTTATATAACTGTGTAAAAATGTGTTATTTCTGGGTTTTCCCTCTCTCTCTCTCTCTCTCTTTATATCTTTATCTTCTATTTCATTTCCAGTTCTTAAAGATCTTCATCCAGATCCAAAAGTGGTCTGAATCCAAAAGATGATCCAGTTCAAAAGATCATCATCCAGATGCTCCAACTTTTTTCTAGATATGTTTTTTTTTGTTGAAGAAGATGAATGTTTTTAATTTTTTGATTTATCAATTTTTTGTGCTAAATTTGTTCAAGAAAAAATGCATGTTACATTTTTCCGTGTCACATAAATAATGTACGTTTACATAAAATAAGGTGCATTGTTACACTTTTTTAGATTATTGTAAAAATAAGTGTGTTGTTACATTTTTTATGTTACATTTTATATGTTATGGATTTTTTGGTTTTGTTTTTACCATGTTACATTTTATTTTTGCCTCAGATTTTTGTACATTTTTGCTGTATTTACATAGAATAAAGTGCATTGTTACACTTTTTTAGATTATTGTAAAAATAAGTGTGTTGTTACATTTTTTTATGTTACATTTTATATGTTATGGATTTTTTGGTTTTGTTTTTACCATGTTACATTTTTTTTGCCTCAGATTTTTGTACATTTTTGCTGTATCCGTGTTACATTTTTTTTTTCACTGAGATTTTTGTACATTTTTGCTCTATGTGTGTTTGATCATGTGCTTTTGTTGATGGTTGCTTGAATATCTTTTTTTTTTCATGACAACGTTGTATATTAATTAAGAAAATTAGTATATAGAAAAATAATTCACCATTTTTGACGAGCATTTTCGGAAATTTTCTTTATACCAACAAAATAATAACAATAAATGACTGTTATTAATGACAATAAATGTGGTGATTGTAGTTAGCAAGATTGAGTTAATAAAAAATAATCACAACATAAAAAGAGGAATCGAACCAAGCCCTCATGCAAGATTGTAATTATTTACATATATTTGTTCAAGTTTTTATTATGTATATAATAAAAATAACAGATTGAATAAACGACTTTTGGGTTTCAACAATATTAAATTTGTGATAATGACCCAAGTGACCAAGATTCTGCTGCTTTATCCTACATAGAAATACACATTAATGCTACAACATAGACATTTTTTTGTTTCATTTCACATTTGTACATATAAATAAAAAACAAAGCCCAAAAGTTTTTTTTATATAACCAGGTAATAAGATATCTAATCATAGCACCATACATAAAACAAAACACTTCCGCAATGTTACAAAGAAATTCGTAAACACAAACTATACAAATTAATGTAATAATAATTTGAAACTAAATACTTATTAGTTTCTCTATAACACCTTTTTTTCCAATTTGGTGGTTGATGCCTTTTCTCCCTGCATTTCAATTAAAAAAACATCAACATTCCTCGCAATACGAAACGTTTTTGAAGATAGGGAACACCCAAACAAAAAAATGTTTGAATGTATAAACACATGTGGTCATTTTTTATGTGTTTTGTTGCTTATCTTCACTATCTACAAGCACGAAGGTTGATAACAAGTTACATTTTTTTCCAGGGATCCAACAATGTAAAGTATTCATGTACAATGTGCAGTTTTTGAATTATCTCAAAATGCAACACACATGTACTTTTTTTATACACATCAAATATCAATGTAACTTTTTTATGTAAAAATTGAATTCAACTAAAAAAACCAAAGAAAAAAAAATGTAACTTTTGTTTTATTTCAAAACCAACCTCTAAGCCCTTTTTTTACATTTTTCCCTTTAAATGTAATTTCTTTATTATACACTTTGTTGAAATATGCACGACATAAAAAAAGTAACATTTTTTCCAATAGAACATTTGTAACGTACAACTTTCAAAAAGTCTAAAAAGTTTTTAAATGTTTTCTCTTATCACATACGTTGGCATATATCAACAGTGTAAAGAGTAACAATCTTTCCTAGTAGAAAAATTTTGTAACAAGTTTTTAAAAATCAACAAAAACCCCTTTTTTGTTTTATGTAAACACCCCCTCCCACTTTCCCCTTTTGTTACACACTTACCTTTTTTTTAATGTAAAAGACATTTTCGACCAAAAAAATATATAACGAACAAAAAATGCAAATTCTTTTTTTTTTGTTTCACATTTCCCTCCTTTTTACATTTTTTCCCTTAGCACAGATGTTGTGAAATATCCACGTCTTAGAAAGTAACATTTTCCATTATAGAACAATTTTGTAACCAATTTTTTAAAATCAATGCAAAACCTTTTTTTATGTCACCACCAAACAAACAAAATGAAAAAAAAAAAACCTGCCTAAACTTGACGGAAAAAGATGTAAATTAGGAAATAGATACACAAACATCAAATATATAATGTCGAGAACCCTAAAAAATCATGTACGTAGCATCATTAACCTAAAATTTGTTACATTAAAAAAAAATCTACTCGGTGTTTTTTTGTGTTTCTTTTTTAAAAAATGTTCAAATATTTGTATATTACACTTCCTATTTTTTTAGAAAGGTTTTTATGTAACACAACGTAAGTGGGTTTTAGCAATGTAACAAATCCTATATTCATATATGTTTTGCTAGTTACATATTTAACAATTCTAAAAAAACAAATTGTTTGATGTACGTAACATTTATTTTTGAAGTTATAGATAAAATCATCTAAATTAAAGGTTGCATACATTTAATAACTAAAATTTATATATGTAACATATGTCTTATGTTTTGTAATATATAATAAAATGTTTTTTAAGGGTTAATATGAGAATGAAAGATAGAGAAATAAAATGTGGATGTGAGAGGAATATAAGAGAAACTTTTGTGTTTTTCAAGATATCACTGGAAGAGAGAGAAAGTTTGACATTGTGTGTTTCAAGATATTAATGGAAGAGAGAGAAAGTTTGACATTCTCTTTTTAATATGGGGTGGCGACAAGTATTGTGGTGCAGACATTTGATGGAAGTCCCATCAACACAAGGCTCAAATAAGTTGTCAAAAAGACAAAATTACCCTTGGTGTACCTTTCCCTCATAATTTTCATAAAAAACATATACAGTCACATTCACAACAAATCTCAGCCAACCATTCACAAGATCAATGGTAGATATTGAGTTTTCAGGGTTTAGTCAACTGGAGTGGGTTTTCGATTTATCCTTGCCCTATATATATATATATATATATATAGGTTAAGGTTCATGCGAGAACCACCTTTATTGCGAGAACCGCGAGAACGAATGTGAATACAACCTAAAATAGCTAAAAAAACCCTAAAAAAACCTAACCCCCCCCCCCCCCAAAAAAAACCTAAACCCCCCTCCCCCACCACCCAAAAACCTAACCCCCCCACCCCCAAGCTAAAATGCTAAAAACTAAACCCCCAAAAAACCTAAAAAATCTAAAAAAATAAAAAAAAAAAATCTAAATTTTTTTTAATATTTTTTATGTTAAAATCTCTACTTTTAGTAGCAAAAAAAAATTTAAAATTTAAAAAAAAATTAAAATTTAAAAAAAAAATAATTTTTGGCTACTAAAAGTAGCGATTTTTATATAAAAAATATTAAAAAAAAATTGTGTGTTTTTTAGCTATTTTTAGGCATTTTTTGTTGTGTTCACATTGGTTCTCGCGGTTCTCGCAATAAAGGGTGGTTCCTAACGGATCTTTGTCCTATATATATATATATAAACATGATTAGGAGAAAACGGTTGTAAGTGTGAAAACGGAGAGAAAGGATCCTGGTCGAACACGTGGAAGGGGGTACTAAATGATATGCAGGGGCACGATTGTCATTGTCCACGTTCCCCTTAATAATGGCGTTATGATTCCTTTCAAACAAAATTTCAATAGAAATGGTGTTTTGTTCTTTATGCTTGTTTCAATGACGTTTTTTTTCAAAGTATTTTTTTTGGAAATGTCGTTTATGTTTCAATGACGTTCTACCTATATTCAACGGCTATGTCGTTTTGTTCTTTTTTACTTGTTTCATGGCGTTTTTTCACCGTTTTTTTAAATGTCGTTTATGTTTCAACGGCGTTCTTCCTATATTCAATATTTGGCGTTTTAAATATTAAAGTTAATTGTCGTTTGGGTTCTGATATATGCTTATTGTTTATGATCCAATGGCGTTTTACATCTGGTTACTATTTGCTAATTATTCAAATCATGGCGTTTTTATTAACATGTTTTATGAAGACCGTAAAACTAGTTCTTATTATTTGTTATTCAACTAATGGCGTTTTCATTATTGATTACTCGTCATGGCGTTTTCATGGATTTCTCACATCTAGGACAAAATATTAACGAAAACCCCATAAGGAAACAAGTAGACGCAATAGTCTGAAAAGCAAAATACATTAGTCAACATTAAAATTATAAAATGTAAGCAATTCATGACGTTTAAGCTAATCTACATATAGCTTCATCCTTTCTTCTAATCT
Source organism: Helianthus tuberosus (assembly GCA_030545235.1). Taxonomy (NCBI): domain Eukaryota; kingdom Viridiplantae; phylum Streptophyta; class Magnoliopsida; order Asterales; family Asteraceae; genus Helianthus; species Helianthus tuberosus. The sequence continues at coordinate 95,881,583 of CM060413.1, forward strand.
CTTGTGTCTTGTTTTATATAATTCATTTATTTTTTCTCCCCCTAAATCCAAGAAGTTTCTTACAGATTTGACCTTTGAACTGTGCTCTCCACTCAGCCACTACTTGGTCATTAGTTGTTGACCTTCTTTTTCCCTGCACTACCACCTCTCCATTCGATATACCTGTTAAAGAATTTATCAACTCTTCATTGATATGTATTGTATGGTTGCCAACATTTAGGTTGGTTGTTCTTTCATTGTAATTTTCAACCAACCAGTACCCAAGCATTGTGGGTATGATGTCTATTTTCATCCTTAGTGCAGCACCAAACCCCATGTTTTCTACTGCATGTCTTTGATTTTGATTAAGATTTATAAACCAAGCAGTCAGGTTTGTAGGTTTTACTCTTGACAAAACCCTAGCCCCACTGAACTCATAAAATGGTTCTTCCTCAACCTTAACATCCTGACTTAAGGCCTTCCACTTATTGGCGTTTTGGGCCTTGCCGGTGTGCACATTAATTCTTACTCTCAACCCCTCTTCGCCTATAAAACATGATTAATTTCCATGGCGTTTTAGTTTTTCATGGCATTTAATAACACAAATGATACATGGCGTTTAATAACACACACAAATAATATATGTTGTTCAATAAGACAATCACAAATAATACATGGCCTTTAATAACACAAATGATATATGTAAAATGACATTCTCATACAGTTAAACACTATTATACAAACGATACATGTTTTGGCGTTTAGTAACAAACATCATAAAAAGTAACCATCTGTACCATGGTTTGTTGTTGTCTTCTTTCTTTGCTCGGTGGTTCTTTGGCGTTTTGGAGCAGATGACCCTTCGTCTTCCACACCCATATAAACTACACATTTATTGATAAAATTAGAACGCCAAAAACATCATAAAACTAGCATAATGTAAATCAAAGTTAACTCACGATGTTTTTTGCCTCTGGATTTTGTTTGATCTTTATGCGCCATAATATTTGTGGTTTCGCGTTTCTAGGGTTTTCGCATTTTCCGTAAGAGTTGGGGAGGTTTCTCTGGGAAGTATATATGTTTCTGTCTCGTTTGATGTGTTTTGTAGATGCACATTTACCTTTTTGCCCTTATTGAAGCGCGTCCACTTTAAAAAGTTTAGGTTATTTACGAAAACGCCACCGTGCCAATCTAATCCATAAATTGTTTTGATCGGACTGATCAGAAGCATTCTCACCGTTTTCCCTGTATCTTGTCCCTATATATATATATATATATATATATATATACACACTCACATGCTAAAAGATAACATTAAAATTAAAATTTCTATTCAAAATTTTAATATATATTAACATAATGTATGTTCCATCCATCATATGGTTACGTATTGGAAAATAGTAATATTTTTTTCTTATATAATTCAGTTAACATATTATCTATGTCTATATTTATACAATATTGATTTATTTGAATGTTCATTTCTGGATCGATTTTGTAATCCCGATGACTGCGTAAATCTCGTATTACGTGCAGAATCCGTGTACGAGAGTGGATTAGACAAAAGAATGTAATTATAATGTTGATTCTATTGATTGATATGAAAATTACAACACCTTGAATCAATCTCCCACAAGTTCTCTCTCAAGTGGGCAAAAGTCCTAAAATGATACAAGACTCCTCCTATTTATAGTGGATGTCCATCCTCTCCAACTTGTGCATGCTCCATTCGTGAGGATGGACTCCATTTCGTGAGAATGGACTCCAAACTACAAATGGACATTATGTTTAACATAAAAAACACTTCTAAAACTAGTCTTGATCATATCCCAACTACGATACGTGATTGACGGAAGCGATAGACATATGCACTCACAGACTCCCCCTTGGATGCATTCAATCTCGTAGCTTTGTCTCTTCTCTTTGAGTATTTTTGAAGCTTTGAGAGTTTCGGCACCATAGACTCCCTAATGCTCTAACAAGCTTCTCTTGATTCTGAGTTCGGATTCCTCAGCTCCTCCTTTCGCCTGACTCTTTCTCCAGGCTCCCCCTGCTTTAAGCTTCCGACTTTTCAGGATCGTCACCTGGTTCTATCTCTTGATTTTAAATTTTCATCTTTCTCAACACAGGTTCTTCATGTTTCCATGCATTTCCTTCACTGTTTTTCAGTTTCATTATCAGATTGTTTAATGATTTTATCTTTGTTTGACGATTCAGAAGAGTCAGTTCGAATTTTTACTGTTATCACACCTTTTTCTGCTGTCTTCTTCAGTTTTTCATCAACCTTCTGTTGACTTTCATCACCAACTTCTCCTGCTGTCTTCTTCAATTCTTCAACCATCTTCTCAACAGCTTCTTCTTTCTTTCTTCTTCTTCTTCTTCTTCTTCTTCAATTCCATCACCTTCGTTAGAGCCGCGTAGAACACTTCCTTTATATGCTTATACATATTTTTCTTCGTAATATTTCTCTATTTTCCTCCTTGTATAAAATTGTTGACAGGTTGGAATAACAGCTACCACTGCGTTAAAATCCACCTTCCTGGGATCAACCACTGGATTACCTTGAGGATCTAAGAAGCATTCTCTTTCAGGATCCCATCTCTTTGCTTCCTTTGCTTCATCATAAGCATCATACAACTTATTAATTTCATATCGAGCAAAATCTTTCCTCCATCTTAGATTATCAAACTCATCCATGATCTTGAAATGCTCGGGAATAACCTGTAAATAAATACCAAACATTTAATTAGATTTGAAAATCAAAACTTTGAAAACCCTAGTTATGTTCGAATGATCAATGATTTGAAGTTTTCGAATGAGAAATAAGGATTGGCTTGATTCGTGATAAAGTGTATTATTGTAGTTATTTTCTGATCTGTGTAAGTGGATCCGCGCAACAAACAAACCACTCTGATTTTTGACTAAACTCTTGCAATCTGATTGTAGGATCGTTGACCTGACCCGAATGAGTCGTTCAGAGGTGTTCTACTCTGTTTCAGGTGCGGAAAACAAGAAACAAAGCTAGAAACAGCTGATTCTTCACTTTAACTACTGATTGTATTGATTAGAAGCTCAAATACATTCAGTCTTCACACCGGCAGCACCTCGGTATGGAATACAAGAACTGATCTACATGATTTCGCTCAAGACTACTATATATAGTGCTGTGATTTCGCCCCAAGAGACACCTTGTCCATAAGAGGGAAATCAGCCTGTCTACATAAGCGAAATCAGCAACTAATGAATGACACATAAGCGAAATCACCACCTAATACTCATACATTCTCCTATTTTCTCGTATATCGTGCCCTAATCTATACAATGCAATCTAAGACTCGATCCAAGACGAAGTCAACAGATGTAGTGCACCAACAGACTCCCCCTCAGATGTTGACGAGTCGACTATCGAGTCATGACAATGCCGTGTCTTCACTTCTTCAGTCTTGATCAGTCTCTGGGCTTCTCTGTCTCTATCTTCATCAACAGACTCTCCTTTAACCATATCTACTTAAATATCTTCAGACTCCCCCTCTCGATTTGCTGGCATTTCTTTGTTCTTCAGCAACATCTGTATCAGGATCGTTGTCTGGCTTTCCATTCCACATCTTCTCAGGATCAATCAGCCTGGCTCTTCATTGTCCTCAGAAACGAAACCTGGCTCAAGCTCTATCTGCAGAGTCTTTAATTTCCAAGATCGAAACTTGGCTCTCTCCAATCAGAGTCCTCAGGTATTGTAACCTGGCTCTCATCCAGCTTGGATCTCAGGATCGAATAACCTGGCTCATCTTATCCTGCAAAAACTCTACCTCAAAGTAAGTTTTACACATTTAACAATTTGAGTATAAACATATGCACCAACACTGACTCCCCCTCAAAAATAACTCCTCTTTGATGAACCAATTGTTGATTTAAAAAACAATTTTTGATATTCAAGACACACTCCCACTCACAACAATGTCATCATGTTTAGCACTTGGAATTTTGAAAATCAGCTTTTCTAACATCAGTTGTCGAAAATCTTTTTGTCTTTTTCAAAAGTTTATGCTAAAACACACACAAAATCTTTTTGGATTTTCTGAAAGAAAGTAAATGACACCAATTGTAGAATCAAGAAAATACGGAAATGAAATATTTACAAACAATATTTTTGTGAGTTTGTGTAAGAGGATCATATCAGTTATGAGACATGTCACTAACACCGTTAAGCTGCAATTTCATTTTAAGTTCTAAACAATTCACCTAGATTGTCAGTATATTTGTCCACTTAAATTTTCACACAAAGTTCAATTGATCCGAGATATGTAATTAATGTTTTAAGCTCTTGAACTTATTCGTGTGTCCCACTACTTGAATATACTCCCGTATTCAGATCCAATATTCAGTCTTACAGGTGAGTATACCACAGATGATATCTGTCAGGGGTTAATTGCGAGGGCCGTGAGAGCTCAGGTCGATACTTCCGTATACGCAAAGAGATGACGGCTTTGACTTTTCGGTGTGTCCCCTTTAGAGGATCTTTTAATTACAACAGCAGCGACTATCAATTTTATTGTTTCATCAGCTTGCTGAGGGCGAAGCTATGTTTCAAGCTTTTGCGGAAAGCATTATCCGGGGACTAGGTCAGTACTTCCATACAACAGAAGTCCCGGGATAATACCCCAGATATCACTGAGCATAAAGACCTAGTATCTCAGAATAAGGGACCTTTCAAACAAGATTTCAGGGGTTACCTATATATCCAAGATGTTGTTACCCACCGAATAAGCAAGTTTGAATTTTTATGTTTATATCTCGTCACAATTTACTAAATGTGTAAAAACCTACTGACATATCCGCAGTGAGATTGTTTATCACATTTTAACAATCCATTTCTTTAGCATGTTGTGACAGACCACTGATGTACTATCATTTTCTCTTTTCACAACAAAACTCATTTTTGATTTTATCATGTTTTTGGCTTTTTCAAATTTTCTAATGTTTTTGGATTTTCTGAAATTTTCTACTCCCCCTAAAATGCAAACACATTTCAAAGGAAATTTGAAAACTATCTAAGCTCTTGACCCAATTACAGAAAAGAAAAACTATACAGAAACTTGACAACTGACATCGAATCACATCAAATCTCCATCCACTCGGCATAAACAATCAGAACTCTCCCTTTCAACAAACCATTTTCTCATTTAGATCTCAAAACACTTAAGTTTGTTTTAATCAAAATGATTTTTCCGGAAAATGAGTTTGTTTTTTCCACTTGTAGGATTATCATAAAATTCGGGGGTATGGTTCATCATCTTGTCTTTCAACTGAATGTAGTAAATCAAGTACAACTTAATGTCCCTGATTTACCGTTTGCAATGAAGCAACCTCTGTACCAATTGTAAGTATAACCACTTGTAAAAACACAAACAATACCAATTGTAGGAATGTCACGTCTACATAAACCATTTTACCAATTAGAATGCCAATTCCTGCTTCGCACTTACCAACCTGGAAGCTCCGGCGTAGTCCTTTACCTGTAAAATTTTCAACAATTTCAAAACTTTACATACAAACAATATTGACAAGAAAGATGCCGATTCCTGATCCACGATATAAACTTGGGATCTCCGGCATAGTCCTAAGACTTCAAGGGAAACAAACTTCCATCCAAGTCTTCTCAGACTTGATGGTTTTCAATTCTTGCGCAGTAGGGTTGTAAGTTGCCTTTTTAGTTGCATAAAAATCTTTAACCCCCTTTGCTTTCCCATTCAACATTTTCCCAAAAAATTTTCTTAACATTCCCATTGAATGTTTTCTCGACATCAAATTTAGATTTCTCGGTATAAAACCGATTCGAGATTTCAACCTTACCAACTTTCTGCTTAATCTCTTCAAATTTCAGTGATGGAAAATCATCATCATTTACTGAAATTTTCACCTCAACTTGTGGCTCTTCTGGCTTTGTGGAACCAGATTCATCGCCGACTTTCTCATCAACTTTCTTAACAACCCACACTTGGTTGTCTTTTTCTTTCTTTTTGTAAAAATTCTTTTTAGAACATTCACCAACCTCATAAGTTGAGTTTTCAAAAACTTTAAGTTTTTCGGTTGGTGGTTCAACATCAACAACTTTTTCTTTCAATTTCTTAGAAACTCCCTGTTTTGTTTTGGCATTTTTCTGACAGTTCCATGCAAGGTGACCAGCTTCATTGCATTTGTAACAGGTTCGAGTTTCCTTTGGATGAAACATTCCAGTTTCATTCTTCTTCTTTTCAGCAAGAAACTCCTGATTTGATTGTCTCCAGAACGGTTTCTTCTGTTCCTCTTCTGCACTTCCACCTGAAACAAATTCTGTTTTTGTTTTAGAATTTCTCATTTTTATCATTTTCTGGTGGAATAAAACCAAGACCTTTCTTTTTGTAGCTACGATTTTGGTTAGGTTTCTTTTTAAAACCAGGACCAAAATTGTAACCCTTTTTCTTGTTTAAACGTTGTTGAACTCTTGAAGTGTATTTTTTAGGTTTTTTGATAAGATTTAAATCTTTTATTTTAGAAATATTAATTTCTGTCATTTTGAAAACCTTTTTGATCATATCAAAACGAACACTTCTTATTGGAAACTCTTTGTCAGAGTATAATTTGTCAGAATCATTTAAAGTGTATGCGACTTCAAATGTTTCATCATCCAAATTTGCTTTTGATAATAAAAATTCTTTACTATAAGACCGTTTAACCAACGACTTTGGACTGTTGACTGACGAATTTGACCCTCCAGACTCAGACTTTGACTCGGACTCCTCATCAGTATCCAACACCTGATCGACCACCTTTTTGATTAACTCAGACTCATGATCAGTGTCAGACGAGGTAAACGTGACATCAATGTTTTCTGGTAATACGTCAGTTGTGTCGGTTTTTAGCTTTATATTGACTGCTTTTTCAAGTTGCTCCTCGTTTGATTTTCTAGGAGAATACCCTTCCCAAATTGGAGGCTGACACTTGTTATAGCTAACAGTCGGTTTCTTACCAGTATCCTTTTTCTTCGTCTTTTTATCTTGAAAAGCTTCCATACCTGCAACAGTTGGGTAAATACGATCAATAAGATAATCAGAACTAGAATAACTTTGCAATAAACGTCTGATTCTCTCATTCTCGATTTTTTCTGTCTCCAACTCTTGCTTCCACTTAGCACTCTCTTCGATGTAGAAATTTATAGCTTTCTGCTTTGTCATCATAACAGCATTCATCATCGTTAGTGCTTGTTCTCTTTCAGAGTTTGTCTTTTGAAGACCAGTTACTGTTTTGTTCAAGACATCATAAGATTCTTTTACATAGTTGAGATTGAACAATAACTGCTCTTTCTTCTTCTCATACTCAGCAATTATATCGTCTTTTGCTGCACATTCCTTGCATGCTTCCAAACACTTCATGCAAGGCTTGACAACTTCAACAATCTTTTCAACTTCGATTGTTTTCACCACTTCAACCACCTTTTCTGTTTCATTCACCTTTTCTTCTGCTTTCACTTGCTCAGTTTCAATCATCTTCTCAGCAACACTTTCAACTTTATCATTCTGAACAACATCTTCAGTATTCATTTGTTGTTGTTCTTTAGCAGCTCGTTTCTCCTTCAGCTTCTCCATGCGATCTGCAAAATAGAAATGAAAACTTTCAGGAGAAAGATGAGCTTTAGCAACATTAATGTGTTTTTCCTCTTCATCATCACTACTGTCATCTGAAGGTGACTGATCAAACTGTACAGATTTTTCAGAACTAGCATCTGATAAACTAGAATCAGATGGTGTTTGATCAAAGACAACTTCTTTTTCTGAACTTGCATCATTTTGTACACTCTTATCTGAACTCTGTGAGCTTTCATCAGTACTTACTGAGCTTTCATCAGAAACAACAGACTCTTCCTCCACACTCTTTACAGTCTCACCAATAGACTTCATCCATGTGGCAAACATGTCTGGTTCTCTAACAATCTTAGCGATGAACGCTTTGTATTCTCCTTTTTTGTCAACAAACATATCCCAGTTGAAGCCTTCAGGTAGTCTCTCATCATCTTGATCGACTAAACATGCTTTGCTTTCAGGTGATATGTAGTTGTTCCAGTTGAAATCTACCATACATGCTCTCTTTGAATCCTCGATTCTTCTACCATGAGCCGTCTGTGATTCTTGTTGTTGACCAACTTGTTGATAAATGGCTTTCCGGTAGTATTCGTCTTTTCCAAATGGATTCTGAGCACCACTAGCTTCCCTGTTCTTGCACTCTCGCTTGAAATGGCCTTTCTCCCTGCATCGAAAACAAGTAACTTTAGATTTATCAAAACCTAAAGTAGATACATGAGCATCGAGAAAGTCATTTCTCCCAGTAATAAGCTTGAACTTTTCAGCTCGTCTAAGAACACTAGCAAGACACCATTTAATATCCATTAATTCCATTTCTTCAGCGTCTATCTGATCGTAATCCTCCTTTGTGAGCATAGGATTCCCGATCCGACCAGCAACTAGACCTTCATATGAGAGTAACACTGAACCAAGTAAAGCCATATGGTCTTTTGCAGTTTCTTCCGAAAAACTTTGACCTTCTGGAAGATTTAAAGCAATGTTACACTGAATCACATAACCATTTCCAGTTTTAGTGCTCTGAGAATGAAAACTCGTATTTGACTCTTTAGGATTGATACTTGGAAATGATGAGAATCCACTGCTGCTTTTGTTTGAACCCTGATCTGCTTTTTCCGTTGAATCCCCAGCACTAAATGCAGTTTGGATTTTCGGACTCCTCTCAGCTTCTGGAACCGGAACACTACCTTTATAGTACATCTTTACATCTTGTTGACCGCTTGGACTATTCATTCTTGCGATCTTCTGCTGTTCCAGATCATGACTTTCAATCTTTTCGATAATCTGAGAAATAGTTAGCCCATCATAAACACCGGTATTTTTCAGAATCATCAAATACGTTCCCCATTCTTTCTGCGGTAACGCATCAGCTAACTTGTCTACCCACTCTTCACGATCTTTTGTAATACTTAACATTGACATGGATCGCACCAAGTGGCAGTAACGTTCAATCAGCTTCTTCGCATCCTCTCCTGGTAGACTGCTAAACAGATCAAACTCTTTCTTGAGCAACGCCTTCTTGCTCTTTATCATGTTCTCACTTCCCTCAAATTTGACTTTAAGTGCATCCCAGATTGATTTTGCAGTCTTGTCATGCTGTAGCAAAATAAAGGTGTCTTCTTTGATAGCCAGCTGTAACAGACTGATCATCATCTTTTCGGCTTTGTACATAACCCGTTCTTGATCAGTAAACTCATAAAGTTCTTTGAGAACCTGCAAATCTGTTCAAGGCAACACGTATTTCTTCAGTATACATTCCCAAGACCTTAGAGGATTTGCCTGTACCCAGTTCTCGAATCTGTCTTTCCACACGTAGTATTCTTCAATACTCATCAATTTCGGGGGCTTTTGGGTAGTTCCTGTCTCATTTTCCAAACTCATGACTTGAGCAATGACAGACGGACTAGACGGAGTTGCAAACGCGTTGTAAAACTCAGTATCCATGATGACTTATCACGTTTTTCAAGATCAGTGACTTATGAGCGAAATTAACAAATTACAGTCTTAAGAGCGAAATCCCAAAGTACATTGGAGCGAAATTAGAATGTACTAATTAGCGAAATCTGATGATGGGTAGCCTGGAGCGAAATCTCAGAGTGACTTTGGAGCGAAACCTCTAGTCAATATGTCACATGAGCGAAATCAGAAGTCATTGGAGCGAAATCCCTCACAACTTGTCTACTGGAGCGAAATCTGATGTGTACTATAAGCGAAATCAGAGGTTGTCCATAAAAGAGAAATCAACTCGGGACCTAATTTTGTCGATTTTTAGTCTGAATTTCAGTATCAAACTTTCAGGGATTTGTCTATGTCCAATAATACACAATCTGTGAAATTTTGATCGAATTTTGACCGTTAAATCTCGTTCTGGTGAAGAAAGAAAGTGTAGAAGTAAGAAAACTTGATGAATTCCAGCTAATCTCTGCAGAACTCCTCCTCCTGAGCTCTGATACCACTTGTAGGATCGTTGACCTGACCCGAATGAGTCGTTCAGAGGTGTTCTACTCTGTTTCAGGTGCGGAAAACAAGAAACAAAGCTAGAAACAGCTGATTCTTCACTTTAACTACTGATTGTATTGATTAGAAGCTCAAATACATTCAGTCTTCACACCGGCAGCACCTCGGTATGGAATACAAGAACTGATCTACATGATTTCGCTCAAGACTACTATATATAGTGCTGTGATTTCGCCCCAAGAGACACCTTGTCCATAAGAGCGAAATCAGCCTGTCTACATAAACGAAATCAGCAACTAATGAATGACACATAAGCGAAATCACCACCTAATACTCATACATTCTCCTATTTTCTCGTATATCGTGCCCTAATCTATACAATGCAATCTAAGACTCGATCCAAGACGAAGTCGACAGATGTAGTGCACCAACACTGATTTAGATGAATCCGTGTAACTCAGATCTGAATGTATCAGATCCGTATCAAATCCTAGAATGTTAGGATCTGAGGCTCTCATGATTGTGTTTGTTTGTAATAGATGAACAATGAATGAACATGATTCAATGATTTATGCAGCGGAAATAAACACAAACTTTGTAAACACAATCAAAGAGGAAAATAGTTTCGATAAACACATGCTTTCCATTAGTCGAAAGATTACAAATTAAATCAAAGGATTACAATGCATGCTTACAAACTAAACTCCCCCTCAGCCTGATGCTCCATGGTTGATTGCACAAGATGAAAGGATTGGATATGAGGAGATGAACTCACTCAGTCAATCAAATGTAACACTACAGGGTACTGTTCCATTTATAGGCAAATCAAACCACTGAAGCATCTAAGCTGACGTCACCATGAAAGTGACATCTAACAACCTCTCACCACTGTTACATATAACTACTGCTAGCTAAACACTGATATTATTACAATAGACAAAGTAAACAACTGTTTCTTCATTCCACTGCTTCATTCCAAGCAGGTGTTTGGTCTTTAGAAGCACTTGACTTAGGGCAGTAGATTAAAGAGCAACACTTTATCTTCAGCAGTTGTTGTACACAAGCAGTACTTAATGGACAACAGTTGTAGTATGCAAACAGTGGATGAGGGCCATCAGATGTTATAACCACTTTCAAGGGGAAAGTCTAATGCAAACAGCTGCTTATGATGAATCCACTGTTGTGAACCGGTTTTGGCTCTCATTATCTGTTCCTCTGATAGGGTTCAATCCCAACAATCTCCCCCTGGAATAGATAATGCCAAAACTCTTCATTATTGGTAGATCTTTATTGCCTCATCAACAGTTCCCTTATTTGCCCTTTGAGTTGTAGCTTAAAGGCTAAGGCATCTGTGTCATCTTCATCCCTGCTAAGTGGAAGATCAAGGAGATCCTGCAAATCTTCAAGACTTAGGCCAAGTACTTGTTCCCTTGTTATTTTTCTTCACTTCTCCACTAGACTTGATCACTATCAGTACATGGGTCTGTTTGTCAGTTTTCCACTTTAGTACTTTTGAGTCTGGTTGGTTTCTTGGGAGATTTTTATTAGATGAGGTGGTTGGTGATGTTGGCCTATTGATGACTGACTGAGCAGTACTTGCAGGTTGATTCAATCCAAGAGTTTCTTCAATCATCTTCTTAATGCCCTCTTTTACAAGTTCATCACCTACCATTAACTCTTGCACTGTTTCAGCATCCAACTGATTTTGTTCCCTTCTTTTATAGATGGCAGCACCAGCTGGAGTAGTGGCTCCCTTGACTTACTGCTTTGGTGGTCTTGTTGAGACCTCTACTTTGGAATAATCAGGTTTTTGTGGAACTTTTGGATCTTTCTTCCTTAGTTCCTCCAACCTTTTGTAGGTGGCCCTGACTATATCCTCTCTCCATCTCATCACTTGATTTTTGGACCCATAATCAGCAGCAACTAATTCCTCTTTCATTCTCTTCAGCTCTAATGTTTTGTCAGGCTTATTCTTTTTGTACTTTGACCAATCTGGAGGAGTGTGCTTGACCTTATTCTTAATCATTTCTTGAATCCTGGCTGCTTCACTTTCCAGCTCAGGTATTGTCCAATCTTTATACATGGGTCTTTCTCCCTTGTATTTCTTGCGAGCCATGATATTTTCAACATAATCTTTTCTCATGGATTCATCTGCCCTTTTCTGATATCTGCTGGCACACTTTCTTTTTCAAATTGTTCCAAAGATCTGACTTGTGTGAGCAAAAATTGGTAGTTCTGTTGAATTTCTCTGTCAGATTTTCCTTGTGTGTTTCTTTTAGAGATATCCTCTGCTTGTTGAGCCTTAATTTTCAAATACTATTCAATATTGTTAGGCCTGGGATATCCTCCAACTGATGGCAAACTCCTTTTTGCAGGGTCATCCTCATAATAGAAGGACTTGATTTCTTCTCTGACTGCTATAAGCTCAAGAGGAAATTGAACACCTGCAGGAGCTAATGGCTTTTGAATCTGAGCTGATGAGAGAGGAACAGGTTTTGGTACTGTAACAAGTGATAGAGATTTTAAAGATGTTGGTGGTGGTGAAATGTCATCATCTTTCAAGATTAACCTTCTCCTTTTTGGTTGAGGAGAGGCTGATGATGTTTTGGGTGGATCAGTGGTGGTGGTTTGAGTGGAAGTGATTTGTGATTGACTAACAGCTATTGAAACAACTGGTGTTTCAACCACTGTTGCCATTACAACAGATGTTGTAACATCAGTTGTCTTCTTCTTTTTGGCAGGAGATGAGGGTGGTGAGGCTGTTTTCGGTGGTGATGGTGGTAAGGCAGTGGTTGTGGTGTGTGTTGAAGTAGTGTGTGTTGAAGAGATGGCAGGTGTTTGGCTGACAGTTGTTGAAACTACTGAAGTATCAGCAGTAGTTGATACAACAGGTGTTATAACAGCTGTTTGGGTGGAAGATTGATGTTTGGACGGTGGTTTGGGAGTATGCTTTGTGGGTCTAGATGGTATGGATTTGGGTTCCCTCGCTTTTCTAGTGGGATTTCATTTTGGCTCAGGATTTTTAACATCCTTTGGCTCAGAACAACCCTGCGCATTCAGCTCCATATAAGCTCTTTTCTCCGCATTCCACCTGGACATGTCCTTTACCTCTCTGTCCCTTTTTACACTTGCTTTTGCTTCAGCGAGTGCATTTGTGGTAACATCAATCTTTTTGCTACCATCTGGCAAGGGAATCTTTTTGGTCATGGCATCCTTTTCTGGTTCAACATAAAGACCATCATCTATTCCCTTCTTCTTCCACTACTTAATTTTCTCCCCCTTTTTGGCATTATCTGGGGGTAGTTTATCAATGAAGAGTACAGTATGAGGAGCAGTGCCAGTGGTGTTCAAGATGTGGGCCTTTATAGCCTTTATGTCTGTGACAACTGTGTTTTATAATCATTGTACAATGTAAAACAATGTTGGTTATCAATAAAACAATGCGCTTTGGTGTTATTATATGTGTTTTTGTTTTATTATGTGAGTATTTGTGTTTGGTGATTTTGCAATTTAATTAGATTCCAATTTCAAGCTCTAAATCGCTTTCTAGAAGTTTATACGCGCACGGATGCGTAAATATAACCAGTTTAATGCAACAAACACTCTGAAATAGTGAAATAGGCTTAACATACCATAAATAACCTCCACATAACTTATAAATAAGTTTTGGATGGTTTGGTGTGTTGAAATCAAGTTTGTTCGATCGCAGGGACTATTTGTGTCAAACTGCGCAACTATACCGATTTGTATAGTAACGAACATTCCGGAACTTGATCATAAGTTAAACATACCCTAAATAACCTTTACATAGCTTAGAAAAAGGCTTTGAGGGGTCCGGTATGCTAAAATAAACTTTATTGATCAATAGGGACTAAAAGCGTCAAAAAGTGCACAAGTTTGCATTTTCGCGCATATCTTAGGTTCTGAATACATCCGGACATCCAAAAATTTATGCAATCATTAAAATATTATGTTTTAGTGATTGGCATGATAAAAATCCATTCGTCTCTTGATTTGGATCGTTTTTGCGTTCGTTACGACTTCCGTCGTAATTAACCGAACAACGCAATCGTTCGACCAAACGAGCCGACATCCGAGATATTTTTTAGCACATTTCAAGTTCCCTATACTTTAACTTCATTTTAGAGCTTTGAAATGGGGTTAACGGGGCTTAAACGTGTCAAAAATGCATCAAATAGCAAGTTTGGGGCTTCACGGACTAAAACTGCCAACTTTTGAAAGTTGCTGGTCTGCAGACCACATACGATCCGTACGGGGGAGACCATACGGTCCGTAAGGCAGCACCAGATCAGCAGAATTGGTTTCCCCAGCTATTTCCAGCTCATTCCAGCCCTTGCTCATGGTTTCCTTGATTCTATGGGCCATTTTTGATGGTATTTAGATGCCCCTTGTATTTGTAAACCATGTGCCCACATGGATGGTTGAGATTGAAGCTCGGTTTTCGATAAACGATCTTAACGGTTCAAGGAAATCTATAAATACCCCCCACCCTTCACTTGCAAAACCCACACTTGATTTTCTGAGATATCTCTAAGTTGAAGTGCTAATCACTTCATACCTGAGATTACTTGGAAAATTAAAGCTTGCGGGGACCTTTTGTAAGTATTCTTTCATTCTTTTCATTCGTTTTTATCGTTAAAGTCAAACTGCATTTGACTTTCTGCTTTGACCAGTTTATGGTCAATGCGAAGTTCGTTTGAACTTCATAACGTGAGCGTAATCACGATGGTTATAGTCCCTAGTGACTATACCTACTGATTACCATGTTATCTAGGCTCAGTGACGAGTCGTAGTTTCGGCCAAAATGCGTTTTCTCGCGTATTTTGTAACCAAACTACTCTAGGATATCAAAACCTGTTTTCTAACTTAACTAAACATGTTTCGACATATTTAGCTCCTCACTTTTTAGATTAGTGCTTGTGTAGAGTCGTAAGTCAAGCGGACTAAACACCCGCTTAGACTTTCGAACACGACCCGTTTGGTCGATCATTAAGATCTGACCAAACATGGTTAGTGACCATAGTTGCATAGGGAATAACCTTCTGAGGTTATACCTTATGGTCACTTAGGTTTAATTAGTCGCATGATAGGTAGTTATATACCTTAGGAAAATTACCAAAATACCCTTTTCATGCATAATTGGTAATTAAGCATATGTAACCCAAACTTTTGTCACGTAACTGATTATGCAACATATTTAAACATGTTTAGGCATATAATACTTGTCATAGGACTAGTTAGACGTCTCAAACGCGTTTTGCGCGCAAGACCCGTTAAAGTAGCGAAAGCTACCTTAATGGGTCACAATGGGTCGAAAGCACCTAGGTTAGGTTTCATTTTAGGATGTAGGCTTTGATAAACCATATCACATGAGTTCCAACACTCATTTGGTTTACAAGACCTCATTCTATCCGATCGTCCTATTTAAGCGTCTATTGTTTGACTAGTGGTTCGACTACTAGGTGCTACTTGATTTCTTTGACTTGCTTGAGTTTGTTGAAGATTCTATTGATTGAGGATACTTTTCACTTCAGGTGAGCACATAGTTCCCCTATTTTACTGTTTTCAATTGTTTTGGGGTGATTTATATGTACAAAATGATTTTCAAGGTTTAAACGTTATTTTTTTTTTCAAAAACAATTAAGATGGTTTATACAAAACTAATAACGATTTCAATAAAGTGAACAAACTTGTTGGTTGTAGTTACATAACAAATGACATTCATTAGCATTGATCAAGCCGACCAGTATTAGGTTATGGTACCATAGGATCTGACAAATCCCGTTATTTTACTGCACCCATGGTTATGTGTGGGGGTTGTGCGTAACGACTGAATCTGATGTTTGTTAACTTACCCTTTGGTGGTTTATTAACTCGAGAAGCGAGAAGCGAGGTGGTCTAGTCACAAAGGTTTGAGTGTTGTTAGCGAGACGACCATATATAGTTTTCACAAATTAAAACAAGGATGATTTAAACGATTTTAAACAAGTTAACGATTTTTGAAACGATTTGAACAAGTTAAATAAATTGGATAAACGATTGGTTTTTGGTTAGTGATTAGATAACGGGACGGGTGTAATGTGATGAAAGCATGGTGGATACGCTGCTGGTACTTCCTATATATAAGTGTTTTCATCTTATTACATATCGTGGCGTGATTTAGTTCACTTGGGTAAACGATTTTGAAACAATGTCACACAACAATGTTTTTCTAAAAGATATAAACCATACGAGTTTTTAACAAATTTTTACAAGATGTTTTACAAGTTGGTTTTCTAAAACAAATGTTTTTGGGTTAAGAAGCATGGCTACGAGATTTTACAAACTATAACCCACTTGATTTGAGTTGGTTAATTATGTTGCAATACACTTTTCAAAACAAGGTTTGTATTTTGACTCTTGTAGTCTAGTAATGTCACACCCCGACCACGTAGAACATACAAAACGTGGCGGAAATGTCGGGGAGTGTTGTAACAGAATTAATTGTTTCAAATCCATGGCAATTGAAGTTTCGTTTTATTGATTAGAAGTGTTACAATGTCTTAAAAACAAAGAAATACAACATAATTAACTAGTCTTGCATCTTTTATTGTTACTAAAGTCCAAGTCTGCCTATGTGTATCTTGATCATCTTATGCAACAGCTCCTGAAAAACACATGTGAAAATAGGTACGTCAGCATAAAAATGCCGGTGAGATACATAGGTTTTGTGAAAATAGGTTTCATGACTTATGTTTGAGAAAATGTTTAGTCATGAACCTTGTTATTTGCTTTGTTTTGTAAATCATTTGAAAATCGATAAGATCAGATGATATGTATAAATAATGTACGGTTAAATGAATAACCATGTAAAATGAGTTTGTATTAGATAAATTGTTTGTAAATCAATGTCTTGTGAAAAAATATGTTATTTGTATAAAATGTTCTATGTCTCAACTTGAAATGATTCAGATAACGCTACAATATGTAATACCATACAAACACTTATATATAGGAAGTACCAGCGGCTATCCACCATGTTTGTATCATATTACACACGCCTCGTTACTTAAATCACTTACACAAACCAAACCAACAATGCACGATGTCTATGTTTAAACCAATTGCCAAAAATGTAAGCATGTAATGAATAATAAGTGTACTAAGTATGCTACAACAGACATACATAGCATGTGAACTGAAATATCTGTACTAAGTATGCAACAACAGACATACATAGCATGTGAACTGAAATATCTGTACTAAGTATGCAACAACAGACATACATAGCATGTGAACTGTACTAAGTAATGCACACAAAAGGGCACACGTAGCATGAAATGTAATGTAAAACGATGTACTAAGTAATGCACACAATGGGCACACCTAGCATGAACACAATGAAATCATGTACTATAATGTACTAATGAACATAGCAAGTATATGATGTGAAAACAGGAAAGCATGAAAGTAACAAGTAGGCACATGTGTTCCACCCCAAAATGTTTGGAAAACAGTAAAAGAGGGGTCTATGTACTCACTTGAGATTGCTCAGATGTCTTAGGATAATCACCAAGCAATGCTAGAGATCACGGAATCAAACGGCACCTAATATAGGTATCTATGTTAATAAACCGGACCTATATCGGAAGACTAGGTAGCATTAGGGTTTGTAAACCAAATGAGTGTAGGAACTCATGTGATATGGTTTAACAAGGCCTACATGCTAAATGAAACTTAACCTAAGTCTTATCGACCCATTACGATCCGTTTAGGTAGCTTATGCTATTTTAACGCATCGTGCGCGTGAAACGCGTTCGGACCGTCTAACTAGTCCTATGACAAGTGTTATATGCCTAAATATGTTACATTATCAGTTATGTGACAAGAGTTTAGGTTACATATGCTTAATTACCAATTATACATGAAAAGGGTATTCTGGTAATTTACCTAAGGCATATAAACTACCTATCATACAACTACTTAAACGATGTGACCATAGGGTATAACCTCGGAAGGTTATTCCCTACCTACTATGGTCACCTAATGTATTTGGTCGGATCCTAATGATTGACCAAATGGGTCGAGTTCGAAGGTATAGGCTATTTATCAGATCGCCTACCCTACGACTCTAGACAACGTGGTAATCAGTGGGCATAGTCCCAAGGGACTATGACCAACGTGATTACACTCACGTTGCGAAGTTCAAACGAACTTCGCATTGACCATTACTGGTCAACGCTGAAAGTCAAACAAAGTTTGACTTTCTGACTCGAAAAGCAATAAAATAAGGAAAAGAACGAAAGAATACTTACGAAGGGTCCCCGAATGCTAATCTCGATCCAAGAACTCAGGTATGAAACAATGGTTTCAACTTAGAGCTCGCAAATCAAGATTCTAGTGAGAAATGCAATGGGGGTGGATGGGTATATATAGTTTTCGGGTAACCGTTGAGATCGTTTCATGGAAAAGAGGGCACGATCAAGGCCGTACATGTGTTGGAATGTTGTGGTGTGTCAAATGGCCACTCACCATAGGGAATTGACATGTGGAAGAGGGATTGGGAGTGCTAAACAGCTGCAACCAGCTGTTAAAACAATGAATCTGGTCTGCAGAGGTTGAGGCGGGCCGCCTAAGATTTAAGCTTGGCTGAGGTGGGCCGCCTAGCTCTTCAGATCAGAAAACAAGTTTCAAAAGTTGCAGTTTCAGTCCCTGTTATGTGTTTAAGCCATTTTCGACACTTCTAAGGCCCGTAAAGCCAACTTTAAGGCCCTAAAATGATGCCTAAACATTGTGGACATGAAACATGCTCAAAAATATGCCGGGTGTTGGTTCGTTTGGTCGTACGAACGCGATGTTCGCTTAATTACGACGGAATGCGCATAAGCGCGAAAAACGATCCAAATGACGAAACGAATGGATTTTTCTTATGCCGAACACTAAAATAAAATGTTTTAGTGCTTACATAAATTTTTGGATGTCCGGATGTATTCAGAACGTAAGTTATGCGTAAAAATGCAAACTTGTGCACTTTTTGACACTTTTAGTCCCTGAATGTCCCAAAAGTTTATTTTAGCATACCGAACACCTCAAAGCCTATTTCTAAGCTATGTAAAGGATATTTATGGTATGTTTAACTTATGGTCATGTTCCGGAATGTCTGTTACAGTTCAAATTGGCATACTTTCGCAGTTTGTCAAATTTAGTCCCTGTAAGCGATTAAACATTGATTTCACCACACCAAACCTTCCAAAACTTATATCTAAGTTATGTAAAGGTTATTTAAGGTATGTTAAGCCTATTTAACTATTCCGGAGTGTTCGTTGCATTAAACTGGTTATATTTACGCATCAGTGCGTGTATAACCTTCCAGAAAGCGATTTAGAGCTTGAAATCGAACAAGAGTTGATATGTGCAATCGATACACATATTTTTACAAATACCAAGTATGAAACACAATGTTTCATTGGTTTGGCATTTGTTTGATGGCTGAAATGACACAGGTGTCACAGTCTCCCCTACTTTAGGAAATTTCGTCCCGAAATTTATTCGTAGGAGTCTATATGTGATTTTGTGTCAAATAACCACCTGAGATATGAAAGGCATGAACCTGTCATTTCTCTTTAACGGACATTTTTCAAAAATGAAAGATGAACGGAGTTATTTTCAACAACATCTTTAGAAACAAAAATGGACAGAATAGTCATTTTACATCTTCAGAAACAAAAATGAACAGAATAGTCATTTTACATCTTCAGAAACAAAAATGAACGGAATAGTCATTTTACATCTTCAGAAACAAAAATGAACGGAATAGTCATTTTACATCTTCAGAAACAAAAATGAACGGAATAGTCATTTTACATCTTCAGAAACAAAAATGAACGGAATAGTCATTTTACATCTTCAGAAACAAAAATGAACGGAACAGTCATTTTACATCTTCAGAAACAAAAATGAACGGAATAGTCATTTTACATCTTCAGAAACAAAAATGAACGGACACATGACAAAATTCGCTGTGGTCTCTGTGCACTGAATTTCCATAATTATGTACGCGTCCATAATTACGTAATTCCTTGCACAGTCCGCACAGTGCATTTCATGATGTGTAGGGGAAGAAAATATCAAACCTGTGATGAGTGTGACTAAACTACCATAGGGTCCTTTTAAATAGATCGACAAAGGATCCTTTTAAATTAGGCCACCAAGGAGTCCTTTCAGCTATATCATCACATGATATTCCTAACCAGATTTTTGGATCAATCTGATTACCTAGACCACTCAGGGGTCTAATTATGGAATAGTACAATATAATCCAAGGGACTTAACTACAACGTACAAGCCCATTGAGGATTTAATATAGTACCTTTGGATAACCTACTATGAATTCCTTATACAAAGATATGGAAGATTCTACGAGGATTTGGATAACAAAAACTTGGATTACACAAAAACATAAAAGAGAACACATAAGCACAAAATCACATAGTTGTTTGACTTGTTTATTAATTTGTTATCTTTGGACGCGGATACTTAAAGCACACCAGGAATCCAATTCGTGGATTTCATTTGGCACTTTAATCATTTCAAGAATCTATCTATGAAGATAGAATAATCTTAAAAGGAATTCGGCTTTGTCCTTATTGAATTGTGATGTACGTATTGGATCATACAAAGAATTCAATTAAGGACTCCGATGAATGATACCCATCCACAAGGATCTAATTATGAGGATAGAAAGATCCTACATGGATTTTGGAGTTTGTGTAACAGGAGGTGTTCCGACACCTTGCACTAGGCGTGCTTACGTCGATACACAAGGTAGAAAGTTCATGAGGTTGAGGCGCCAGATATGTCAAGCGACATATGAAGCAGAGTTTGAAGATTGAGCAGCAGCAGGATTTGTAACAGCTTTGCTTTGGATTGCAAAGCGGCACATGTTAACCAAATGTCTCCATCGTCCACCGTGGGTACATTTGTAACAGGGTATTTGATTTGTATGATGATAGTGGCATTGGTTGCACCAAGGAGCAGTTCCCTTATACGGCTTCATCCCTGAGACAAGTCATGGTGATAGCTAAATCAACGGTCTTCTGGAGTACGACGCCTATTTGTTGGGAAATTGTAGCACCTGGTCCGGACACTCGAGTCTTGTTGCGATGAAGAGGCACAATGAAGAAAATGGAAGACATAGGAGGAAACAAGTAAAAGATAGTCAAAAGAAAATGACAACGCATGAAGATTGCGACCATTTGTTTGTTACCAAAGGCAAACAAATGAGATGGTGACTAATCAAAGTAAATGGGTCTATATAATGTATCGCGAAGACATGCTCGCCTATAAGTGAACACTCATCCCAAGGATTCCCAGGTAAGCACAACTGGTCTCGTGTCTGATGAGATGTATACGAAGTGCTTGCCTAGACAGAAAACCCAGAATACAGGCATTCACCCTTCCAGTTTGCACGTGTTCACATTATTAGAAACCCAAAACCTTGACGAGATTTTTTTGAAAATTCAAAGGGGTTCAAAACCATATAACAGAGGGTTCAAAACCTAGTAATCAATCATCCTAGAACAGATGATTAATTTTCAAAGCGGTTTTGAAATTTATGTTCTTGTTGTGATTGTCGCCTAAGGATAGGTGACGGTATTGTTTTATGACTAAACACAAGTAAACTCGCGTTAGGGTCCTAAGAAGGTTATAGACTAGGTCAAAGCATTACTAATAACCTAATTCCCTATAACCATTGGCTCTGATACCATCTTTTCTGTCACACCCGACCACGTAGAACATACAAAACGTGGCGGAAATGTCGGGGAGTGTTGTAACAGAATTAATTGTTTCAAATCCATGGCAATTGAAGTTTCGTTTTATTGATTAGAAGTGTTACAATGTCTTAACAAACAAAGAAATACAACATAATTAACTAGTCTTGCATCTTTTATTGTTACTAAAGTCCAAGTCTGCCTATGTGTATCTTAATCATCTTATGCAACAGCTCCTGAAAAACACATGTGAAAATAGGTACGTCAGCATAAAAATGCCGGTGAGATACATAGGTTTTGTGAAAATAGGTTTCATGACTTATGTTTGAGAAAATGTTTAGTCATGAACCTTGTTATTTGCTTTGTTTTGTAAATCATTTGAAAATCGATAAGATCAGATGATATGTATAAATAATGTACGGTTAAATGAATAACCATGTAAAATGAGTTTGTATTAGATAAATTGTTTGTAAATCAATGTCTTGTGAAAAAATATGTTATTTGTATAAAATGTTCTATGTCTCAACTTGAAATGATTCAGATAACGCTACAATATGTAATACCATACAAACACTTATATATAGGAAGTACCAGCGGCGTATCCACCATGTTTGTATCATATTACACACGCCTCGTTACTTAAATCACTTACACAAACCAAACCAACAATGCACGATGTCTATGTTTAAACCAATTGCCAAAAATGTAAGCATGTAATGAATAATAAGTGTACTAAGTATGCTACAACAGACATACATAGCATGTGAACTGAAATATCTGTACTAAGTATGCAACAACAGACATACATAGCATGTGAACTGAAATATCTGTACTAAGTATGCAACAACAGACATACATAGCATGTGAACTGTACTAAGTAATGCACACAAAAGGGCACACGTAGCATGAAATGTAATGTAAAACGATGTACTAAGTAATGCACACAATGGGCACACCTAGCATGAACACAATGAAATCATGTACTATAATGTACTAATGAACATAGCAAGTATATGATGTGAAAACAGGAAAGCATGAAAGTAACAAGTAGGCACATGTGTTCCACCCCAAAATGTTTGGAAAACAGTAAAAGAGGGGTCTATGTACTCACTTGAGATTGCTCAGATGTCTTAGGATAATCACCAAGCAATGCTAGAGATCACGGAATCAAACGGCACCTAATATAGGTATCTATGTTAATAAACCGGACCTATATCGGAAGACTAGGTAGCATTAGGGTTTGTAAACCAAATGAGTGTAGGAACTCATGTGATATGGTTTAACAAGGCCTACATGCTAAATGAAACTTAACCTAAGTCTTATCGACCCATTACGATCCGTTTAGGTAGCTTATGCTATTTTAACGCATCGTGCGCGTGAAACGCGTTCGGACCGTCTAACTAGTCCTATGACAAGTGTTATATGCCTAAATATGTTACATTATCAGTTATGTGACAAGAGTTTAGGTTACATATGCTTAATTACCAATTATACATGAAAAGGGTATTCTGGTAATTTACCTAAGGCATATAAACTACCTATCATACAACTACTTAAACGATGTGACCATAGGGTATAACCTCGGAAGGTTATTCCCTACCTACTATGGTCACCTAATGTATTTGGTCGGATCCTAATGATCGACCAAATGGGTCGAGTTCGAAGGTATAGGCTATTTATCAGATCGCCTACCCTACGACTCTAGACAACGTGGTAATCAGTGGGCATAGTCCCAAGGGACTATGACCAACGTGATTACACTCACGTTGCGAAGTTCAAACGAACTTCGCATTGACCATTACTGGTCAACGCTGAAAGTCAAACAAAGTTTGACTTTCTGACTCGAAAAGCAATAAAATAAGGAAAAGAACGAAAGAATACTTACGAAGGGTCCCCGAATGCTAATCTCGATCCAAGAACTCAGGTATGAAACAATGGTTTCAACTTAGAGCTCTCAAATCAAGATTCTAGTGAGAAATGCAATGGGGGTGGATGGGTATATATAGTTTTCGGGTAACCGTTGAGATCGTTTCATGGAAAAGAGGGCACGATCAAGGCCGTACATGTGTTGGAATGTTGTGGTGTGTCAAATGGCCACTCACCATAGGGAATTGACATGTGGAAGAGGGATTGGGAGTGCTAAACAGCTGCAACCAGCTGTTAAAACAATGAATCTGGTCTGCAGAGGCTGAGGCGGGCCGCCTAAGATTTAAGCTTGGCTGAGGCGGGCCGCCTAGCTCTTCAGATCAGAAAACAAGTTTCAAAAGTTGCAGTTTCAGTCCCTGTTATGTGTTTAAGCCATTTTCGACACTTCTAAGGCCCGTAAAGCCAACTTTAAGGCCCTAAAATGATGCCTAAACATTGTGGACATGAAACATGCTCAAAAATATGCCGGGTGTTGGTTCGTTTGGTCGTACGAACGCGATGTTCGCTTAATTACGACGGAATGCGCATAAGCGCGAAAAACGATCCAAATGACGAAACGAATGGATTTTTCTTATGCTGAACACTAAAATAAAATGTTTTAGTGCTTACATAAATTTTTGGATGTCCGGATGTATTCAGAACGTAAGTTATGCGTAAAAATGCAAACTTGTGCACTTTTTGACACTTTTAGTCCCTGAATGTCCCAAAAGTTTATTTTAGCATACCGAACACCTCAAAGCCTATTTCTAAGCTATGTAAAGGATATTTATGGTATGTTTAACTTATGGTCATGTTCCGGAATGTCTGTTACAGTTCAAATTGGCATACTTTCGCAGTTTGTCAAATTTAGTCCCTGTAAGCGATTAAACATTGATTTCACCACACCAAACCTTCCAAAACTTATATCTAAGTTATGTAAAGGTTATTTAAGGTATGTTAAGCCTATTTAACTATTCCGGAGTGTTCGTTGCATTAAACTGGTTATATTTACGCATCAGTGCGTGTATAACCTTCCAGAAAGCGATTTAGAGCTTGAAATCGAACAAGAGTTGATATGTGCAATCGATACACATATTTTTACAAATCCCAAGTATGAAACACAATGTTTCATTGGTTTGGCATTTGTTTGATGGCTGAAATGACACAGGTGTCACAGTCTCCCCTACTTTAGGAAATTTCGTCCCGAAATTTATTCGTAGGAGTCTATATGTGATTTTGTGTCAAATAACCACCTGAGATATGAAAGGCATGAACCTGTCATTTCTATTTAACGGACATTTTTCAAAAATGAAAGATGAACGGAGTTATTTTCAACAACATCTTTAGAAACAAAAATGGACAGAATAGTCATTTTACATCTTCAGAAACAAAAATGAACAGAATAGTCATTTTACATCTTCAGAAACAAAAATGAACGGAATAGTCATTTTACATCTTCAGAAACAAAAATGAACGGAATAGTCATTTTACATCTTCAGAAACAAAAATGAACGGAATAGTCATTTTACATCTTCAGAAACAAAAATGAACGGAATAGTCATTTTACATCTTCAGAAACAAAAATGAACGGAATAGTCATTTTACATCTTCAGAAACAAAAATGAACGGAATAGTCATTTTACATCTTCAGAAACAAAAATGAACGGAATAGTCATTTTACATCTTCAGAAACAAAAATGAACGGACACATGACAAAATTCGCTGTGGTCTCTGTGCACTGAATTTCCATAATTATGTACGCGTCCATAATTACGTAATTCCTTGCACAGTCCGCACAGTGCATTTCATGATGTGTAGGGGAAGAAAATATCAAACCTGTGATGAGTGTGACTAAACTACCATAGGGTCCTTTTAAATAGATCGACAAAGGATCCTTTTAAATTAGGCCACCAAGGAGTCCTTTCAGCTATATCATCACATGATATTCCTAACCAGATTTTTGGATCAATCTGATTACCTAGACCACTCAGGGGTCTAATTATGGAATAGTACAATATAATCCAAGGGACTTAACTACAACGTACAAGCCCATTGAGGATTTAATATAGTACCTTTGGATAACCTACTATGAATTCCTTATACAAAGATATGGAAGATTCTACGAGGATTTGGATAACAAAAACTTGGATTACACAAAAACATAAAAGAGAACACATAAGCACAAAATCACATAGTTGTTTGACTTGTTTATTAATTTGTTATCTTTGGACGCGGATACTTAAAGCACACCAGGAATCCAATTCGTGGATTTCATTTGGCACTTTAATCATTTCAAGAATCTATCTATGAAGATAGAATAATCTTAAAAGGAATTCGGCTTTGTCCTTATTGAATTGTGATGTACGTATTGGATCATACAAAGAATTCAATTAAGGACTCCGATGAATGATACCCATCCACAAGGATCTAATTATGAGGATAGAAAGATCCTACATGGATTTTGGAGTTTGTGTAACGGGAGGTGTTCCGACACCTTGCACTAGGCGTGCTTACGTCGATACACAAGGTAGAAAGTTCATGAGGTTGAGGCGCCAGATATGTCAAGCGACATATGAAGCAGAGTTTGAAGATTGAGCAGCAGCAGGATTTGTAACAGCTTTGCTTTGGATTGCAAAGCGGCACATGTTAACCAAATGTCTCCATCGTCCACCGTGGGTACATTTGTAACAGGGTATTTGATTTGTATGATGATAGTGGCATTGGTTGCACCAAGGAGCAGTTCCCTTATACGGCTTCATCCCTGAGACAAGTCATGGTGATAGCTAAATCAACGGTCTTCTGGAGTACGACGCCTATTTGTTGGGAAATTGTAGCACCTGGTCCGGACACTCGAGTCTTGTTGCGATGAAGAGGCACAATGAAGAAAATGGAAGACATAGGAGGAAACAAGTAAAAGATAGTCAAAAGAAAATGACAACGCATGAAGATTGCGACCATTTGTTTGTTACCAAAGGCAAACAAATGAGATGGTGACTAATCAAAGTAAATGGGTCTATATAATGTATCGCGAAGACATGCTCGCCTATAAGTGAACACTCATCCCAAGGATTCCCAGGTAAGCACAACTGGTCTCGCGTCTGATGAGATGTATACGAAGTGCTTGCCTAGACAGAAAACCCAGAATACAGGCATTCACCCTTCCAGTTTGCACGTGTTCACATTATTAGAAACCCAAAACCTTGACGAGATTTTTTTGAAAATTCAAAGGGGTTCAAAACCATATAACAGAGGGTTCAAAACCTAGTAATCAATCATCCTAGAATAGATGATTAGTTTTCAAAGCGGTTTTGAAATTTATGTTCTTGTTGTGATTGTCGCCTAAGGATAGGTGACGGTATTGTTTTATGACTAAACACAAGTAAACTCGCGTTAGGGTCCTAAGAAGGTTATAGACTAGGTCAAAGCATTACTAATAACCTAATTCCCTATAACCATTGGCTCTGATACCATCTTTTCTGTCACACCCCGACCACGTAGAACATACAAAACGTGGCGGAAATGTCGGGGAGTGTTGTAACAGAATTAATTGTTTCAAATCCATGGCAATTGAAGTTTCGTTTTATTGATTAGAAGTGTTACAATGTCTTAACAAACAAAGAAATACAACATAATTAACTAGTCTTGCATCTTTTATTGTTACTAAAGTCCAAGTCTGCCTATGTGTATCTTGATCATCTTATGCAACAGCTCCTGAAAAACACATGTGAAAATAGGTACGTCAGCATAAAAATGCCGGTGAGATACATAGGTTTTGTGAAAATAGGTTTCATGACTTATGTTTGAGAAAATGTTTAGTCATGAACCTTGTTATTTGCTTTGTTTTGTAAATCATTTGAAAATCGATAAGATCAGATGATATGTATAAATAATGTACGGTTAAATGAATAACCATGTAAAATGAGTTTGTATTAGATAAATTGTTTGTAAATCAATGTCTTGTGAAAAAATATGTTATTTGTATAAAATGTTCTATGTCTCAACTTGAAATGATTCAGATAACGCTACAATATGTAATACCATACAAACACTTATATATAGGAAGTACCAGCGGCGTATCCACCATGTTTGTATCATATTACACACGCCTCGTTACTTAAATCACTTACACAAACCAAACCAACAATGCACGATGTCTATGTTTAAACCAATTGCCAAAAATGTAAGCATGTAATGAATAATAAGTGTACTAAGTATGCTACAACAGACATACATAGCATGTGAACTGAAATATCTGTACTAAGTATGCAACAACAGACATACATAGCATGTGAACTGAAATATCTGTACTAAGTATGCAACAACAGACATACATAGCATGTGAACTGTACTAAGTAATGCACACAAAAGGGCACACGTAGCATGAAATGTAATGTAAAACGATGTACTAAGTAATGCACACAATGGGCACACCTAGCATGAACACAATGAAATCATGTACTATAATGTACTAATGAACATAGCAAGTATATGATGTGAAAACAGGAAAGCATGAAAGTAACAAGTAGGCACATGTGTTCCACCCCAAAATGTTTGGAAAACAGTAAAAGAGGGGTCTATGTACTCACTTGAGATTGCTCAGATGTCTTAGGATAATCACCAAGCAATGCTAGAGATCACGGAATCAAACGGCACCTAATATAGGTATCTATGTTAATAAACCGGACCTATATCGGAAGACTAGGTAGCATTAGGGTTTGTAAACCAAATGAGTGTAGGAACTCATGTGATATGGTTTAACAAGGCCTACATGCTAAATGAAACTTAACCTAAGTCTTATCGACCCATTACGATCCGTTTAGGTAGCTTATGCTATTTTAACGCATCGTGCGCGTGAAACGCGTTCGGACCGTCTAACTAGTCCTATGACAAGTGTTATATGCCTAAATATGTTACATTATCAGTTATGTGACAAGAGTTTAGGTTACATATGCTTAATTACCAATTATACATGAAAAGGGTATTCTGGTAATTTACCTAAGGCATATAAACTACCTATCATACAACTACTTAAACGATGTGACCATAGGGTATAACCTCGGAAGGTTATTCCCTACCTACTATGGTCACCTAATGTATTTGGTCGGATCCTAATGATCGACCAAATGGGTCGAGTTCGAAGGTATAGGCTATTTATCAGATCGCCTACCCTACGACTCTAGACAACGTGGTAATCAGTGGGCATAGTCCCAAGGGACTATGACCAACGTGATTACACTCACGTTGCGAAGTTCAAACGAACTTCGCATTGACCATTACTGGTCAACGCTGAAAGTCAAACAAAGTTTGACTTTCTGACTCGAAAAGCAATAAAATAAGGAAAAGAACGAAAGAATACTTACGAAGGGTCCCCGAATGCTAATCTCGATCCAAGAACTCAGGTATGAAACAATGGTTTCAACTTAGAGCTCTCAAATCAAGATTCTAGTGAGAAATGCAATGGGGGTGGATGGGTATATATAGTTTTCGGGTAACCGTTGAGATCGTTTCATGGAAAAGAGGGCACGATCAAGGCCGTACATGTGTTGGAATGTTGTGGTGTGTCAAATGGCCACTCACCATAGGGAATTGACATGTGGAAGAGGGATTGGGAGTGCTAAACAGCTGCAACCAGCTGTTAAAACAATGAATCTGGTCTGCAGAGGCTGAGGCGGGCCGCCTAAGATTTAAGCTTGGCTGAGGCGGGCCGCCTAGCTCTTCAGATCAGAAAACAAGTTTCAAAAGTTGCAGTTTCAGTCCCTGTTATGTGTTTAAGCCATTTTCGACACTTCTAAGGCCCGTAAAGCCAACTTTAAGGCCCTAAAATGATGCCTAAACATTGTGGACATGAAACATGCTCAAAAATATGCCGGGTGTTGGTTCGTTTGGTCGTACGAACGCGATGTTCGCTTAATTACGACGGAATGCGCATAAGCGCGAAAAACGATCCAAATGACGAAACGAATGGATTTTTCTTATGCTGAACACTAAAATAAAATGTTTTAGTGCTTACATAAATTTTTGGATGTCCGGATGTATTCAGAACGTAAGTTATGCGTAAAAATGCAAACTTGTGCACTTTTTGACACTTTTAGTCCCTGAATGTCCCAAAAGTTTATTTTAGCATACCGAACACCTCAAAGCCTATTTCTAAGCTATGTAAAGGATATTTATGGTATGTTTAACTTATGGTCATGTTCCGGAATGTCTGTTACAGTTCAAATTGGCATACTTTCGCAGTTTGTCAAATTTAGTCCCTGTAAGCGATTAAACATTGATTTCACCACACCAAACCTTCCAAAACTTATATCTAAGTTATGTAAAGGTTATTTAAGGTATGTTAAACCTATTTAACTATTCCGGAGTGTTCGTTGCATTAAACTGGTTATATTTACGCATCAGTGCGTGTATAACCTTCCAGAAAGCGATTTAGAGCTTGAAATCGAACAAGAGTTGATATGTGCAATCGATACACATATTTTTACAAATCCCAAGTATGAAACACAATGTTTCATTGGTTTGGCATTTGTTTGATGGCTGAAATGACACAGGTGTCACAGTCTCCCCTACTTTAGGAAATTTCGTCCCGAAATTTATTCGTAGGAGTCTATATGTGATTTTGTGTCAAATAACCACCTGAGATATGAAAGGCATGAACCTGTCATTTCTCTTTAACGGACATTTTTCAAAAATGAAAGATGAACGGAGTTATTTTCAACAACATCTTTAGAAACAAAAATGGACAGAATAGTCATTTTACATCTTCAGAAACAAAAATGAACGGAATAGTCATTTTACATCTTCAGAAACAAAAATGAACGGAATAGTCATTTTACATCTTCAGAAACAAAAATGAACGGAATAGTCATTTTACATCTTCAGAAACAAAAATGAACGGAATAGTCATTTTACATCTTCAGAAACAAAAATGAACGGAATAGTCATTTTACATCTTCAGAAACAAAAATGAACGGAATAGTCATTTTACATCTTCAGAAACAAAAATGAACGGAATAGTCATTTTACATCTTCAGAAACAAAAATGAACGGAATAGTCATTTTACATCTTCAGAAACAAAAATGAACGGAATAGTCATTTTACATCTTCAGAAACAAAAATGAACGGAATAGTCATTTTACATCTTCAGAAACAAAAATGAACGGACACATAACAAAATTCGCTGTGGTCTCTGTGCACTGAATTTCCATAATTATGTACGCGTCCATAATTACGTAATTCCTTGCACAGTCCGCACAGTGCATTTCATGATGTGTAGGGGAAGAAAATATCAAACCTGTGATGAGTGTGACTAAACTACCATAGGGTCCTTTTAAATAGATCGACAAAGGATCCTTTTAAATTAGGCCACCAAGGAGTCCTTTCAGCTATATCATCACATGATATTCCTAACCAGATTTTTGGATCAATCTGATTACCTAGACCACTCAGGGGTCTAATTATGGAATAGTACAATATAATCCAAGGGACTTAACTACAACGTACAAGCCCATTGAGGATTTAATATAGTACCTTTGGATAACCAGAAAAACAAAGTGTTAGACGAACAGGCCGACCATGTCAGGATGCTGACCGATCGGACTGCTGTCCGAACGGACAGCCAGCCGATTGGACAGTCCGCCGATCGACCAGGCCAACCGATCGGCTAGCACATGGTCCTACACTTGAGCAATTCATTGAAGTCTGGTATTGAACGAACTGATGTTCGATCGAACTACCGTCCGATTGGATTACTCTTCGGATCATGAGATACTATGCATCAACACTTAGTCGATTTTCAACGTGTTCAACGCGTTTGGAGTGCCACCCGATCGAACAGCCATCCGATCAGGTGACATCCTGCTGAGAACCTATTTACTGAAGTACCTAACCGATCGGATAGCCAGCCGATCGAACGACCGTTTGATCGACCGACCTGAAAGGTAAAATACTTT
Organism: Helianthus tuberosus; assembly: GCA_030545235.1. Lineage (NCBI taxonomy): Eukaryota > Viridiplantae > Streptophyta > Magnoliopsida > Asterales > Asteraceae > Helianthus > Helianthus tuberosus. The sequence continues at coordinate 95,913,258 of CM060413.1, forward strand.
AATGTTTTCAAATGCTACAACAAAAACTTCAAAAGTCAAACCATCATACACAACACATCCTTCTCAAAGGAAGAAACAATCCACTCGAACAGCCATCCGATCGGTCTACCGACCAACCGGACAGCTGTCTGAACGGACAGTCAACCGAACGGTCAGCCATCCAATCGACCAGCTGTCCGACCCTCCAACACTTGTTTTCCGTTTTACGCGTTCCTTATCGTTATGCTATCAAACTATTCAGGCTAACCCTACTCTCAAGCGCTCCCTTCAATCCATCAATCGCTGTGAGTATACTCGATCCCTTTTTGTCTTTAGCACTTTTGGGTGTTACATACGTTACTTATACGAAATCATATCGAACACACTACTCAATTACTTTAAACGCTAACCGTTACCGCATGTATTACGTGACTAAATGAATGCTTGTTGTTATGTTTACATGTGGAATGCTGTCTACCTGCCTTAACGACGATAGTACTATAGTTTGGACTCAGCACCCGTTCACACGGGGGTTGTTAAGGACAATTACTTGCATGGATTACGGTGGTAATCATGTATTGCAAACTGCCTCGGGCAGTCAACCCGCAGTCATTGGTATCGATAGATCCATGTCGATAATTTACATGCTTCGTTTTCCTCTGTGTATGTGCTGGTTATGCGTAAACTATCTCGAACTCTATTATACTATTATCAAACTTGTATGCTCACCTTTACATTTTATGTATTGACTTTATTTTAACGTATGTGACAGGTGTTTAAGATGGTTATCTGCTAGGAAGGCGAAGCTAGAATAAAAGTCTAGAGCATAGTTGTCTATAGATCTTGCAGCTTGAGTCTCTAGACATAGATAAACAATATTTATATTTAAATCTGAGTTGTCGGAACAGAATATTTTCCTGGATTTTACCTGTAATAATTTGTTTGCTATTTGAGGTACGGTATGGGACGTCTTATATAAATTGAATAGTAATAATAACTGTTATGGAAACTTCTGGACAATCTGTTTCGCTCAGTGCCATGCCCCGATGATTCCGCCATCGGTTGGGGTGTGACAGTTGTTGGTAACATTTGTGTTGTCACTGGCAGTGGCTCTGGGATCTCATCTTCCAGAGGTGCCTTTGATTTGGGTTTGGGGGCTTTTTGGATGATTTCTTTTTGGTCTTTTTGGTAATGGCAGGTGTGGGTTTCAGAGCAGTGGTTGAGCTACTATGATCACCTGGAGCAGTGGGCTCAATAGCAGATACCTGAGGAGCAGTGTTATCTCCTAAAGTCTGCTCAAGCACCTTTGCTTTTGTTTTTGTAGGTGTTAACATTCTAGTGAATGTTTCAGGTGTTAAACCATTTATTTGAAAATAAACACCTTGTTTGAGCAAATTTTCATTTTCCTTTCCAAATTTTTGTTTAAAATAATAGCTTAGAAACCTTGGAAAAAGTAAAAATGATTTGCTATCAACATTTTTTACCAACTCATCAAAGATCTCCTGGGAATAGTTAAAATTTTCATTATGTAAAATAGCAAAACCCAGGTATTGGATCTTTAATGGTATTTCATTAAAAGCAGTTGTTTTATTTGAAACACACATCAAGAGAGTATGGAATAAAAACCTTGGTGCAGAAGGGAAGAAGCCTTTTGTAAGGTATCCCTTTTTGTTTGTTCCGCATACCCCCTTTCAAGGAAATCAGTTTTTAACTCGTTTTTGGGGAAAAAGGTTTTACCTTGCTGGTCATCGAGTTTAAAGACTTCCGAGATGGATTGTGGAGTAATTTGAATCTTTTTACCCTGTATGGAAGAGTTAATGGCTATGACATTCTTGCCTTGTTTGTCAAGGGTAGCATTTTTTCAAAACTCTCTTTGGGTTTGTTGGTAAATTGGAGCATCAGCAGTTATCAAAGTTTTGTACTTTGAAGCTGAAATGATGTCGATGATGGAATCAAAGGTTCTGGAGGTGGTGGGTTTTGTGAGTAAACCCAGATAATTGTGAGGGGATTTGTATGGGATTTCAATGGGTTCAGCAGTCATTTTAGTGACCTTTTTGGAGGATGAGGATGATTTTGATTTTGATTTTGATTTTGTCATTTTGATGGAAAGTTGGAAACTGCTTTGAGAAGAGAATTTTGGAATTCAATTCGACAATATAAAACCGTGTTTGGGGTTTTGGTCAGGGTTTTATTTAGGGAAAAAAGTGGATGCTGATGTGACAGCGGTTACAACGATCTGATGCCTAGAAACTAACCACGTGCCAACCTCTGATGAAAAGATGAATAATGGAGGACAGTTGTTTAGAGAACCACTGATGAAGCAAATATCAGTGGTTGCAACGGTCATTAGTGACAACAGTGGATGATTTTTACTATCAGTGGATAAAACACTGATTTTGAACATCAGTGCTTATCAAGAATATGAGAGAACAGGGGTTGACTTTCAGCAGTAGACATACTTTAGGAAACAGATGTTTGAGCACAACAGTAGTTAGGGGTAAAGAAATGGTAAGGATTTGAAAGACTATTAAGTCAGCAACTGTTAGTGCAACAGTGAATAAGCTTTTGACAAAAAAATTTTAGCATCTGCTATTCAGATGAAAGGAATGATTTTGTCTTGTGTAACCACAATATCATGTCCAACATCTGTTGATGGTGATTTATAAACTATCTGCAAGAATGCTATCCTTAACAAAATACATTTTAGATGCAGATTGTCAAGTTTAATATGTCAGCAGTCTTTACAGGAATTTGTATTCAAGGTTCTGCCACATGTCTGTTACCAGTTTTGAAGTTTTTATAAATTCCTAACAGTGGTTTAGTACCCCAGATGATGGAAACCCTTTTATAATGGCTACTCATTTTGAGTCATAATATTTTAATTAGGACATGAGTATACAAGTATTTTAAGGTCTGTTGGCAATCAATCTTTGATCTGTGTTAAAACAAACTTGAGTTTGACGTAACCTTGACACTTGTACCATTTCCTTTTGATCTATTTTCAAGGATAGTATCACCACAAAAAAATAAGGGTTTTACATCCTGACAGGAGATTGAAACTTTTACAATAAAAAACAGGTAAAAGTACAAAATATATCATTCTAAAGAAAAATAATGAATAATATATCCTGTTTTATTGAGAAAAACCTTTTCAAGAAAAATAATTAAAGGTTATTCTGAAAGCAACATCAAAAATGATCTGGTAAACTTTCCAATTAAACTTATAGTCACATCATTCTCAAGTTTTATGAAAATGGTCAATGATTTGAAATACATTGTAATAACCACTGTTTGAGACCATTTCCTTGTCAATTGATTGCAAAAATGAGGAGACATGTACACATAAGTTTTGAAAGTCCTGTTATAGACTTTGTTACCATGTGATGACACTGAAAAACTTACCTAGTCCTCTTTTAAGTTTAATCACTGGTGATACTATTGTTACCAGAACTTCCCTAAATCAATGAATGCACACAGCTGCTTGATGACCATTGTTCACCCAATTTTGGACTCTTAAGTATTTTACATTTATACTCTTTTCTTTTGACTTCAAAAGTTTTGAGATAAACACACTTTTGAGTTTTTGTGAGTTTTCTTCATCCCCTTTTTACCCTTCCCATTCATAAGTACTAAAATACTCACTGGGAGGTTTTTTATTGAAGAAATACTTAGACCAGAATCATTTTACAGCAATGTTTGGAGAGACTTGGATATTTTAGCACATGCTTATGTCAAATCTCACATTACATATGATTTAGTCTGTCTTAACACCTGATTTTCTTAATGTGTTCTTAACAAAGTTGATTTGATCCTTTTTAACAGGATTCTCAACCTGTTTTTCAACACATAAGATTTAATAACTAAAGTTTTAATTTCCCTCCTTTTATGTTAACAAAAACACTAATGTTTTAACGAAACTAGGTTTTTATTGACCAGAGGTTCACACCTTAGTATCAAACATGATGGAAACAACACAAACTTCATATCAACACTTGAAATCAATTTTGTAAAGAAAATGATTATACCATAGTTATCAGACATATTTTCAGATCTGAACACTATAGGTGGTTTATGCATGATATCACTTGTTATGAGAAGTTTGTGTGTCTTATGACATCTTGGTTGTTTTACAGAGTTTTTTAATAGCAACTTTGAACGTGCTCACTCGTTACTCTGTTTTTCAACAAAATACGATCAACCTTAGCATCAATGTATTTTGAGCTGAACTGTTATGTCAAATTGATTTTTAGATCGAATTTGACTGTCCAAGCTCTGATACCAATTGTTAGGATCTGAGGCTCTCATGATTGTGTTTTTTTGTAATAGATGAACAATGAATGAACATGATTCAATGATTTATGCAGCGGAAATAAACACAAACTTTGTAAACACAATCAAAGAGGAAAATAGTTTTGATAAACACATGCTTTCCATAGTCGAAAGATTACAAATTAAATCAAAGGATTGCAATGCATGCTTATAAACTAAACTCCCCCTCAGCCTGATGCTCCATGGTTGATTGCACAAGATGAAAGGATTGGATATGAGGAGATGAACTCACTCAGTCAATCAAATGTAACAGTACAGGGTACTGTTCCATTTATAGGCAAATCAAATCACTGAAGCATCTAAGCTGACGTCACCATGAACGTGACATCTAACAACCTAACAACCTTTAACCACTGTTACATATAACTACTGCTAGCTAAACACTGATATTATTACAATAGACAAAGTAAACAACTGTTTCTTCATTCCACTGCTTCATTCCAAGCAGGGCTTTGGTCTTTAGCAGCACTTGACTTATGGCAGTAGATTAAAGAGCAGCACTTTGTCTTCAGCAGTTGTTGTACACAAGCAGTACTAAATGGACAACAGTTGTAGTATGCAAACAGTGGATGAGGGCCATCAGATGTTATAACCACTTTCAAGGGGAAAGTCTAATGCAAACAGCTGCTTATGATGAATCCACTGTTGGGAACCGGTTTTGGCTCTCATTATCTGTTCCTCTGATAGGGTTTAATCCCAACATAGAACCATATCCGTATAAAATAGAACTGTACAGATCGACTTAAATAGTTGATTCGTGAATAATTTCCTGATCCGTGTATAAATTAGCAACAAACAAAAACAGATCTGTAACTAGCTGGTTCATGTATAACCTGCTGATTCGTAACACTTTGAATAAGTTTGACAAACAAACAACACAACTCTCCAGATTCGTGTGAATGCAGATGTGCGAATGAACAGAGTTGTTTCAAGCGAACCCACTTTCAAGTAAATGAATACTAGATTCTGCGGATAAACTGAATTATGAGCGAATGAAAGAATTTATGGTTCATGCAATCAACTCAATACTTCTTTTTTTACTCAACTCATGCGAATGTATAAAGACACAATCCAATCTGTTTTTGATTTGTGATCCTTGTGAATCTGCAATGTAGATGATTCTTGTTACCTGTTAATAAACTGACCGTAACAACTGTTAATCCCTGATCTGTGATAACCTTCAGTTTCGTGTAGACTGAAAAAATTTTAGATTAACCTTGATTCGTGAACAACAAGTAACTCAGAAGTTGATCCGTTCCAACTATTCTTGATTTGTAAAATGTAGATCCGCTACTTGATCTCGATTCGTACGAATGTAGTGATCTGTGAAAAAGCCTCTCATTCTAGATTCATGCAAACTATAATATGACGATTATATTCATATGAACAGATTGTTTTGGGTTCGTTTGAACTGGTCTGTAACAAATTGTTGATTCTAGGTTCGTCCGAATCAGAGTATATTCGTATCAACTGCACAAAACTGTTGATTCGTAACAACAGTAGATCCGTATGAACTACTAATTTTCTAGATCCTTATGAAAGAAGAGATTTTGATTCGTACAAATCAATAAGGTAGATTCGTATGAACAAATCAGTATAGATCCATATGAAACAGTAACCTGCTGATTCTTGAATAACACACACAAACCCTAAAATCTAGATCTGTATGAACTCAGATACTAGATTCGTACGAATCTACTCAAGTAGATCTGTAATTAGTATGGTTGATCCGCAGATACACGACCTTGATCCGTACGAATCAGTTAGAGTTTTAGAAAATTTAATCGCGATTAGATTTTTAGAAAATTTCGCCATAGTTTCCCCTAAACTATGGTGTTTTCCCACGTTTTCAAAACGCGTTTAAAACCATTTTTCAATTTACCATCATCATCCTACTAATCTCATCAAACTACAACTTTCAAGTAAACAAATACCACCATTTATTTCCTTAATTCATGAGCTTTTACATTTTAAATTTCCTAAAAATTTCAAGAATTTTATGTCTTGAAATTTAACTTTTTAAGTGTAGTTTTTGTAACCATTTGTTTAATCACTTGTTTTATTCAAAAATCACACTTATTAGTTCATAAACATCAAGTTTAGATCTTTAAAGTCCTTAATCTTTGTAGGAGCGGTTTTCAACTCCGTAACGATTGCGAACCGAACGTGTGACGTGCGGAATCCGTACACGAACGTGACCGAACACAAGAACGTACAATTAACGTGATTCTTATTGATCAATATGATGATTACAAAGCACCGTGAATCACCTTTGAGGACTTTCTCTCTCTAAGCACCAAGCTCCAAGATCTCAAATGGCCAAAAGTCTCTAATGAAAACCCTAAGTCTTCTATTTATAGGCACAAGGTATAAGGATTTCTCCTTATTTACAAGATTGCCACCTTGCCCATTTTATCTAAATATTACAATAAAAGCTCTAGATTTCTTCAGTGTCTTGCTACGATGCTGATTGACAGAGACGATAGACATACTGCACTAACAGACTCCCCCTTGGATATTGTCGTAGACAATCTCGTAGCGTCTTGTCTTTCTCTCTCTCTCTGAGTCTTCTTGAAGGTTTGATATCATCAGCAACCACAGACTCCCTCTTGGACATAGCTTAGAAATCTGCGAAGTTTAGTCTTGATCTGCCTCGGATTGCATATTCAAGCAAACAAAGTAAAACTGTAAGCTCCCCCTTGAATAATGCTCTGAATCTTAGATTTGACAATTAATCTTGCTCCCCCTTTCATTTAGCTTCCTGTCAAATCTTATCATTATTCAAACGTTCAGATTTAACTGGTGAGAGTTTTCTAAACATATAAATGTCTATTATCATATTTGACTTTTAAGCATGATCAAATTCAGTAACCCTCACAGATGATCAAGTTCAAATTAATGACCTTGATTATCCAACTTATCGATTTTTTAAATTTTCATTTTGAAATTCAAGTTTCAAATTAATGAACTTGTTTATGTTCAACATCTTTAGATTTTGAAATTCAGCTTTCCATGATCGGTTGTCGAAAATAAAGTGGAAACAAAATCTTTTTGTAATTTTTCATTATGAAAAGCAGTAAAGAAATATTTACAGACAATATTTTTGTTTGAGTTCGTGTCAGGGGATCATATCGGTTTATGACAAATCACTAGCACCGTTGACCTTTTTAGACTTTAAGCTCTAAACGATTCACTTAGATTGTCAGTATACTGATCCACTTAAATTTTCACACAAAGTTCAATTGTTTCGTGATACGAGAATTAGTGTTTTAAGCACTTAACTTATTCGCATGTCCCACCTCAGAATATACTCCCGTATCAAGATTCCCTAGATTCAGTCTTACAGGTGAATATACCATAATGATATCTGTACTCTGGGTTAGTGTGAGACCTTGAGAGCTCAGGTATGAACTTCCGTTCAGTCAAAGAGATGAAGGCTCGACTTTGAGGTGTGTCCCCCTTGGGGATCTTCTTTACAACTGCACTTGAATTACATCTTTCGATATTTTTCAATTTTTATGCAGAGGGTAAGCTTTTAAAGCACGTAAAGTATTATACGAGGTCTAGGCCATTGCTTCCGCAATATCAGAAGACCGGGTATAATACCCCAGATATCAAACAGTATAAAGACCTAGTATCTCAGAATCAGGCAATCTCTCAAACAAGATTTCGGGGGTTACCCATATATCTGAGAGATGTTCCCCACGAGATAAGAAAGCTATTGATATTTAGGTTTATATCTCGAAATCAATCTACTAAATGTGTAAAAACCTACTGGCATATCATCAGTGAGACCGTTTATCACATATTTACATTCCAATTCTTTAGCATGTTGTGATTGTCTACTGATGTACTATCATTTCCTCTTTTTACACAAAAACTCATTTTGAATTTTATCATGTTTTTTACTTTTTCAAATTTTCAAATGTTTTTGTATTTTCAAAATTTTTACTCCCCCTAAAATCCAAAACATTTAATAAAATTTGACAAACCGATGTAGATAGCTTCATCTCGCCATCCATTTCTGCTTCACATTCTCTGGTTAGCTCACATGCACCCCCATGATTTACAAACCACTTGATTATAACGTTTTGAAACCATTTTTCAATCTTGTTTTGTCATGTGTTTGTTCAGCCGTGAGGGTTTCAACGTATTCCTTTTAAATTTTCAAAAAATTTTAAAAATTTAAACCAAACACTTCCTGTTTTTAATCACCAGATTTCTCCTTGTGTGCCAGGCTGTTCTGTTATTCATGCTGACCTTGAATTGGCCCCTGAACACATGCACAAGCAAATGAATTTGATTAGTTTTGAATTAGAACCCAATCTATACTGGATTTAGGTTTACCAAATTCATCAACATATGACATGAACGACCTTTCACAATTTCTTTTATACTCAAACACTTTTATAAAAATTTTATCTGAAAATTTAACTTTCTTTGATTTTTTAACCGTTTGTTTAACCAATTTTTCTTTCTTTATTCTCTCTTTTGTCCTCAGATTTGAATCTGATGAATTTGTTTTACTTGACTGATCATTCTTTGGAGAGCAAAGCGATTCATCAGAATTGTTATCTGGCTCATCGGTTGTATCCGAGGACAAAATCTTTTCTAGATACTCTCTTGCTTTCTTTCTTTTCTTTCTCAGTCTATCTTTCTGCCCTTGTGATAATTTCACTTTCTGTTCTTTGGGTTTTTCTTCAATTTTGACTGTTTTCTTCACCATTCTATGAGATTCAGCCATTGATCTTCTCTTTGATCTCATTGGCAATCTCTGGCAATATGACCTCTGATTTGACATTCATAGCATCTTCTCATCTCAAATCTCTGACTCTGGCAGTTAACAGCAATGTGTCCTTCAAAACCACATTTGTAACACACCCTGTTATCGTACCATTCTCCACTTTCAAACCAAACACTTAGATTGTAACATTGATTTGCCTTGTGGTAATCATTACTTCTTCTTTTTCTATCATCATAATGATTCGTCTCTGAAGAATCTTCATTCCATCTTCTCTTGTAAGCTTGATTTGACTTTTGAGCACCGTGGTCAAACCTGCACCACTTATTATCAATTTTTTGTGAGTTTTGATTTTCAAATTTTTGTTAATTTTTGTTTTTATAGTGATTTGATGATTGAACTGATGATCTTTTCTTTTGAACATTTTTTGAATTTTTAAAAATTTTAACATTTTGTTTTTGTTCCCCATTTTGCTTAGAAGTTGAACATTCCCCTTTTTTCAGCAAATTGTGGAACAGTTTCTTTAAATTTTTCTTTTAGTTTCAAAAATATATTCTTTTTTATCATTTTCATCATCAGATTCATCATCAGAACCTTCAATTATGACTTCATCATGATTTGTGACATTGTCACTTATTGGAGTTTTTACTGAGGGAGTTTTGTTTTTTGTGTTATTTGGTACAACCGTCTTTGTTTTGCCCTTTCCTGACGGTTTACACCCAATACCACGGTTACAAAATTCATATTCATCCTCCCCAGTTTCTTCATTTTTATTGATCGGTTTTGGAACTATATTATCAAGCATTAAGTACGAAGCAACAAAACCTTTCAATTTCTTTTCTAAATCTTCTATTTTCTTTCTTGCAATCTCAGCATCTTGTTCAAGTTGCGTGATTTTTCCAAGATGCGAGTTTATTGTATTTTGTTTTTCAAAATCATTTTTATTTAAAATTGATTTTTCATTTTCTATAGTTTTTATTTGATTTTTCAAATCATTTTCTGATTTTATAAATTTTTTGTTTTCTAATGTCAAGCTTTCCACATCTCTCAACAGTTTGACATTTTCAGATGTTGATTTTTCACAATCTGAGCACACCGGTTCAGAACTTGAAGTTTCATTTGTGGATGCACTTAATTCTTTGACTTCATCGTTTTGTGACAACTCAGTTGACTCATCTTGTTTAGATTTTTCTTGGTGAGCATTGTCAACATTTTTTTCTTAGATTCTTCATTGTTTGGAATTGAATATGTCTTGAATATACCTGCAGAAAAATTTTTAATAAAATCAAGAGGATTCATATTTTCATCTATATAACAACCCCTCTTAAAATCATATTTCATAACATATTTCGCTTCAAAACATATTTTGATTCTTCTGCTTATTTCAAGAATCACATCCAAACTATTTTATCTAGCTTCTCTTCTATTTCTTTTATCAAATCTTTCTTTTTCTTATTAATTTCATAATTGTGTGTTTTAAGCTCTTTGAAGAATTCACTTGGATAAAAATTTGAGAATCTAGAATCCTTTTTCAGTTTAATCAAAAATTCATCCCACTCTGAAGGTAACGCATCTGCAAATTTTGATATCTTTTCAGCATTTGACATCCTTATCTCGTACCTTTTTAAATTGTCAAGTAATTCATCATATCGGTTTTCCAATTGATTCAACGTTTCATATTTCTTACAAAAAAAAATATTCAAATCTTTTAACCCAAGCATTCTTTTTCTCATCTTCTTTCCTCTTATCCCACCACATATCAAACCAATCATTTATTCATCCAAGTTTATCGTTTTCCTTTTCGTCAAACATTTTAAACACAATTTCTTTGTTAAATGACTTAGTTCAAAAATTGTTTTTAGCTCAAAATCCACAAAATTTTAATTTCCACAAGCTAGTGGCCCACTAATCAAACCCGTTTACACTAGAAGCCCAAATTCCAAAACACTATCCTCATCCCAAACTCGAATCTCGGTTCACCTTGTAAATCACCTGCAAACGAATCACACAATCGACCAGATAAAAATGAAATATCAGATAATATTGAATCGGATCAGATAATGTCACTCGATAGTATGTATAATGTCACTTGATTTGATGTGTAATGACACTCAATCGAATGGGCCAAAGTTAACTGGTTCGGATGGGCAATAACACTTGAATCGGATGGGCCTAATACACTTCAAACGGATGGGCTTTAGCTGCCCGAGCGGATGGACCTAAGCTGCCCAAGCGGATGGACCTAAGCTGCCCGAGCGGATGGACAGTGGTGACCCGATCGGGTGGACCTGCCCGAGCGGATGGGTTATGTGCTGCCCGAGCGGATGTACTTAGATGTGACCCGATCGGGTGGGAATGTCACCCGATCGGATTGCCATCCGATTGGTGACCATCAAGAACACATTTGACGAACATTTCAGCGTTTACGGACACAAAAACTCAGATTTCTCTCAAACAACTTGGAGTTTTGACCTGAAAATTTGTAGGGTTATAGATCAGCTATTTTCGCACAACATATCAAAAAATTAGCCAATTTGAACCGTAAAAACCTCGTCAATTTTACAATTTTCGATATAAAACGTGAAGAACAAGAAAAGTATGAGAAATTCGACAAATCTGGATGTTTTTGGATCTGATTCTGATCAAATATTTAACGATTCTGTGCGTTTAATCTGCGCAATCGAGCTCCTGCTCTGATACCACTTGTAGGACCGGTTTTCAACTCCGTAACGATTGCGAACCGAAAGTGTGACGTGCGGAATCCGTACACGAACGTGACCCCGTACAATTAACGTGATTCTTATTGATCAATATGACGATTACAAAGCACCGTGAATCACCTTTGAGGACTTTCTCTCTCTAGACTTTCTCTCTCTAAGCACCAAGCTCCAAGATCTCAAATGGCCAAAAGTCTATAATGAAAACCCTAAGTCTTCTATTTATAGGCACAAGGTATAAGGATTTCTCCTTATTTACAAGATTGCCACCTTACCCATTTTATCTAAATATTACAATAAAAGCTCTAGATTTCTTCAGTGTCTTGCTACGATGCTGATTGACGGAGATGATAGACATACTGCACTAAGAATCTTTCTAGTATTAAAACTTATATATATAAAGCTCATGAATATAAGGGTGATGATCCTTCTTGATTTAAACCTCTAGTTGTTTAAATCACATTTTTAGGACTAATCTAATAAGATCATCACTGATCTAGATTACTACACTAAACATACAACATGATCACCTTAAATCCTAAGTTAAACAACCTACTTTAACCAAAATCAACAAGATCATACAACTTATTCAACCCTAAAACACATAATAATCACATAATACTTCATGATTAGTAAGTTGTTAAGTTATGTTTAGGGTTTTAAGTTATATTTTTCTTTATTTTCAAGATGATCAACAAGTACTTTCATAATCTATGCTTAATAACAAGCTTAAAAATGGTAAGAAAGTGGCTTACAACTTTGCACAATCTTAGATTGAAGATTAGGAAGTGATTAAGCTCCACACCAAGCTCTAATGATGCTTAATGATGCTTAGATGGTCTTGAAAGGGCTTAATTTAGGTGAAAATGGGGTGATTTAACAAAGAAATGATGGGTGTTCTTGGGCTTGTCTTGGCCGAGATTTAGAGAAGGAAGGAAGAGGGTGTTTGAAACTTTTTTTGAATGTGAAAGTGAAGATATGATATGATAAGTATGGTTGCAAAAATCTTTCAAGTTTCAATTAAATCTCATACACCATGCTTCAAAATGTTGTAGGTGATTTAGGTGGGGTCCACCTTGTTGACCGATTTGGGTGGGGGGTATAGTTAATTTTTTCTTTATAAAAGTTATATAAATAAGTAAGTTGTAAAGTTAATAAAAAGGTTTAGGAGGGTTTAAATGTTTTAGATAGGTTCTTACACCGTTAGTGTTCCGGCAATATTTTTGATACCAAAATGAGGCTCACTAGTTCACTAGGATGTTAGTTTAGGTGTTTGGGTGGCGAAAATGTCGTTAACTAGTTCGTCGGCGCAAAAACGACGAAGTTGTGATTGTTGCGACGATGTACCATAAACTTGTATTTCGGATATTCCATTGGTATCCACAATATTTAGGATGTATTACATTAGTTACAAGTCCTCAGTGGTTTGATCTGTACTATAAATAGAACAGTTTGTACTGTTATATTTAAGGAGTTTTCTCCTTCAATCCAATCATCTTGTACGATCAACCATTGAGCTCATGCTGAGGGGGAGTTTTAGTATGTAAGCATGTATTGTAATCATTATGTTTTGTAATCATTTGACTTAATGAAAAGCATATGTTTACTGAAAACTATTTCTCTATGATTGTGTTGTAAAGTTTGTTTCCATTTTCGCTGCATTTGATCCTTCTTTTATTCATCCATTTCTTCATTAATCTCAAACAAACACAATCATGATAGCCTTCAGATCCTAACAATTGGTATCAGAGTGAGGACAGTCAAATTCGATCTAATAATCAATTTGACATAACAGTTCAACTCAAAATTTATTGATACTAAGGTTGGTCGTATTTGTTGAAAAACAAAAGTAAAATATAATCACGTTTAAAGTTGGTTATTCGAAAAACTTTTGTAAAACAACCAAAATGTCATTTATCACATAGGATTCATGTAACATTGGTAATCTGATATAAACTACCGATGATTGTTAAAGTTGGTAAAATTTAATAATCTCGGATTGGATATAGTCTTTCATAGATCTATGAGTGTTTGTGATGAAAACTATGATTGGTTCCATGGTTAACTGCTGCTAAGGGTTTATCTCATGTCATTAAAGACCTATGTTCAGAAAAATGGCATCCATGCTCTTGGTAACATAGGAGAGATGAACAAAACCTTAGGAACAAAATCTTATATGTGAACAACAATTTTGAAAAACCTTCAAAAGTTAAAAACAAAATTGTTTAAAATTAAGATGAAAATTAGTAGTTTCAAAAATATGCATCAGATATAACCATGGATCAACTCAAAACTATGATAGTGAAATATCAGTGTTGTAAAGAGTTTGAAATTAACCCAAATCTCTTGTGAGAAAAAGGGTGAAATCCTAAAAGGTTATATATTTGATGTTGAGAAAACCAGATCATGAGTAATGTCAAATTTGGCATAAGTATGTGTGAAAAATGTCCAAATCTCTCAAAACATTACTGAAAATGATTTTGGAATGAGTATTCCTTCCTTAAAAACCTTCCAGTGGAAGTTTCAGAACTTATCTATGGAAAGGGTGAAAAAGGAAAAGAATAAAAATTACAAAAACTCAAAAGTGTGTTTATCTCAAAACTTTTGAAATCAAAAGAAAAGAGTATAAATCTAAAACACTTAAGAGTTCACAGATGGGTCCTGCAAAAGGAAAACCAAAAATAAACATACATCCTTGGTCAAACATATGTCATCAAACAACCATGTACAATCACTATATCAGGGGAGTTTCAGGTAACAAAGGTATCATTAGATAATTATCTACAAAGAGGATTTGGCCAAATTTTCAGAAAATTCTTCACATGGTACAAAAAGTTCACAGAGGACTTTCAAAACCATTGTGAACAGGCTACCTCACTGTCACAACCATTTAACAAGGTAATGGTATCAAACAGTGGTTATGAAATTTGTTTCAAACCACTGACCATCTTCCTAAAGTTGAGAATGAAGTGATTCTGACCTAATTGAAAGTTACATTGACTTTGAAAATGTACCAGATCTAATTGATGTTGTTTTCAGGAAATCTTTACTTATTTTTCTTGTAAAGATTTTTTAAATAAAACAGGATATATTATTCTTCATTTTTTAAAGAATGATATATTTTGCATTTCTACTTATTTTAGATGGTAAAAATCCAAATACGTGTCAGGATGTAAAACCCTTTTTATTTTTGCCTAGGGTAATATATTCCTTGATAATGGGTCAAGAGGAGTTGGTGCTAAGGGTCTGGATCATTTCTTTCATAAACTCAAGTCTAAATCAGTAACTAATTGTTAACAAGCTTCAAATGTTTGGCTGCACATCTTTTACTCTAAATTCTCAAAAGATTAAAACATAAAATGTGTAGTCAAAGTAAAATGTGATAATCATCTGGGATACTCAACGACTGTCAAAATCTATAGAATGCTTAAAACATGAAACAGATGTGTGGTAAAACCCTGTATACAAAACCAATAAATTTTCTACATTAAAATACCTATAAACCCTATTGTTATGTTAATTCTGATAAATTTGCATCTAAAATGCTTTTGTCAAGAATTTGTTTCTGCAGGTAACTCACAATCACCATTAACAAATGCTGGATATGATGTTGTGATATCACAAGTCAAAATCATATCTTTCATCAGAGCAACAGATGTTCAAAACAGCTGTTAAAGCTCATCCACTGATGAATAAACAGTGTTTGACCAAAGAAACTTTCTAAGCCTTTGTCACTACCTCACCCCTAACCACTGTTGAGAAAAATTCATCAAAATGAATAAAAATCATCAGCGTGTCACACTTATCCTTCAAAACCATCTGTCTTCATTTCAAACAGCCGTTGGATCATTTAAAGTCACCAACAGTTGTTAGCTCAGATGAATCACATCTACAGCCTCACCTTTTAAAACATCAATTTTTTTTACAAATCATCCACCATACCAAACACTTCGCAACATCTATGAAAAGGGATTCTTACAAAAAGCCTATCCTAAAACATATGTCCTCCGATTGACATTTTACCAGTTCATCAACAAGTCATGTGCTATGGTGCATTAAAAGACAGAAAGTTGGGTATCTGTCATGAAAGAGGGGCTTCATCAGTTTAGTGACAACAAGTTTGAAAATCTTGTGCCACAGCCAAAGGATGAGAATCTATTTGGCAAAAAGCGGGTCCTCAAAGAATATAGCATATGCTAGGAGTATGGTTGTCAAGATTTATCATACTCAAACAAGTACAGACACCAAGAGTGTGAAAGCTTACATCAGGAGGATATATATTCCTAGGCAATAAGCTTAGTGTCTTGACTAAGCACAAGCAAGCAGATATTTCCACAATCACTGATTGAAGAATATTATGATGCTGCTGCTGTTGCTGAAAAGTCCAACTGTTAATAACTTCAAAATATGTTATTGAATTTTGGTATATTTGCTCAAAAGACTTCTTTTATGCAGGAAAGTCAAGTAGCTGAAATATATCATTAAAGATTCAATATCTCATTGATTCACCATCATTCACCATCAGACATCACTCTGTGAGGGATTGCTATGAAAAAAGTTTGATTTCTCTGCACCATGTTCCAACTAAAGATCAGCTAGCAGATGTGTTAACAAAAGCTTTAGACACATCCACTTTTGAAAGCTTGATCTCTAGGATTGGCATGCTGAACATGGAATAACAGGCAAAATCCTGTTTTTTCTATGAATAAAAGCATTAAAATGTTTTCAGAAAATCAAAAACTCATCCTTTAAAATAGCTAAAAATGAAAATTTTCATTAATCCTTAAAAGTCTGCCATAACCACTGTTTTGGTTCAAACATCTGTTATGCTGAATGTTGTCCACTGCTGAAAGTCAAGCTCTGTTCATCCATTTCCTTGTTAATCACTGTTGATTAAACATCAGTGTTTTAATCCACTAATAAGGTTATCCACTGATAGTTATAGTCAGCCACTGTTTTTCATATTCACCACTGTAAACCACTAATATTGGTCCATCAGTGGTTTCCAAACAACTGTCATCCATTATTCATCAGAGGTTGTCACGTGGATAGTACTTAGCCGTCAGATCTTTTGTAACCGCTGCCACGTCAGCATACACTTTTTCATCCTATAAAACCTTGATTAAAAACCCCAAACAGGGTTTTCACTGTCGAATCGAATTCAAAATTCCTTTAAAAAACAGTTACCATCAAAATCTCTCAAATCACTCATCTTCTTCCTCTACTCGCAACTAACTGCAAAACACCATGACTCTCAATCTCAAAAATCCTGATAATTATCTATGCACTCTTGAGAAAACAGATCAAAACAAAGAGTTTCATTCCATCATTGACGCCCTTTCTTCTTCAAAGTACAAAACTTTGTTGACTTGCAACCCACCCATCTATCAAGAAACCCTACGAGAATTCTGGAAAAATGCAAATGTTGAAGTTCAGGACAAAAAGCCCTAGGGCATTACATCTGAAGTAGGCAAAATTCTTGTATCCATCACTCCACAAACAATCTCTAAAGTTTTTTAAATGAATGTCCACACAGGTAGTACTTCTTTCCCTAAACATGAGTATCAGACTAATCTGACCGAAAGGGGGTATGAGGGACAAATGGATAAAGCAACTTTGCAAAAAGGGAATTTCCCACCTCCCATGAAATTTTTATTTCATACCCTACTCATGTGTGTTTCAAATAAAACCACAGCTTTCAATGAAATCCCATTAGACATTCAATATATGGGATACGCTATCATGTCAACAGTTGTATTTAATTATTCTCAAAAAAATTTCAAAGACATAGTAAAAAAATGTTAACAATATAAAAGCCAAAAAGAAAGCATTTTTGCTATTTCCTTGATTTTTGAGTTATTATTTACAAAACAGAATACCTACGGATAGTGCACTAGTGCTCATCTAAGGTGCTCCATATCAAATAAACAGTCTGTCCTCTGAAACCTTTACAAGGATGTCAGAGTCAAAAGATTTCAAAACACAAACAGAGGCTCCTGAGCAGAATTTAGCAGCAACCACTGCTCCTCAGGCTCCTGCTGTTGAGCGTATAGTTCAAGGTGATCACAGCAGCACAACCACTGCTGTGAAACCCACAACTAAAATCACCAAAAGACCCAAAAAGAAAAATGTCCAAAACCCCCCCAAACCCACTAAAAAGGTAACTCTGGAAGATGAGATCCCAGAGATTATACTTGTGACAACACAAAAGTCACCAATAACCACTGCTGCTACTTCCTCACAGCAGATGGAAGAAAGATCTCAACCTGAGCCTAAAACTCCTCCTGCATCTTCTCAAAAAGATCAGGTTGTATTGACAGGGACACCACGTTATAATGCTCTGGAATCACTTGATTCCATCATCCACAGCCCTCCTCCCAGGGCAAATTCGCTTTCTACCCCTATCCTCACTGCATAACTTCCACCATCCATGATACCTCTGTTGGATGCACTTGATATAGCCCAGACACAAATCAGTTCCTCTCAATCACCTGTTAATGAGAATATACCCCAACAAGTGACTAAGTCCGGTGTTTCTATCACTGCTAACCCACCAACAGCTGAGGAGGCTACACTGCAGGAATTACAAGTAATTCCTGTCAGTAGTTCAAGTGGAGCAGCTACTACAGGTGTTGAACCCACTGGTTTACACCTGGACAGTAGTTTCATAAGTCAGACTCCCTTTAAGGCAATTTATTCTTTGGGAACCATAGTGTCCACTGGTGTGCTTCCTTTATACACTAGTTCACTTAAATGGTAACCTCTACTGAAGAAAGAAGTCCCCAGTACCAAGAAAAAGGGGCATCAGTGGATGATTTCTGGGAAACTTTCCCTAAGTCAACCACTGATACAACCACCATTGGTGGGAAATCAGATGATCCCATTAACTTGGATGATGGTTTGAAATACAGAGAATTGATGGAGAGGGTTGATAAACTTGATACATCTGTTGCAGAAATAAAAAATATGCTGCAACAGTTGTTACAAGCTCAAAAGACAACACCCACTGCTGCAACATCTGCAACATCTACTCCATCCTCTGCTGAGCTCTGGAATTTGTTTCAACCTATGCTTCATCAACAAAGACAATATGTTGATCAACAACATGAAGTTCAAATTCAAAAGATCAGAAATCTGATGGAAGCTAGGTTCAGGGATACTACAAACCACTGGCACTGCTCCTCCTTCAATCAACTTTGTTTACAATCCTCCTGCTGATGCCAAAAAGGGGGAGAAAAAGAAGAAGGGATATGAAGATGGTCTATACATCAAACCAAATCCATTGTCTAAACTAGTTGTGGAAATCCTAAGGCTAGATGGTTCCAAAAAGGTTGATAAGACTCAAAATGCCTTTGCTGCATTAAAAGCAAACATGAAAGAGTCAATGGAAATAAAAGGGTCTAAAAGGTTTGAGCAGAAGAAGAAAGTTTTGATGGAAAAGGAAGAGCAGTGTACTTCTGAACCCAAGGAAGAGTAGGAAAGTTCTAAACCCAAAAGAAGACAGCCTACTAGAAAAGTAAGGCAACCCAAAACCACACCTTCCAGAACCACAAAACATACTCCTCAAATCCCTAAAAGTTCCTCTCATCAAACCTCCAGACCAACAGATGTTAAGACACCTGTTGTATCAACAGTTGTTGATACTTCAGTGGTTTCAACAGATGTTACCCCAACAACTGCCATCAATACTACATCAACTCACATTCAACCCACTGCCACACCAACAACAAAACCATCACTAGAAACACCACCTGCCAAAGTGCAGAAGACAACAGTTGACACATCAACTGTTGTAGTGACAACAGTGGTTGAAACACCAGTTGTTTCAACAACTGTTAGTCAATCACCCATCATCTCAAACATCTCTTCACAAGCCATTGTCCTTTCAGTTCCAAAAACTCAAACAAAAACACCTTCTCCCAAAAAGGTGTATACAAGAAAAAGAAAATTTCAGGTGCATGATGATGACATACCAGCACCTGTTCCCATTTCATCTGCCCCTTATAATGTCACCAAACCTCAACCATTCATTCCTCCAAAATTGGCCAACCCAATCAAAGATCCAATAGCTCTTCAAGGATGTGACCCTTCTGATGTTATACCAGTAGCTGCCAGTTATCAACTAGAACTGCGTGCAGTAAGGAATGAAATGAGACAATTCTACATAGTGGATGATACTTCAAAAAGGAAATTCCCTTCTCTAGTTGGTTATAGAGATCCAGCCAACATGAATGAGTATTTAAAACTCAAAGTCAGGCAAGCTGAATCCAGAGCTAGACTTGAATGTAAAGGGAAAAGTGACAATGAACTCTCAACTCATATGCAGTTCTTGCTTACTAAAGAAATGTCAAATTTACCTCCAGAAGTTGGCCTGCAAAAGGATCTGAGAAAAGACATTCTGGCACTAATCATGAGTGAAAAGTTCTACCCAGCCAAAGAAGAACAATTCCAAGATTGGCCACTTGTTGCTCTCAAGACAGAACTCAATAGAATTGAAAGAACAAAAAGAGATCCAAGCATGAAAAGGTCAGCACCAAACTGGAGTAAATACAAAAAGGCCATTGATGATCTTACCTTGGAGTATAAGATAAAGAAGCAAGAGCTGGTTGATGCAAAGGTTGGAACTGCCAAAGCCATAGCAAAATGGACTAGGCAGTACACTGATGAGGCTTATGAAAGGCTGAGAAAAAGGAGAGAAACAGATCCTAGCCTTCCAAAGAAGCCTGATTACCAAACCACTAATAAGTCAAAGCAGCAGGCCCACACTTCTGAACCACTGTTCACATCATCAGATACCTCTGTCATTGTTGTAAACCAAAGAAAGAGGCAAAAGCTGACTGATGTAGAAGAGAAAGAACAAGAAGCTGTGTATTTTAAAGAGGCTATCAAGAGAATGGCACTAGAAAATGATAGCTCAACAAAGATTCAAGATATAGCCAAAAAAGTTCTAAGCAGGCCTCCATCTCCAAACTCATCAAAAATAAAGACTCTCCCAAGAAACCCACTGGACTCAAAGATACTAAAGTGGATGTCTGATCAAAAGACCCACGTATTGACTCTGCTCAAGTCCAGTGGTGAAGTGAAGTATATACAAAGGGAACAAGCACTTGGCCTGGGTGTAGAAGATCTACAAGATCTCCTTGAGCTTACACTGTGCAGGGATGAGAATGATGAGGACTCCTTGAATTTTGAATTACAATTCAAAGGTCAAGTTAGGGAACTCCTGATGAGGCAATAAAGATCCTTAATAATGAAGTGTTTTGGCATCATCTATTCCATGGGGAGATTGTTGGGCTTGAACCCTACAAAGGAACAGATGATATATAGCCAACACTGGTTTAAAGCAGTGGATCATCATAATCAGTGCTTACACAAAGACTTTCCCCTTGACAGTGGATCTAACAACTGATAGTCTCCAAACACAATCATCCCAACCACTGTTAGGTGAAGCACTAATGAAGATTAAAGAACCGACGCTCTATCTACTGATGTCTCCCAAGTACTGTTGAAGACCAGAGTACTGCTCATTCAAGGACTGATCAACTTTGAAGAAAGCACTGATGCTCAACATCAATGCTTAGACTACATCAGCGGAAAGTGAAACAGTTGTTTATAGAAACAGTATCTATGTAATCAGTTGTTTGGTAGTCAGTGGTTGTATGTAACAGTCCTTAGAGGTTGTTAGGTTGTTAGATGTCACTTTCATGGTGACGTCAGCTTTGATTATCAGTGGTTTGATCTGTACCATAAATAGAACAGTTTGTACTGTTCTATTTAAGGATTTTTCTTCTTCAATCCAATCATCATGTACGATCAACCATTGAGCTCATGCTGAGGGGAAATTTTAGTATGTAAGCATGTATTGTAATCATTATGTTTTGTAATCATTCAACTTAATGAAAAGCATATGTTTACTGAAAACTATTTCTCTCTGATTGTGTTGTAAAGTTTGTTTCCATTTCCGCTGCATTTGATCCTTCTTTTATTCATCCATTTCTTCATTAATCTCAAACAAACACAATCATGATAGCCTTCAGATCCTAACAAGGTTCGTAGATATGCAGGTTCGTGTAAAGTCTGATGTTGAACCGTATGAAACATGAATAGTAGATCCGTATGAACACTAACCCTAGCCTTGATTCGTACGAATCAACAACAACAAATCCAGATTCGTACAAATCTAGTTGATTCGTTCAAAACACAGTAGCGTACAACCAGTTCTGTTCGTCATGTTTTTCAGCAAATTGACCAAGATTTCCTTTGAATTTGAACTTGAAACTTTGTAGGGTTGTTTATCAACACTTTTCGCACAACGTATCCGAATTTCAGTCGATTCTAACCATTAAATATCCGTAGATCTTAGTTTAAAGTTCAAAAAGATGAAGAAAGTGAGTAGAAGAAGAAATATGAAGATTTTGATCAAATTCAGCTCCGATTCTGATGAAATCACTTGAATTCTTGCATCTTGAATCCGTGCAATCGATCTCCCGCTCTGATACCACTTGTATGTTCGTTTCCGAATCGAACTTGTAACATCGATGATTGCGAAGATCACGTATCACGTGTGGAATCCGTGTACGTGAGTGGATCAGACACACAAGTATGTAATTATAATGTGTTTTCTATTGATGATGTAACAATTTGCAACCTTGAAAACACTTGTGTAGAACTTTCTTTCTCTAGATCTCCAAAAGCTCTCTAAGTTCTAAAAGTTCTAAAATGTCAAGACTAGTCCACTATTTATAGAGGATGTCCATCCTCTCCAACTTGCACATCCCATTTCGTGAGGATGGACTCCTTTCGTGAGGACGAACTCAAAACTAAACATTGACATTATGTTTAACATAAAAACACTTCTAAACCTTGTCTTTAACATTTCTCAGCTACGATACGTGATTGACGGAAGCGATAGACATACTTCACTCACAACAATACATCCGAAAAGAAACTAAAACAGGGTTTCTAAATGATCTTCACCCTATATATATAGAGTTTTTTTTTCCTAAAAAAGTGTTGTGGGAAAAAGTATTTACCATTACATTGTTCCTTCAACAATATTTACCAAAATAGTGTTTTTGAAGAATTTGTTTTTCTCACTCCTAATCTAATTGGACAATATATACTTAAATAAAATAACACTCCTAATCTAATTGGACAATCTATACTTAAATAAAATAACACTTGTTCTAATAATTTAGAAAACATGATTTGCTTTTTTATTAAATATACATATATTTCTAACATTTTATTTAGTTTTTAAATAAACCTATGTTTAAGGTTTTCTTTAGTCTCATAATCTGATCTGAAAACAATGTTTATCACATCACTAGTATTAGTGAGATGTAAAAATTCAATGTTTTAAAAACCGGTAAATACCGGCCGGTTATACCGGTATTACCATTTCCAGATGTAAATCCGGTACGAAACACCCCGGTAAATAAGTGAAATGGCATAAGGTTTGTACCGGCGGTAAAATCCGGTATACCGGTTTGAAACGTAATACCGGTACCGGCCCATGGTTATTTTAGTTTGGGTTGTTGCTTATTTTTATTATATATGTTAATTATCTTACGTAATTTTTATATATTATGATTATTCGTAACTAAAGTTCTTATTTAATATTGTATGAAACGAAAATAGGTATCCTCTAGTTGATGAGGATGGCGATAATAGTGAATTTCATCTTTTATGCGATCATGAACTTGATGTATTCAACACCTAAATGGCTTAACCATATCGTACACTTTCATTTAAAAGAGCTTGTTGGAAAATTCATTAATTTTCGATTATCTTCTGTATTATTTTTTATTATGAATTTATTTTTAGATCATCTTTTAATATGTAATTATGCATTTTTGGATTAACTTTTGAGTTGATGTTGTAATTTATGAAATTATAGAGTTAGCTAGTCAACCAGGTTGAACCATTTTTTAGCCTAATCCGGTTTGATTTAAAAACCGGTTTTTAAAACATTGGTAAAAATTGTATAATAATTTCACTTTATACATAGTCTTAAGACAAAATTGCAGAAAACAACCTTTATGTATACCCCAAATTGCACTTTATACTTTTCACTATGAAATCCGCCAAAACCAACCTTTACGTTCATGTTTTGTTACACATCACAACCTTTACACCAAACCTAGTCAAAAAAGTCAGTTAAGTTGCCCCATGTGCGATGCATGTGAGGGCATATATGTCTTTTCCTTTGACCCTTTTACAATTAATATTATATTTAAACCTTTTTATTTATTTCCTTCAACAAACCCCTCTCTCTCTCTCTCTCTCATGTGCGATGCAGTCAAACAAGCTCTTGCAAAGGCAATCTTTTGATTGTTCAATCCCCAAACAATTTGAGGCACCTCTAAGAACTTCATTCTTACATGATTCGACTCGAATTCGTTGTTTTTAAACCGACCAAAGGGAAACGGGCTTGGGAGTAAAAGAGTTCTGAAGATCAAAACCATAACAACAAGAACACACATATGGAAACCGAATAACTCACATGACACTTGAAAAACTTCACATGTTTCAACTTTAACAACTCCATTAAAGATTAAAATATGCTACATAACTCAAAAACTCGTCTCAATTGAATAATATAACTTAAAAAAAAAACAAAAAAAACAATCTCTCACCTGTTCACCATGTAGAAACCATCAAAGTGAGCCTAATTCGATCTCGAACAGATTCAATTCAACGAAATCAATTAATCTTTGAGCATGTTTCTCTCAGGCATTTGAACAAACACTTGCAGGGGGTGTTTGTTGGACCTAAAATTCGAACAAAAAGCTCAAATCTTTCCACCTAATTTGGATCAAAATTATTCAAAAACTCAATAATCAAACTCAATTTGATGAACCCAGAACGGATCAATCAAAATCTTTAAAGAATTATGAGAATTATTGAAAGATTGAACATATCTTTTTAAATTAAAGAAAGAAAAAACGGGAAACATGGAAAAGGTTGAATCGATTGAACAAAAACTAAAACATTACCTTTGTTGTAGGGCAAAACCGATCAGGTTGACCGGGTGGGTCACCACCACGAAAAACCACACCACCACCACGCCCTACAACCAACCACATCCGGTCACCTCACAACCACCGTAAACCCCAAATATTCACCATCAACTTCCACCCCGTTGTAACACCTGTGCCTCCACGGCCATCAAACAAATACCAAACTAATGAAATATTGTATTTCATACTTGGGATTTGTAAAAATATGTGTATCATTTGCACATATCAATTTTTGTTCAATTCCAAACTCTAAATCACTTTCTGGAAGGTTATACGCGCACCGATGCGTAAATATAACCAGTTTAAATGCAACAAACACTCTGGAATAGTGACTTTGGCTTAACATACCTTAAATAACCTTTACATAAGTTAGAAATAAGTTTTGAAGGCTTTGGTATGGCAAAAACAAGCTATTTCGTCTACAGGGACTAAATTTGACAAACTGCGAAAGTATGCCAATCTGAACTGTAACAAACATTCCGGAACATGACCATAAGTTAAACACACCATAAATATCCTTTACATAGCTTATAAATAGGCTTTGAGGGGTTTGGTGTGCTAAAATAAACTTTTGGGTCATTCAGGGACTAAAAGTGTCAAAAAGTGCACAAGTTTGCACTTTCGCGCATAACTCACGTTCTGAATACCTCCGGACATCCAAAAATTTATGTAAGCATGACTATATTTTTATTTTAATGTTTGGCATAAGAAAAATCCATTCGTCGTGTCATTTGGATCGTTTTTCGCGCTTATGCGCATTCCGTCGTAATTAAGCGAACATCGCGTTCGTACGACCAAACGAACTGACATCCGACATATTTTTGAGCATGTTTCAAGTCCACAATGTTTAGGCAACATTTTAGGGCCTTAAAGTTGGCTTTACGGGCCTTAGAAGTGTCGAAAATGGCTTAAAACATCAACAGGGACTGAAACTGTAATTCTGCAAACTTATATCTGATCTGCAACTCTCAGGCGGCCCGCCTGAGTTTATGTACATCCTGAAGCGGGCCGCGTCTGACCTTCTGACTAGGTTAACTGTATTTAACAGCAGTTTGCAGCTGTTTAATCCTCCACCACATACTCACACTTGTCTAGTCAGCTGATAAGAACTCATTTTTAGTCACCACAACTTTGTGACATATGTACGGATGAGATTCGAGCACGGTTTCCATGAAACGATCTCAACGGTGGTCTGAACACTATATATACCCATCCACCCCCATTGCAAAAATCACTAGAATCTTGATTTGAGGAGCTCTAAGTTGAAACTATTGTTTCATACCTGAGCTACTCGGATCGAGGTTAGCATTCGGGGACCCTTCGTAAGTATTCTTTCGTTCTTTTATTGCTTTTCAAGTCCGAAAGTCAAACTTTGTTTGACTTTCAGCGTTGACCAGCTTATGGTCAATGCGAAGTTCGTTTGAACTTCGCAACGTGATTGTAATCACGATGGTTATAGTCCCTTGGGACTATGCCTACTGATTACCACGTTGTCTAGGGTCGTAGGGTAAGCGATCTGATAAATCGCTTATACCTTCGAACCCGACCCATTTGGTCGATCATTAGGATCCGACCAAACACATTAGGTGACCATAGTAGGTAGGGAATAACCTTCCAAGGTTATACCCTATGGTCACATCGTTTGAGTAGTTGTATGATAGGTAGTTTATATGCCTTAGGTAAATTACCAGAATACCCTTTTCATGTATAATTGGTAATTTAGCATATGTAACCTAAAATTTTGTCACATAACTGATTATGTAACATGTTTAGGCATATAACACTTGTCATAGGACTAGTTAGACGGTCCGAACGCGTTTCACGCGAACGACGCGTTAAAGTAGCATAAGCTACCTAAACGGGTCGTAATGGGTCGTAAGCACTTAGGTTAAGTTTCATTTAGTGTGTAGGATTTGCAAAACCATATCACATGAGTTCCTACACTCATTTGGTTTATAAACCCTCATGCTACCCAGTCTTCCGATTTAGGTCCGGTTAATTAACATAGTTACCTATATTAGGTGCCGTTTGATTCCGTGATCTCTAGCATTGCTTGGTGGTTATCATTGGACTTCTGAGCAATCTCAAGTGAGTACATAGAACCCCTCTTCTACTGTTTTCCAAACATTTTGGGGTGGAACACATGTGCCTACTTGTTACTTTCGTGCCTTTCATGCTTTCATATCATATACTTGCTATGTTCATTAGTACACTTATAGTACATGATTTCATTGTGTTTATGCTAGGTGTGCCCATTGTGTGCATTACTTAGTACATCGTTTTACCTCACATTTCACGCTACGTATGTTCATTTGATTACATACTTAGTGCATCGTTTACACATGCTTACATTTTTGGTATGACATTTGGTTTGTTTAAATGGGACAATACATTCATTAACATTAGCTACGCCGTTCGTTAGTAGGTAGTGGTACCATAGGAATTGACAACTCCCGTTCCTGAAATCCCGGGTTGGTGGGGATTGGAAGGAATGACCGAATTCGATATACAGAAGCACAGATAGACCTTTAATTTGTTTAAGGGTTTATCGCCACAGTCTCAAGGCTTGGATGTATGCATTTTCACAACACCACATAGATGTTTGTATCAGTACAGCATGCATTTCCACAAGACATGACATTGATTTAAACCATGTTTTACTTCAATATATTGTTTTGTGCATTTTTCCTATGGCTTAATGGATATATTTATATATATATATATATATATATATTTCACTTGCCATACATGACATTTTGACATGGTTTACACAAAGACATTTTGACATAGACATTTTGACATAGACATTTTAACATGATTTACATTGATCATGCATTTCCACAGAACATAACTTTGATTTAAACCAAGTTTTACTTCAATACTATGTTCTTGTGCATATGGTTTAGTTGACACATTTCGCTAGCCATACATATCATTTTAATTACACAATACATGATTTACATCTTGACATAAACATTTTGGTATATTATTCAATACATTTGACAATCTGTTTTATTCAATACATTTGACAATTGGTTTAAACATAGACATCGTACATTGTTGGTTTGGTTTGAGTAAGTGATTTAAGTAACGAGGCGTGTGTAATACGATACAAGCATGGTGGATACGCCGCTGGTACTTCCTATATATAAGTGATTGTATGGTATTACATATCGTTGCGTTATTTGAAATCGTTTCAATTTAGACATATAACATTTTATACAAATAACATACTTTTCACAATACATTGTTTTACAAACAACTTAACTTATACAAACCCATTTTACATGGTTATTCAGTTAACCATGCATTATTCTCTTATTTATACATATCATCTGAACTTATTGTTTTTCAAATGATTTACAAAGACAAAGCAAATTACAAGGTTCATGACTAATCATTTTCTTAAACAGAAGTCATGAATCTTATTTTCACAAAACCTATGTACTCGCCGGCATTTTTATGCTGACGTACCTATTTTCACATGTGTTTCAGGAAATGAAGCATAGGTTTGATCATGATACACTTAGGCGGACTTGGGCCTTAGTGACAATAAAAGATGGAAGACTAGTTAATTTTGTTATATTTCTTTGATTGTAAAGACATTGTAACTATGTTATTCAATAAAACAATACTTCAATTTCCATGTGTTATGAAACAATGATTCTGTTACAACACTCCCCGATGTTTCCGCCACGTTTTGTTGTTTTACGTGGTCGGGGTGTGACAGAAAAGTTGGTATCAGAGCTCATGGTTATAGGGAATTAGGTTATTAGTAATACTTTGACCTAGTCTATAACCTTTCTAGGACCCTAATGCGAGTTTACTTGCGTTTAGTCATAAAATGATATTGTCACCTATCCTTAGGCGACAACCACAACGAGAACATAAAATTCAAAACCGCTTTGAAAACTAATCATCTGTTCTAGGATGATTGATTACTAGGTTTTGAACCCTCTATTGTAAGGTTTTGAACTCTCTATTATATGGTTTTGAACCCCTTTGAGTTTTCAAAACCTCGTCAAGGTTTTGGGTTTTAAATAATGTGAACACGTGCAAACTGGAAGGGTGAATGCCTGTATTCTAGGTTTTCTGTCTAGGCAAGCACTTCGTATACATCTCATCAGACGCGAGACCAGTTGTGCTTACCTGGGAATTCTTGGGATGAGTGTTCACTTATAGGCGAGCATGTCTTCGCGATACATTATTTTTGACCCATTTACTTTGATTAGTCATCATCTCATTTGTTTGCCTTAGGTAATAAACAAATGCTCGCAATTTTCATTCGTTACCTTTCGGTATTGATCTTCCTATAAACCTTTCACTTGTTTCTTCATATGTCTTTCATTTTCTTCTAGAATGTCTCTTCCTCTCAGCACTGGTCAAACGTCCGAGCGAACAGCCAAATTTGTCCAGCAAATAGGCAAAGTGATTCAGAAGACTGTGGATCTAGGCATTTCCATGGCTCGTCTCAACAATGAAGCCTCTCGTCTCGACAATGAAGCTACTCAAGAGCCACCAAAGGAAGCAGAAATCAAGCCAGCACCAAAATCAAGGAAGCGTAAGGCTTCAAAGAAACCCACAGCAGTTACACCTAATCAAGCGGGACCTAGCCAGGTAGCGATGCCACCAGCTAGGAAGCCGTACTTGGGGGCTGCCCCAAAGTGCAAACGATGCAACCGTCATCATTCAAACCTCATACCCTGTTCCAAATGTACCTACTGTGGACGGAGGGGATATTTGATTAGCACATGCCGCTTTGCTATCCAGAACAAAGCTGTTGCAAATCTTGCTACTACCCAACTCCAAGTCAACCCTACTCAAGCTCGTTTTCCGCCTGGTACTTGCTACAACTGTGGCGAGACGAGCCATTTCAGGAACAACTGCCCGAAGATAGTCAGTGCAAATCCAACCCTAGGATGAGCATTCGGCTGAACAAAGGATGTTGCTGTCTTATGCCTTTGTTTCTTTTGTTTTCGTGTATTGTGAAACAATATGTCTCGTTCATAAATAAAAGTTGTTGTTCACAATTCTGATATACAAGTATAATTACATGTGTTTATGGCATTTCCCTATAATACCTGTACTAAGGAACTATGTTCCTTACAAACTACCCTTGTGATTTTCTCTTTCAAATGATCGCTCATGATTCCCTCGAAAATTTTAAGTACTCGTTTCACTCTAAGAAACAAAGTACAGAAAATAAAGTGACATTATGAGTAATCATGCTCCTGCACATCTGTACCTTTAAATCCTTGGTTAGATAACTAAGGGTATTTTCAAATCTCATACCCATTACGTTTTGATTTTTCAACATATACCATACAAGTATTTCAAAAACAATCTTCATAATCTCAAAACATTTCATATAGTTTGAAAGCAAAATTTTCAAATGCATTGTCTATGTTATTTCAAAAACATTGGTTATGTTTTCAAAAACAACTTTCATAATTTCAAAATGTTTCATATAGTCTGAAAACAATATTAACACAGTACATTTTCTTATCAAGTGCATGATTTCGAAAAGCATCATTCATGTCTTTCAAAAACCTTATACATAATTTCAAAATTCATCTCGCATGATTTTAAAACATTTTTATAAATATACTTACCTAGTACACCTACTTTATAATTTCAAATGTATTATATATAAGGTTTCAAAAACATTGAACACATTTTTTTTAGAACCTCATGCATAGTTTTCAAAAATATTTTCCTCATACATTGACTTAGCCTTCAAATTCTGCTTCATATGTCGCCTTGACATATCTAGCATCTCAACTTCATAAGCATTCTTACTTCATGTTTTGACATAAGCACATCCAGTGCAAGGTTTCAAAACATCTTCAGCATCTAAAATCCATATGGGATCTTTTTGTCTTCACATTTAGACCCTTGTGGATGATTATCATTCAAATCAGAGTCCTTAATTGGATTCCTTATGTACCTTAATTCGAACATTTCGGTTCCTTATAATCGAAATAGAATTTTCTTTTTGAATCTTTCTATCTTTATAGCTAGATTCTTGATAACGTTTAAAGTACCAAATGAACTCCATGAAATGGGTTCCTAGTGTGCTTTAAATGCATGTACGCAATTAACAAACAATTTTGTGGTTACGTGACTTTGTGTTTATACACCTTGTGTTTTCTTATATGCATTTTTGTGTTTTTGGTAGACTCTGGATATTCGTTATCCAAATCCTCGTAGAACCTTTCGTATCTTCATATGAGAGATTCGTAGAAGGATATTCAAAAAGGAACTACCTTAAATCCTTAATGGGCTTCTATGTAATAGTTAAGACCCTTGGATTATATAGTACCACTCCATGATTCATAAGAGACCCTTTTAGTGGTCTAGTCAAAAGATTGATTCACAATCTGGTTAAAAAAAAATGACATCTAGTGATGTAGCTGGACAGACTCCGTGATAGTCTATTTAGATCATTTATTGATTAAATTAAAAGGACTCTAGGGCGGTCTAGTCACACTCATCACAGGATTGTTCATTTGGTTTTACCCTACACATTATAAAATGGACTGTGTGAACTATGCAAGGAATTGTCTAATTATGGACGCGTACATAATTATGAGATTTAGTGCACGGTAACCACAGTAAGAATTATTACGTGTAAGAACCGATAGCGACAACAATGACAGAATGAGAGCGATGTAATGGAGGTACGGTGGACGCACCAATGACGCTTCATATACTTGTATATAAGTATCCCTCTTACATTGCAATCATGATGTTATTAAAGTTACTAGAAGTTCAGAACCCTAACCAATGTTGTTCGATCTTTTCAACTTCATGTTTTTCAAGCTCTCGCAAGTTTCCTCTAAATGAATTTCGGGACGAAATTTCCTAAAGTAGGGGAGACTGTAACACCTGTGCCTCCACGGCCATCAAACAAATACCAAACCAATGAAATATTGTATTTCATACTTGGGATTTGTAAAAATATGTGTATCATTTGCACATATCAATTTTTGTTCAATTCCAAACTCTAAATCACTTTCTGGAAGGTTATACGCGCACCGATGCGTAAATATAACCATTTTAAATGAAACAAACACTCCGGAATAGTGAATTTGGCTTAACATACCTTAAATAACCTTTACATAACTTAGAAATAAGTTTTGAAGGCTTTGGTATGGCAAAAACAAGCTATTTCGTCTACAGGGACTAAATTTGACAAACTGTGAAAGTATGCCAATCTGAACTGTAACAGACATTCCGGAACATGACCATAAGTTAAACACACCATAAATATCCTTTACATAGCTTAGAAATAGGCTTTGAGGGGTTCGGTGTGCTAAAATAAACTTTTGGGTCATTCAGGGACTAAAAGTGTCAAAAAGTGCACAAGTTTGCACTTTCGCGCATAACTCACGTTCTGAATACCTCCGGACATCCAAAAATTTATGTAAGCATGACTATATTTTTATTTTAATGTTTGGCATAAGAAAAATCCATTCGTCGCGTCATTTGGATCGTTTTTCGCGCTTATGCGCATTCCGTCGTAATTAAGCGAACATCGCGTTCGTACGACCAAACGAACTGACATCCGACATATTTTTGAGCATGTTTCAAGTCCACAATGTTTAGGAAACATTTTAGGGCCTTAAAGTTGGCTTTACGGGCCTTAGAAGTGTCGAAAATGGCTTAAAACATCAACAGGGACTGAAACTGTAATTCTGCAAACTTATATCTGATCTGCAACTCTCAGGCGGCACGCCTGAGTTTATGTACATCCTGAAGCGGGCCGCGTCCGACCTTCTGACCAGGTTAACTGCATTTAACAGCAGTTTGCAGCTGTTTAATCCTCCACCACATACTCACACTTGTCTAGTCAGCTGATAAGAACTCATTTTTAGTCACCACAACTTTGTGACATATGTACGGATGAGATTCGAGCACGGTTTCCATGAAACGATCTCAACGGTGGTCCGAACACTATATATACTCATCCACCCCCATTGCAAAAATCACTAGAATCTTGATTTGAGGAGCTCTAAGTTGAAACTATTGTTTCATACCTGAGCTACTCGGATCGAGGTTAGCATTCGGGGACCCTTCGTAAGTATTCTTTCGTTCTTTTATTGCTTTTCGAGTCCGAAAGTCAAACTTTGTTTGACTTTCAGCGTTGACCAGCTTATGGTCAATGCGAAGTTCGTTTGAACTTCGCAACGTGATTGTAATCACGATGGTTATAGTCCCTTGGGACTATGCCTACTGATTACCACGTTGTCTAGGGTCGTAGGGTAAGCGATCTGATAAATCGCTTATACCTTCGAACCCGACCCATTTGGTCGATCATTAGGATCCGACCAAACACATTAGGTGACCATAGTAGGTAGGGAATAACCTTCCAATGTTATACCCTATGGTCACATTGTTTGAGTAGTTGTATGATAGGTAGTTTATATGCCTTAGGTAAATTACCAGAATACCCTTTTCATGTATAATTGGCAATTTAGCATATGTAACCTAAACTTTTGTCACATAACTGATTATGTAACATGTTTAGGCATATAACACTTGTCATAGGACTAGTTAGACGGTCCGAACGCGTTTCACGCGAACGACGCGTTAAAGTAGCATAAGCTACCTAAACGGGTCGTAATGGGTCGTAAGCACTTAGGTTAAGTTTCATTTAGTGTGTAGGCTTTGCTAAACCATATCACATGAGTTCCTACACTCATTTGGTTTATAAACCCTCATGCTACCCAGTCTTCCGATTTAGGTCCGGTTAATTAACATAGTTACCTATATTAGGTGCCGTTTGATTCCGTGATCTCTAGCATTGCTTGGTGGTTATCATTGGACTTCTGAGCAATCTCAAGTGAGTACATAGAACCCCTCTTCTACTGTTTTCCAAACATTTTGGGGTGGAACACATGTGCCTACTTGTTACTTTCGTGCCTTTCATGCTTTCATATCATATACTTGCTATGTTCATTAGTACACTTATAGTACATGATTTCATTGTGTTTATGCTAGGTGTGCCCATTGTGTGCATTACTTAGTACATCGTTTTACATTACATTTCATGCTAGGTGTGCCCACTGTGTGCATTACTTAGTACATCGTTTTACATTACATTTCATACTAGGTGTGCCCATTGTGTGCATTACTTAGTACATCGTTTTACCTCACATTTCACGCTACGTATGTTCATTTGATTACATACTTAGTGCATTGTTTACACATGCTTACATTTTTGGTATGACATTTGGTTTGTTTAAATGGGACAATACATTCATTAACATTAGCTACGCCGTTCGTTAGTAGGTAGTGGTACCATAGGAATTGACAACTCCCGTTCCTGAAATCCCGGGTTAGTGGGGATTGGAAGGAATGACCGAATTCGATATACAGAAGCACAGATAGACCTTTAATTTGTTTAAGGGTTTATCGCCACAGTCTCAAGGCTTGGATGTATGCATTTTCACAACACCACATAGATGTTTGTATCAGTACAGCATGCATTTCCACAAGACATGACATTGATTTAAACCATGTTTTACTTCAATATATTGTTTTGTGCATTTTTCCTATGGCTTAATGGATATATTTATATATATATATATATATTTCACTTGCCATACATGACATTTTGACATGGTTTACACAAAGACATTTTGACATAGACATTTTGACATAGACATTTTAACATGATTTACATTGATCATGCATTTCCACAGAACATAACTTTGATTTAAACCAAGTTTTACTTCAATACTATGTTCTTGTGCATATGGTTTAGTTGACACATTTCGCTAGCCATACATATCATTTTAATTACACAATACATGATTTACATCTTGACATAAACATTTTGGTATATTATTCAATACATTTGACAATCTGTTTTATTCAATACATTTGACAATTGGTTTAAACATAGACATCGTACATTGTTGGTTTGGTTTGAGTAAGTGATTTAAGTAACGAGGCGTGTGTAATACGATACAAGCATGGTGGATACGCCGCTGGTACTTCCTATATATAAGTGATTGTATGGTATTACATATCGTTGCGTTATTTGAAATCGTTTCAATTTAGACATATAACATTTTATACAAATAACATACTTTTCACAATACATTGTTTTACAAACAACTTAACTTATACAAACCCATTTTACATGGTTATTTAGTTAACCATGCATTATTCTCTTATTTATACATATCATCTGAACTTATTGTTTTTCAAATGATTTACAAAGACAAAGCAAATTACAAGGTTCATGACTAATCATTTTCTTAAACAGAAGTCATGAATCTTATTTTCACAAAACCTATGTACTCGCCGGCATTTTTATGCTGACGTACCTATTTTCACATGTGTTTCAGGAAATGAAGCATAGGTTTGATCAAGATACACTTAGGCGGACTTGGGCCTTAGTGACAATAAAAGATGGAAGACTAGTTAATTTTGTTATATTTCTTTGATTGTAAAGACATTGTAACTATGTTATTCAATAAAACAATACTTCAATTTCCATGTGTTATGAAACAATGATTCTGTTACAACACTCCCCGATGTTTCCGCCACGTTTTGTTGTTTTACGTGGTCGGGGTGTGACACCCGTCACAGCGTCACCACCACGAAACAACACACTCGACAACCACCTTCTCCATCCATCACCTTAACCACCTTCTCCATCCATCATCTTAATGACCGTAAGGTAGTAGTGAGGTCAGGGATGACAGTGGTTGATCAAGGTTTTGAGCTTTTTGAAGATGTGTGCAGGTGTAAAACAGTAAAGGGTAAGAGGTTTGATATGGGTTTTGTGGTGGGTTACTGGATATGAATATGAAGATGAAGACTAATGTTGGGTTTTGTGGGTTCTTTTAAATACATATTAAAAAGATAGGTGAAAAGACATTAATACCCTCACATGCAAAGCATGTGAGGTAACTTAACCAAGAAATCTAACGGTGTTAGTGGTAAAGGTTGTGATGTGTAACAAAACATGAACGTAAAGGTTGGTTTTGGCGGATTTCATAGTGAAAGGTATAAAGTGCAGTTTGGGGTATACATAAAGGTTATTTTCTGCAATTTTGTCTAGTCTTAATTGGGATTATTAGATTAGATCATGTTTATATGTATCATGTTATTGATAAATTCCTAATTTCCTATTCTCTCAATCTATTGACTTTAAATGTGATGATTATATATTTTTAATCATTTTATTCAATTGACCCAGTTATAACAATTTTCTTTTGTTTTAATCTTCAATGAACATATTATACTTTTTTTTCTGTAATTTAC
Source organism: Helianthus tuberosus (assembly GCA_030545235.1). NCBI lineage: Eukaryota > Viridiplantae > Streptophyta > Magnoliopsida > Asterales > Asteraceae > Helianthus > Helianthus tuberosus. The sequence continues at coordinate 95,949,326 of CM060413.1, forward strand.
TTCTTTATAATAACTTTTTCGTATTCATCTTTTAATTAAACCATGTTAATACAAACTAAAAGAATCACATCAAGTGAATTTAGAAAATGGATAACATAAAAAAGTGATGCATTTATGTATATTAAAAGTTGTGAAATAGATTGAAATGACGTAAACCCACAATGCAGTTCAATAATAAAAGTATTAATATCTCTATTCATGATCGAGGTTATATACAAATCGAATTCATCAAAAACATGAAAAAAGTTGTAGGTAATATAAAAAAAAATATCGTGTCATTCTCTTAAATATAAATTTGTTTGAATTAAAATATGTTTATATTCTAAAAATAAAAAATATTAGAAAACATGGGTTTATTAAATAAGAAACAAAATAGTTTTTCTAAATATTATACAAAGTTTTATTTTACCAAAATTATAGTTTGGCCAATTAGATTAGGAGTGAAAAAAACAACTTTTTTAAAACCACTTTTTTGGTAAATATTTTTGAAGCAACACCATAATGATAAATACTTTTTCATACAACACTCTTTTGGGAACAACTCTCTCTCTCTCTCTCTCTATATATATATAGGACTAGGTTATAACCCCGTGTATTACACGGGTTGAATAAATAAATTTTATATACTAAATAATAAAATAATATATCTTTAAAAACCTCATTTATTGCACGGGTTGAATAAATATAATTTTATATATTAAATAACAAAAGGTTAAGAACCATATTGTACGGGTTGAATAAATGTAATTTTATATATACCAAATAAAAAAGTTATATCTTTAAAACCACGTGTATTACACGGGTTGAATAAATTTAATTTTATATACCAAATAATAAAAAAAATACATCTTTAAAAATATGCGCATTACACGGTTTGAATAAATGTAATTTTCTATACTAAATAAAAAATATATATCCTTAAAAAACCCCCTTATTGTACGAATTGAATAAATCTAATTTTATATATCAAATAATAAAAAGTTATATATTAAAAACCTCATGTATTACATGGGTCGAGTAAATGTAATTTTGTATAGTGAAAATAGAAATATTTAATATATTAATACAAAGTTTGGTTTTCGTGATAAAAATAGATTATTCTGTTGTTGCAAAATTTGTTAACGAAGTCTCAATAAATTTAACCCTTTATTTAAAACTCCGTAAATGTATAAATGATAAATAATATTAGTTAATTTTATTCTAAGTTTCATAAAATCTATTTGATACCAAACTAAACAAAATGTTTAAATATAATTAATTCAAATAAATAATATTATAAATAAGAAGGAGATTAAACTAAATAATAATTATCCATAAGATATTAAATTAATAATTTTAGTAGGAGGATTATCTATAATATAAAATATTATAATAAATAATATTTAGTAGAAGGGTTATCTATAATTAATTAGAAAAGATTAAACTAAAATAATAATTATCTATAAGAGATAGTTTAATATGATGACAAGTGTCCCGAAAGTGGTTTCTTTTATTATAGTAGTTAGATTCGGTTCAAGGAGGAACAACTACAAGTTGCGAGAATCATTAGAACTCCTCTCATCCAATAGAATTTTAACACATCACCTATAATCAATTTAATTTCAAAAGGGTTTTTTAGTCTTTTTCTCTCAATGTTACATCCTCTCTCTCTCTCTCTCTCTCTCTCTCTCTCTCTCTTATTTCTAAAACAATCAAATCATCATCATTAATATGTGTGACATAACAATATCTCTCTCCTTTCATCTCTTTTATACTTGTTATATTTAAGATTGAGAAAAAAATATCTTAGGTTTTAAATTCAAATACCAAAGTTATTACGTAATTTAGAAAATAGAAAAATATCGAAAATGATATATATTTCTTTTTACTCTATTTCCCCTAATTATGACATAATTTTATTAATAAAATGCAAGCTATATTTGTCTTATAAGTTTATTAGAAAATACAAAATTATCGAAAATGATATATATTTCTTTTTGCTCTATTTTCCCTAATTTTGACATAATGTTCTTTATAAAATGCAAGCTATATTTGTCTTATATGTTTATTGAGAATTTCTATTTCATTCGTTAACGTTTGGTGACTTTGCACTACAAATTTTTAAAAAATGTTTTGACAATGCGCATTAAATTTTTTTTTGACAATGTGCATTAAAAATTTTTTTACGCCCCTGATCGTTGAGCCGAGCTCCTCTAAACGTCACGCGTAAATATAATTTTCAAATGTATGTAAAAACAGAAGGCATAAAATAGTTTTTACGTACGTTTGAAAAATGTTTTTACGTAAGTTGTCGAATGTAAAATATGTTTTTTGCGCACGGTGTCGAATAAAAAAAAATTTATGCCCCTGATTGTCGGTCCGAGCTCCTCTAAACGCCACGCGTAAATCTGTTTTTCAAACGTGTGTAAAAACGGCACGCGTAAATGTTTAGTTTTTACATACGTTTGAAAAATTGTTTATCGTATGTTGTTGAATGTAAAAAAAAATTGAAATATCTTGAACCTTTTGGTTCTCCTTGCAAAGTAATTGATCCTGACGGTAAATTCGGTGCGAGATCATTAGAAGGTTTTTGTGTTGGATATACGAGTCCACTAAAAACACCAAAATTTCATTGTGGCATTTGATCGAGCAACCTATGTGCACTTCAATGAAATCAGTTTCAACATATAAATCAAAATACCAATACACCCAAATGCAACAAACCATACAAGCATCCGTTGAAATCTAAAAAATAAACCAAAAAGAAACAATTTGAACATTTTCATTACTTGAGTAAAGTGTGAAAAACTTGAAGTAAAGTGTCAAAATTGAAAATAATCAAAAGGAACTTACAGAGATGATAATATAACCTCATATTAGTTATGACACAAAAACCCTAAAAATCAGTTAGAAATACTACATCAAAATGAAAATAATAAAAAATAAGAATAATATAGAGCCACTTACGAAGATGATAAAAAAACATAACGGTTGCTGGTGACAGTGAAAAAATCTTGAAAAACCACTAATCATTCAAAAACTAAAGATTTAGATGAAGTTTTAGGACAAAAAAATGATAGATGTAGGGTAAAATCAATGACTTCACACAGGTTTACCATTTCTGTCATCATGGCGTCCTCTGAAAAACCCCAGGTTACACCCACAAGATCTGAAACACCATCGAATAAAGCATGCCCACATCTGAAAAACTAATATTGATTTCAGAACTATTAATCGATTAAAGATGCAGAGTAGATAAACAACAAAGTAAAACAACATACCTTCAATTTTTATGATCGGATCTACAAAAATTCAGAACAAAGAAGAAGTTAATAGCATTCGAAGCAATCTTTATAAAATCAACTTTCTATAGAATCGAATAACATAAATAAAGCAGATTTAGGATCGATTGTGTAGATTTACCTTTGATTATATTTGATTCTTTATAAAGAAGGAGATTGATGAACGGCGAGAGGGAGAACGAAGGAGAATTGTTTAGTAATCAACACTTCAAAGTCACTATTTATATGATCCGAATATATGTCATTGCGGAGAAGATTTAGGGTTTGTGGATGAAGAATCTTGTGAGAGAGAACCAGAGAGAAGAGGAGTACAGGAGAAGAATTAAGGTTTTTTAGGAGAGAAGTAAAGGGGATGGTACTGTTGGGCGGGAAAAGGCAAAAAGTGATGCCCTAATCTACTGACACGTGGCCCAAATAACTTTCATTTATTGTATATAATAGATATATATAGGATAAGGATTATGTGAGAAGTAGTAGGCTAATTGAGAAACTTGAGAAGCATTCACGAACACACATTTTCCCTTAAGCAAAAAAATGTAAAAAATGCAATTTTTTTTTTTTTTTTTGAAAAAATCAAAGCTTTTTCTTTAAGTTTTTGTTTTTTTTTTTTAATTTATTTTTTGGATTTATACATATGTGTATATTGTTAATCTTTTAACTATACATATGTATGTATATACATGTTTAAAAATGAAAACTAAGTGTTATTTAGGGTTTAGCATTAGGGTTTAGGGTTTAGCATTAGGGTTTAGCTATTGGGTTTAGCATTAGGGTTTAACTTTAGCTTTTGGGTTTAGCTTTAGCTTTAGAGTTTGCATTAGGGTTTAGCTTTAGCTTTAGGGTTTAGAATTAGGGTTTAGCATGTGGGTTTAGCTTTAGGGTTTAGAATTAGTGTTTAGCTTTATGGTTTAGGGTTTAGGTTTAGCTTTAGGGTTTATAACACTTATTTTTCAATTTTAAACATGTATATACATATATGTATAATTGACAATATACATATATGTATAGTTAAAAGATTAACAATATACACATGTGTATAAATCCCAATTTTTTTTTAAATTAAAAATTAAAACCTTAAAGAAAAGCTCCGATTTTTCCAAAAAAAAAAAAATGTATTTTTTTTCACCTTTTTTTGTATTTTTTGCTTAGGGAAAATGTGTGGTGCAGATTGTTTCTCAAGTTTCTCAAATAGGGTGAATTTCTCTTAGGATCCCTACCATATATATATATATATATATATCTATATCTATACTATCTATACTATATATAATATACATATCCAAAGGACTTCTTAAGGTCATGGAAATTTCCTTAAAACACACCTAAAGCATTATGTACAAGTCTTTTAAGCACCATTGAACTTCAGTTTCCAATTATACCCTTTCACTCAAACAAAACACGCGGACACCACATATCAAACTAGGGTTTCTCTCATCCTCTCATTTTATCCGCCTCTCATCCTCTACTCTCTCTCTCTCTCTCTCTGGCGATTCAGATCTAGGGTTTTTTTCTCCTCACATAAGAGTTTGTTTCTCTTCAAGTCTACGATTCCTCTTCAGATATGTGTTTGTGCCTTCTTGTTCTTCTTCTTCAGATCTGCGTAGTAAGCAAGGTAGGTTTATCTTTTCTTTTTTGTTGAATATTTTCTCATATCTAAGGTCATTTTTGATGATTTTGGTTGACAAAACTTTGTAGTCTACAAGCCCTAACTTTTTTACTGTTTTTCTGATGGAAACCGAGAATGGAGGTTGAGAGGCTCTACGACGTCGTTTTCGGTGCTCCGGTGGCAGAGATCTCCGGGTTGATGGTTTAGACGGTTGTGGATGCTCAGAAATCTGTTTATTGGCTTCTGTTTTTTGGTAAATCTGCACTATGTTATGAATGTTATTGTTTAGGTTTACGAGATCTGTGTTATTGTGATGTTCTGGTGTTAGTTTAAGTTGTTTCTGTGTGTTAGAGCCTTGTTTTCAACAGCCGAGAGTGCAATGGAAGCCTGGGCTATCTTAGCCACTTCATTGGGGCACCTGAGTTTTGTTATATTAGAATTTGAGAAAATATGTTTCTTGGATAATCCCGTCAACGATACACAGGTCAACTTAGTTCTATCTTTGCTGGTAAGATTTGTTTTGTTAAGAAATGACTTACTGAGAATTGTAAGTGGCAATTTATTGTGATTCAGCACGGAATAGATTATTTGTTTTTTATTCAGGGAACAGAGCAAGCTGGTCATGTTCATTCAATACAAGTTTATTTATTAAGAAAAATATTTATTATCTGATGGGCTTCGAGGCTCAAGCAGTGGCGTTAAAATGCAAGGATCTGCATGAGCTTCGGGTTTCCTAGGCTCACGGTTTCTTAGTTTTTTCTATCGACGGTAGCAGTTGGGTAGATAAAATGATCATAGTATTCTTGTATTTTCATAGCCATCAGACAACATTTGACTCTTTTTGGAAACGACGAGTTGTTGACTTGTTTCTGTTGCAGCCACGCAACCATCCACAGCAGCCACGACCAATAGCATCGCCGAGGTAACTACAGTTTCATATTTTGACAAGCCTTCAATGCATCATGAAATAAGTCGTTGGTTAATTTAATCAATATAATTAAGATTTTTTTTCTTATTTTGGTCTTGTAATATTGAGATGTTCTATTGCAGGTTTGGCGAGCTCACTTTTGAAGATCCAAACCTATTGAAATTGGTTTCAAAGAATCTCAAGAAGATGACATGTTTTACAGCAAGCCTTGTATTTATGTGCGAGAGATTTAATTATGGTGTAATAGCAATTAGAATCTTTGCTAAATTCAGCGTTGACCCACATTCTCCTCTTTGAACAGGCTAAAAGTGGGCAACGTGAGTCTGATCAGGCTCAACGGGGCGTCTCTATCTAAGACCATGAGTCTTGACTCTTGATCCACATTCCCCTCATTAAATGACTATAACAGAGGGGAGTGTGGGTAAGAGTTAGCTCAATAGGCGAAGCTTACCGAAGCCCAACTCAGGTTGACATCATTTTTTCGATACTTTCTTATTGTTTAATGAGTTTAATGTTGAATAATTGATCTTTTAACACAATAATTAGTATTAAGAGCACCGGGGATGGACGAGCTGAAGGTTTCATTGTGTAGACCATCTCAAATATGTGAGGGTGTCTCAGTTTGGGAATGGTCAGGATCGGCTTTGGATGAGGGAGATGAAGCATCTAAATTGTTCACTAATTATCTTGGCAAGCCAAGTCGGTTAGTGTGTTTTAATGAAGGTAATAATGACCTGTTTATTCATCAATTGGTTTTTCGGGTCATGTTTTTACAACAGATATAATAAAATGTGTCAAACATGTTGAGTACAATATTGTAAAGTATGATCATCAATGAACGTGTATAAGTTTACTTGATGTTAATAATTTATGTTGATACAGAGTCGGAGACTAGACATGTGGACCCAAATTATGCATCTGGATTCAGAGTTATGTTTTCTGATGGATATCCGTTCCTTGTAGTGTCCCAGGTTGGTTTTTAAGCTTGTTTTGGTATTATATTCTGTAAATAATAATTATTTTTAATGCATTTTTGGCAGGAGTCTCTAGATTCATTGAATGAACGTCTTCAGGAACCTGTACCAATAAACCGGTTCGGACCAAAGTATGTATCTGTATCTACAACCTTAGTACATTTAAGGCTTGGAAACAAATACAAGTGGGGGTTCTTTGAGTTACATTTAACTAATTAAGGGTGTAAACAAGCCGAGCCCGAGCTCTAGCCGAATCATAATGTGAATTCAGTTATTTCGGTTATTTACACACATGTAACCATAACCGAATCATAAAAATTGGTTCATAATAATAAAATTATCTTTAACAATATTATATTCTTCGACTGTTTTGCTGTTTCATTAAGGCTTTGAAGCACCTGGTACAATTAAATGCTGAAAATCCCGACACTCATCGCTGCTTGGCATGTCATAGTTTTATTTACTTGCATCATAACCATGTGGTAGCCACACGCGTATCCACATATTTATATTATATACTTCGTATCGCAGATAAGATTCTTCCACAAAGTGGCATCAAGGTCAACTCCTACAAAGCAGAACGACCAACTTTCAGGTTATCTATCCTTCTATTGCGTTTCTAATGCAAAATCATCTATTTCTTTACATCATTTCTAATTGAGTTTTCACTTGTTTTTTGTAGTCAGCTGCATGATAATAAATCTCTGATGGAGGGTTTTCCTCGAGCAACATAAAGGTAATTTTTTTCCATACTAATGATTACATGTGTGTACGATGAACACCTTTAAGACGTCATGTTGGTTATTACTAAGGAGGTGGCGAGGAAGGTGCTAAAAACTACAGTGCACACGCTTGTTAAGCTTAACACGCTTATGTAATCACTTTGCGCTTTGCGTACAAAAAGCTTACCGCTTCGCGCTTTGCATGTGGGCAAACCTACGTTATCAATAGTGCAAAAACCGTGCTCTTGAACGGACAACCATAGCCTAGCCACAGTAAAGGAGTCACCAACCACTGCGAGATCTATGTTGATGCTTTTCGCTTTTGTTCACTTGGTCGCAAGGTATAAACCCACTGCCTCTTTTGCACATTCTCAATCGGTTCGGTTATTTGATTAAGTAATCAGTGACAACCCGGGTTTTTTCCATAGATGTCAGATGTTTACATAATTTTTCGGTGTTGGGTTGTCTATCATCAAATATTTTAGAATTTTTTGTCCAGTTGGGTTGGATGGGGTCACACGGATCACACGTAAAAAAATATATTTAATCTTCAGTAGAAAATACATGATAAAAATACTACATGCTTACATTTGCTCTGTATAGGCTTTATTTCTTATGGTTGAGGTTGCTCCAAATTATTGATTTGCGGTTGTTGTATGGTTTCTGTGCGCCTGTTCACACATCATCGCAGCTCGCAATATCTTTCTTGATGAACACTTAGTCCTCTCCGATTTTTTCTACCAGTTTGTTTATCTATATTAGAATAGTTTTTTCTGTTGATAAACCAAGGCTTTTGGATTCATATAATCAGGTTGTTTTAAGGTTTTTTGTTTGTTTATTTTTTTTAATAAAAATATTATAGTCTAATTGGGTATATTGTATTTTCTATTCAGTTTGTATATCATACATCATGTTTAATGGATCTGCTTGCCAATCTGTATCAAGATTCCTCCATGTTAACCTTCGAATGTCAGAAGATTCAAGGATCTCAATACATTGTTTGTAAGGTTGCTTCTCTCCTGTTCCAGTAGTGTAAACACAACATCACAACTGGCGATCGTCGGCTGTCTAGACTGGCCGGTGGTATGCTTGTTTTTGGTATGTTCGAACAGTTCCTGATTCTCAGATGTTGGAAACGACGTCGTCGTGTGGGTCAGCATGGCACGAAGTGCTTAAAAAGCGAGAGCTTTTTCAAGCTAGGTGCATAGTACAAAAGACGTCGTTCAGGGCGCAACACAAGAGTTGCGATCGGTTGCACTGGAGCGCCTAGGGTGCTTTTGACATCATAGGTTTATTTCAAATTTAGCTAGGTGCATAGTACAAAAGACGCCGTTCAGGGCGCAACACAAGTTGCGATCGGTTGCACTTCAGCGCCTAGGGCGCTTTTGACATCATAGGTTTATTTCAAATTTATTATGAAATTTCTGACTGAAACTTCTCTAAGGCTTTAGCTGATGTGTGTAAATGTTGTGAGTTCTTATAATCTAAAGCGGAACTTTAAAGATTTTGGTTATTATTGTAATAATACAGAATTTGTGACCATATTTAAGTCATTTTCTATTTATGAACTTTCTTAGAATGTTTGTCCCTTACTAAGACATGGCCTTTATCATAATCTGTTGAATTGTTAATTATGGTTTGTCAGTTTTGACTTGGGGCATATTGTGCTGCCTTGTTGCAAATTATGGTTTGAAACTTCTAGCTTGAGCATTTTGTGGTGTCTTGTTGCAAAAATATATATAGTACTGGGACCTGTTTGCAAAAAAAAAAAAAAAAAAAAAAAAAACCCGTAGCATGCCAATTTTAGTCTGAATTCAACCAATTCAACTAACATGCGTTATCATTTCTGACATATAATACAAACTTACAAAAAGTAAGTAATTATCTTGAAATAAGATTACAAGATTTATTATCAGTGATTTAAACTAGATATTTGATTATAATTATTTAAAGTGCATTTATCCACTTATATTAAAAATAAAGTTATACCTATAAGGAGACATAATGTATGTGATATTGATTAATAGGATATGTAATAATCTTGTTCTGGTGATGAGATATGTGATCAACTAGGATCACTAACACATAAAATTAATAAAGTTGAGCCATGATGCATGTATGTTAGTATGTGTGTATCCATAATTCAAAGTACCATGTATATGAATTTAAATTTATGCGTGAATCATACGTGTTTATGTTATTATACGAGTTTACCGAGTTACATATTTGTTGCAACTTATGTTGACGCTCTTGAACACCTTCAAGTCGACGATTTGAATGTTAAATATAGATCAGAAATTACAGCCGGATTGATTTGATTAGTTTTGAGCATATGGTTGTGCTTTTGTTGGCTTGGCGCAGTTTGGTTTGTTTACATCCTTTTAAAACTCTTTAATTCCCCATGACCGATTTTGAAGTACCTTAACCGAAAATTTAGTTATGACCCAATTGAACTGAACCTTCTCATGCACACCCTTAGAATTACTAACAAGTGTTGTGGTTTCCTTTGCATCGCGAATTTGGTTTTGGTTATGGCTCAAAACCGAACCGCCCCGTACATAGCCCTAAACTCACCAACCTAAGTGATATCTTTCCCGCCGCATCGCGCGGGTAAACGACTAGTATATATATATATATATATATATAGAGAGAGAGAGAGAGAGAGAGAAGATCATGCGAGAACCACCTCTTATTGCGAGAATCGCGAGAACCAATGTGAACACACCAAAAATGCCTAAAAATAGCTAAAAATCACACAAAAATTTTTTTTTTTTTATTTTTTTAATATTTTTTAGGTTAAAATCGCTACTTTTCGACTAAAAAAAAAATTTTTTTTTTAAAAATTTAAAAAAAAAAAAAAAATTTTAGAGTCGAAAAGTAGCGATTTTAACCTAAAAAATATTAAAAAAATCAAAAAAAAAATTTTAGATTTTTTTTAGGTTTTTTGGGGGTTTAGTTTTTAGCATTTTAGCTTGGGGTGGGGGGTTAGGTTTTTTTAGGTTTTTTGGAGGTTTTAGTTTTTAGAATTTAGCTTGGGGGGGGGGGGGGGGGGGGTGGGGGTTAGGTTTTTTTTTAGGTTTTTTTAGCTATTTTAGGTTGTGGTCACATTGGTTCTCATGGTTCTCACAATAAAGGTGGTTCTCGCATGAGCCCCTCCCTATATATATATATATATATATATGTATAAAGTTGGTATGCAACCAAATAAATTTTAATTTAAATCATATACCTAGAATTAAAGCATGGGATTGGTAAGCATTTGATGAAATTGACATCATGGTCAATGAATTCCTTTTCAGGCTTTGTTTTAAACTAGAAGATTACCCCGCGCGTTGCGGCGGGAGACCTGCATATGAAAAGAACAAAAAATCGCGTACAATGTGTAAAAAACATTTTTATTTGTATTAAATCGACAATAGCTGACACTTTATGTACCAACCGCATCTTTTGAACCTAGTATGATACAAAATTTAGAGCAAAGAAGGTCATATTGTATTACCTTTCTCTCATATCTTCAACACTTGTTTCCTAAATTTCATGATCTCTTTATGAATTTGCTAAACATATCCTCTCAAACCATATACGAGTCCATCTCCTGTTACAATATGTCATCCAGAAACATTACATTCAAGTTTACTAAAAACAATTTAATTTAGGTTGACAAAAAGAACTCGCTAAGGGTATTAGAACATAATATCACCTTCCAATCACAAACCACAAGAGTCAAGACCATAGCAAAACTCAATAGAATTTGAGGCATAAAAAACAAACAAAGTCCAAACCCTTTTCTTTTTTTCAAAAAGCTTGCAAACAACTTGTTTCAAAGGCCTACATTAACACCTTACAGTTTGGATTAAAACAGTTTGCCTTTAATGTACTCATCTGAATCAGCAAACAAAAAAAAAAATTCCAAGTTTAGCTGACCAAAAACGTGTCATCAACAAAAAGTATTACAAAGATAAATTAAACATCTACATAATTCCTTCACCTCATCCTGATACCAAGTGAAAGACGGTGTATGTTAATTGACAAATATGATTACAAATATGACTAATATGAAGAGCTAGATATTACAATTAAGTACCCTCTAATCAGTGGCGGACCCAGGATTTTTTTTCCTGGGGGTGCGGAAAATTTTAAAGATTTTTAGACCCCTAGCTATATAAAAAAAATCGGTTTCATAGCGGGTCGGATTAGGTCGGGGTCCATGTAAAACAAGTAAAAACAAACAAACAAAGTTTAATGGCGTGTCGAATCAGATCGGGTCGGGGTCTATTTTCAATTCTTCAAAAAATCAAACCCCAGTTCCTAACTTCCTATCATATTAAACAAACAAAAAAAACCATCAAAGTTCAAAACCATCCCTACTTTTATTTCTCTTAATCATTCAATAAAAGAATAAAAAAAACTTATCTATAACATACCTTGGTCTTTAACTAGAATAATCCAGCGAAAAAAAAGTGGTTCAACCCCTTTCCTCTTGAGAAATCGCGGCATAACTTCCCTACTCATTGTTTCATTCCTAATCCTATCACATACAAAATTAAACCAAGGATCTTCAAGTGTTTCAACCATAGCCCATGTTCCGTAATTTTCAATTTAAAATTTTGAATTTCAAGCCCTAGTAATTATTATTTGCCAACCAACAATTATATAATCAACAAACATGTTTTGCCAAGTGAGGCAGAGGGAGGGCGGGGAGTCGCTGGCAAGTGGCAGCGATTTGGGTTTTTTTTTTAATTACGTGGACTGGTTTGTTTAACAAAACTAGTAGTTGAGTTGGACTTGAATGGGTATTAAGTATTGGCTTGATGGATTGAATTTAAGTTTTATTAAAGGGGTTAGTAGGCTAACTTGTTTACATAATTTTGATCGGGTTTCAATCCGTGTTCACAATTTTTTTACATAAATTCCTAACATTTTTTAAAGGGGTGCGGTCCGGAATTTTTCAAGGGTGCGGACGAAAATTTCCAAGGGGTGCGGTCTGGGATTTTTCGAGAAAAATACCACTAAATTTTTTTTTTCAAGGGGTGCGGCCGCCCACCCACCCCATAACTTAGGTCCGCCCTTGCCTCTAATATGATAAATATTAAATACATAGTATAACATATCATAGACTTCGAAAGTAAATTGATCCCAAATCTACTTCTAAAGCTTAAATTTTCATGCTTTAAAGAGTTAACATGGGTTAGTAAAACATATCAAAATCAACACCTCACAGTTTCTACCAATAAAACATATGTTAACCCTCAGTTTGTTAACTATACCATGAACACTTTCCTTTAATATTTTCTACTCTACATCCTCTAGGTGTTAACATGGGTTAGTAAAAACACATCAAAATCAACACCTCACAGTTTCTACCAATAAACATATGTTAATCCTCGGTTTGTTAACTATACCATGAACAGTTTCTTTAATAATTTCTACTCTACATCCTCTACGTGAAATAGTGCACAACTGATTTTAGCCTAACAAAGCAAATAAAGTAAAGAATGTTTGCATATGTATAAAAAAATACATTCCGTAGTCTTCACCATCACCGGAACTGTTTTAGCATTTCATCATATATTGACACGAAATTAACACACACACATCAAATTGGCTGGATTAATTAAAGGTAATCAGAAAGCAGCCTAATGTAATCGATTCTTAATCTTATCCTTTGGAGTCTCTCGTCTTGTCCGTCATCATCGAGGAAAACACGGACAATGGAGTCATTGCCCCTAAATCTTCTCACCAGAATTTAACCGGAGGTTTGCATATTCCGCCGGTCCAACAAAAATTCACCCGAAAGGAACATGCAGGCGGAAAGAACTTACCGTATCTTCATCGGAACCCTTGCCTTCGCCGGAATCTGTTTATGTCGCCATTTTTTGTTCGTGGTCGCCGGGATGTATGGTTCTGAGTTCTGACGGAACCCTAGTAAGCTCACGCCACCACCGATTAAGCCTACTCGAAGTCTCGAATCACCAAGCACCCACTGTCGCCTCTCAACTTCTGTCAACTGTCACCATCAGTAAGAATCAATAGTGGTAGTGGCGATGAAGGTGACGACCATGATGACTGCGGTGGGGCAGCGAAGCGTTTGAGCGGTGGAGTAAGATTCTTGAAACATATTTTTGTGTTGAAATCAGAAGTGGGCTGGAAGACTGGCAGATGTCGGTCATGATAAACCTGGAAACCTAGACTGTTCATAAGACCTTTCATCTTTTGTTAATATACTAGTAGTTGACCCGCCGCGGTGCGGCAGGAATTTTCATTTCTATTAGGTAGTTAATGTTGGTTACAAACATGGTTTGTAGTTGAAGTATAATTCTAGCTATTTGCGTTTGCCTGTTTATGTAATGGAGAGTACTCCCTGTAGCCTACAATGTAACGAAGGAGGCATGTATACAACCATCATGTCTAAAATAAAGGCGTAAACCCCTAAACAAATCGGCCAATTCACTTAAACCATGTGTAGTGGAAGGGGATGATAATGCCACCATCCTAGGGCATTTTACGCCATGTGGCGGTCCAGTCAGCAAAGGGGCATTATTGGGCGTTTTCTAAAATGGGTGTAGTGAGGATGGGGCATTATTGGGCATTATGTTTTGTAATAAAATAAAATAAAAAAAAGAACTTAAAATTCTTATTGGCCAATTAATGCAAACTGAAATATGATTGGACAAGCATTCCCCCCTTTAGCGTTTTTTAAACCACGCCAAGGGGTTTTTTTTTGAATTTTTTTTTTAAAAAACGCCCCATGTAATGGTTTGGGGGCGTTTTTAGGCGTTTTTTTTTATTTTTTATTTTTAAAAACCACCCCACTACGGGTGGTCTTAGTATGCAATCTATTAACCAAGATATAAGCAATGTAATTCATAAGTATCTTAAATTTATACATATGTAACTATGTAAAACTGCTACCCGTAATGCAAGGGGTAATGAACCATCAGAAAGCACTTTTAATGACTACTTTTAATGACCGCGACGATTACGACTTAAGCGTCGGTTTAGTCGACTCACCGAGCATAGAAAAACCTATTTCACACTGGCTTCTTATACGCATCAGCCTAGCCCTCTGTCATCAAATCTTCAACAAAAGTCACCTCCACACCACGTTAGACGGCGACCTATCCGAACAACCGTCACCACCATGCTCCGTCACCGACGACCACGCCGGCGCCATAACTATCCCCAATTCTATCTGAACGCGAACAACCTGACACGACGACCAATCCGAACAGCCGTCACCACCACGCCCCATCACCGGCAACCACGTCGGTGTCCGGTGACTTCAGCGCCATAACCGTCATCAATTCTGACTAACCGTGAACAACCTGACACTACGGCGACGCCACCAATGGTATTCCACCAAGTCTAGGCTTGTTGAAGCATCAATTTAACATTTATATCATGAGGTTGAAGCGAGAATAGAGGTATTAGCGGTGCTGGGTATTCAACAGGCTTCATAACCCCAAACCAGACAATCTTCTTGCCATGAATATCAAGTTGCTGGAGGGAGATTAGAGGTAGTATTGGTGCAAAATGGTAATGACTGGCAGATGTAGGTTTAAAAAACCTGCAAACTGGAACTGTACTTAAGAAGCTACCCAAATTGTTTTTTTTTTTTTTTTTTTTTTTTGTAAGAGGCGGGTACTACAACAAACGATAGGGCCGCAACTATCAGTCGACATGATAGTCCCTTAACCCCACTCCGGCCAGTGTGGTGTCTTAACCGTGCCCACGGCCTGGCATCAGAGTTTGGCATGGCTCTCCACGAGAAATTTCCAGCCCCCAGTGCCCCCGTTGCCGGGACTGGTAGTTGCACCATCCACAAGAGCCGAGGCTCTCTGGAGTAAATGCACTGTACTAGAAACTCGTGTTGGGATCAGGAGTCGAACCTGCAGTGGGTGGGGATCGAACCCGGGTCTCCAAGGAAACCCAAAGTCTTCTCCACCATTCCACTACAAGTGAGGGATAATATACCGACTGTCAATACAATACAAAGGCATTTAGTAGCACTGCAATGCTACTAAATTCTCACTTTATCCTTTTTACTTTTCGTGGAAATAATAATATTAAATACTCGATATGAAAATTTGGTATTCGTAAATATTATAAAACCGATTATATACCTAAACAGTTTTTGAAAAATGATGTAATTTCTTGTAATTGTACTTTGAAATTAAACTAAAATTGGGTAAAAGTTCTTTTCCGCGAACTTTTAATAAGTTATGCAATTTGGAATTTGTCGATGTCGTTTGTTAAAGTCATCATTATAGAAAAAAGGATGAGTAATGTTAAAATCTTTCTAATGAACATTTGATAGAAAGAAAACCAAAGATTGATAAGTTCACTTCATATTATGGTATGTCAAATTTACATTTCACTTTTTTGTTTAATAAGGGTTTTAACTATCTACTAATTAAAAATGCTTAGTTGTAGAGAAATATGTTTATATGTATTCTAAGATAGCTAAGGAAGCACGGGGCACCTTGCGCGTAAGCTTCCCAGGGTAGGAACCCGAGAGAGCACACCGCCGCCACTCGAGTGTACAAAAAAACCGGTTTTAGAACCGAAACCGGGAAAATAACCGAAACCGGGTTTTTATAACCGGTTTTACAACCGAATCGAACTGCCGGTTGTAGACCGGTTAGGATTCTTGATATGAAAAAACCGGTTAATAACCGAAACCGGTTAAAAACCGGCTTTTTTGGCAAAACCCGGTTAAAAACCGATCCCAACCGGTTACACCGGTTATTATTTTGGACTTGAAAAACTGGTTAACCGGTTTTCGTTTTGGATGAAAAAACCGGTTCGGTTAATAACCGAAACCGGTTTTTGAAAAAAACCGATTTGTACACCTCTAGCCACCCCCACGGGTAAGCTGGGCGGGTGTGTTGGCCAGCTCCCAAACCCGATCACCATTTCACTTTTTGACCATTGACATCGGTCGTATGACCATTTACTTAAAAAAAGTTCTTTTTAATTTTTAAACTCTATAAATAACCATCTCATTTCATTCTCTATCCGTAAAACTTTCTACTCATTTTCATTCTCATGGCTAATCATTCGTATGAAGAGTTGGGTATTTACCTACCCCCAAACGATTTCGAAGATGATTTTTCAACCGATAGTAGCCTAGCTTTTTTCGTGGAGAAGCCAGAGGTACTCGAAGCGGAAGACACGACAACTTCGTCGGTCGTTCCAAAAAAAAATTGTCAGACGTGAACGCATACAAGGTAATCATAATCTATGAACGATTATTTTATTGATGAGCCAAATTATGATGAATATTAAAATACCATTTTCGAATGTCGAAACGTTTTTTTTAATTGTTGGTGATTTTGAAAGTCAGTATCCTTGGTTTCAAGAAGGATATGACAGGCAGTTGAAAAAATTTTAAGGCGATACAAAAAGTTACATCCGCAATCAAACAACTCTTGACCGATACAAAAATTTTAAGGCGATGAGAAGGATATGACAGGAGGTTGAAAAAATTCGATAGCACTGACGTCGCCAATTTATATAAAAACCACGAGGAAAAACACCAAATTCCAGGGTTGTTAGTGTGACAACTCGTATTTCAAAACCTTTCGTTGTACTTTGATGTAACCTGTATAAACTTTCTATGATCAACTGATGTGTTTGTTTGCAATGAAATGTCACGAGTTGAATGTTATGTTATGTGTTATGTGATTACATAGTAAGCGCGTGTATATAAAACTTAATTGCTTCCTCATTCATGATCGCACAAGCCCTTTTGGGCCACACTTCTTGTACACGGGATCAAAGCGAAACCCAAGGATGGGTTCGGCCCACTCCCTTAGCTCGCATAACACCTAGGGTGTTAGTATAAATCCTACACTTCACCAAAACACACAAAGTTTAGCAAACCCTAAATCTCTCCTCTCTCTCCTTCTCAAAGCCGACGGCAACACACTCCTCTCCATCGAAGCTTTTGTGTTCGGATCAATCTTTGCTCTCTTCTCTAACCGGTTAGTGTTTTAACTACTGATTGTATGTTACATGATGTTGTGATCTACATGTTCTACATGATGATTTAGGGATGATATGCGATTGATTGGGATGTAAACTGTTAGGGTTTGGTGTGCATATAATCGGCGCACATGTGTAGTATATACGGGTCAATATATGGTTTGATGATGCAATGATTTGAAAGATGATCTAGAACCGAATGTATGTAAATCGGCTGTTTAATCTGATTGAATGTTATCATATGTTGTTGTCATGATTGGATGTTAATTAGGGTTTATATGAATTAAATGATGATTGCTTGATTTGATCGAGATATGCATGATTTGAAACTGATAGTTTTATTGATTGATAAATTGCATAAATGGAAACCATGTAACTGATTGCCATGATTTCGGGATAATTAAAACCGATTGCACAAGTCCCTTAGTCGCACAGGAGCTGAACGCACAAGCTCTTGGATCGCACAAGGGCAATCGCACAAGACAGTCGCACAAGATTGGTGCAACTGTTTAAGCACATTGTACAACTAGGATATGCATAATCGCACAAGCCTTGGGATACACACACAGTTGTTTGAGTTGTTACGTTATTGGGCCGTGTGGCCCAACCCAATCGCACAAGAACCTTCGAGTCGCACAAGTCACATAGATCACACAAGTTAACAAGCTGTTTAATAATTGGGTCGCACAAGTTACTGGACTGCTTATTAGTTTAGGCCAGGTATCTAATTGGATCGCACAACATGTTATGGATCGCACAAGGTTGTGCGGATCGCACAACATGTTGGGCCGGGTAGTCGTTTGGGTTTTAACTATCCAACCGCACAAGATGCTTTTGGGCTTACACTGTTACTTCAGCCCAATACATCCCGATCGCACAAGTTGGGCTTTATGTGTTTAACTGATTTGCTTAACATGTTCAATGTGTATGCGACGATCATTACGTGCTCTTGACTTGTTAGTTATGTGTAAACTTATGTGCACTACTTGGACCTAGACCTGACTTGTATGGTAACCATGTTAGGATGTGGTTGACCACTAGCAGCTCAATATACCTTTACTTATCTGCCGATCTAACCTAAGGTGAGTTCACACTTTTCTACAAAGCATGGTAATTCCCGATGGGTTTGGGAATGGGTTAAGGAATAGGGATTCCTCGTCCTGTTGGGACGTGTTCAGGAATGTGAATTCCTCGTCCTGATGGGACGGATTTAGATTTACTAGACTAGAACTCTATCAACGAAGTCCCTCCTTTTATATCGACTTAATCGCCGAGGCCAATGGCGAATGGGTCATTTGTTAAATAGCGCCATTAGGTTTAACAAACCTCACACCGTGCCGTAGAGGACGGACGTGGACTAATGGACTAGGCACGTCAATGATGATAGACATTGGCGAGGGCACATAAACATGACGAACGTTAGTAGTCGATATGGTAACGAGTCTGGTAGTTTAAACATGGGATAGCCCCCACGGCTGGAATGGCCGAAGTAAAGATGGATTAACTAATGAACGTTTTCGAACTATGGGATAACCCCCACGGCTGGATAGCCGGTTAAGATTAACTATGTTTTTGGAACAACTCTAAAATGGACAACCAACTGTGAACTCGCTCAACTTTGTTGTTGACTCTTTACTACATGCTTTGCAGGTCATTAAGTTTAGCATTGGCTTGCATGGGGAAGAGTCGTTGTGGAGCATGGACATTGAGTGTTCATGATGAACTTAAACACTTTTAATTTATGATTTGGGTTTTGAACTATTTTCTTCCGCTGATAACTTATATTTGTTAAACTGTTTTTTAATACCAATTATATTGTGTGGTTGGGCACTCATTTACCTTACTATATCATTCAATGTGATTGGTGGATTGATCCTGGTCAATTCACGCCTCATGCGATGATACTCCGCTTGTGGATTTTGGGGGTGTGACAGATTGGTATCAGAGCCATTGGTTATAGTGAACTTGGTTTTAAAAGGGAAAAGCTTTTTGACAAAACCAGACTATAACCTGTACAGTGCTCAACGATCCACAACGACACTTCGCTCCACGTGCAAGACTCAACATTATAGGTGATATGGTTTGTGTATATATTGCCTGTCTGTTAGTTTACATAGTGCATTGTTCATAGCATGCTTAGTCAACGCAACGACTGTTGTTTTAAACCCGCGAGTGCTTGCTCTCTTCTGTCTTCCCACACTTATACACTTTCGCGACCCTCCTCTCACTTATGCTTTTCTTTGATGTGAAGATCATGAGTGGACGTTTGAACTTGACTCAAGCCCAGCTGACGGCTCTTATCAATGAACGAGTTGCTGAGGCACTCGCAGCAGTTCCAGCAGGAGGTATAACCTGTCATTCGACCTATCCTAGGATGTTTAGATCCTACTCTCGCGAACCAACTCTCGTGTTTAATCTTGTCTTTTCTTTCTCGCGCGACAGGTTAGCACGCGCAACCTCCCGTGTGTACGTTCAAGACCTTTATGGATTGCCGACCCAGTACCTTTAGTGGTACAGAAGGAGCTGTAGGTCTTCTTCACTGGTTTGAGAAGCTCAAATATGTCTTTGAGATGTGTGAATGCCCTGAGGCTCGTAGGGTAAAGTTTGCTACTGGAACACTCGAAGGTGCTGCGTTAACCTGGTGGAAAGCACAGGTTCAACTGTTAGGGCTGGCGGTTGCTAATGCCACCCCATGGAACGACTTCAAAGAGCTGATCAAAGAGGAGTACTGTCATCGTGACGGCATTCACAAGCTAGATGTAGAGTTCTACAATCTAAAGATGACGGGGTCTAAAATCGAGGCTTATACGAAGAGGTCAAATGAATTAGCTATCTTGTGTCCTACTATGGTGGATCCTCCTATCAAGCGTATTGAGCTGTACCTCAAGGGCCTTGTACCAGAAATTCAGAGCCATGTGACTGCGACTAACCTTGGTACCATTCAGCAAGTTATACGACTAGCTCATCGTCTCACGGATCAGGCAGTTGAGCAAAACAAGTTGCCCAAGCGTATCAGTGCTACAGCTACCTCAGAGGCTCCTAGCGACAACAAACGCAAGTGGGATGGAAATTCAAGAAAGGGTTCGACTTCTGTTCAGTCTCAGTCACAGCAGCGAAGGACTGATGACTATAGGTGTCACACCCCGACCACGTTAAAACAACAAACCGTGACGGAAACGTCGGGGAGTGTTGCAACAGAATTATTGTTCCACAACCATGGTAACCAAATGTTTCATTTTATTGAATTATTATGTAATGTACATTGTCTTTAAACCAAAACAAACAAACTACACATTGTTTATAACTGTTTTTAAGTCACTAAGGCCTCGTCCAGGTACTATGTGACACAAGCTTCCTAGCAAGCAACATCAAGCAATACCACCTGAAACATATGTAAAAATAAAGTCAGTAAAGGAGTGCTGGCGAGTACATAGGTTCTATGAGAGTATCAGATTCACGGCTCGTTTATATGTTGCAGTACCTCGTTAGACTACAAGAGTCAAAAGTACAAACCTCGTTTTAAAAAGGGTATTGCAACATAATTAACCAACTCAAATTGAATTGGTTATAGTTTGTAAAATCTCGTAGCCAAGATTCTTAACCGAAAAACATTTGTTTTAGTAAACCATTTCGTAAAATATCTCGTAAAAACTTGTTAATAAAACTCGTATGGTTTATATCATTTCGAAAACCTCGTTGTGTGACATCGTTTCAAATCGTTTCCCAAGTGAACTAAATAATGACACGCAATGTAATATGATAAAAGCACTTATATATAAGATGTACCAGCGGCGTATCTACCATGCTTATATCATGCTACACCCGTCCCACTATCTAATCACTACCCAAAACCAATCCTTTATTCAATTCTTTGAACTCGTTTAAGTCGTATCAAATCGTTTAACTCGTCCCAAAATCGTATTCGTTTTAATTGTGAAACTACTTTTGGTCGTCTCGCTAATAACATTCAAACCTTCGTGACTCGACTATCTCACTTCTCGTATTAACAAACCACCAAAGGGTAAGTTAACAATCACAGATTCGGTCGTTACCTACATAACCCCCACACATAACCATGGGTGTAGTCTGATAACGGGATTTGTCAGATCCTATGGTACCATAACCTAATACTGGTCGGTTCGGCCAAAATTAATGAATGTCATTCGTTATGTAACTACAACCAACAAGTTTTGTTCACTTTATTGAAATCGTTATTAGTTTAGTATAAACCATCTTAATCGTTTTTGAAATCATCGTTTAAACCTTGAAATCGTTTTGTACATATGAATCACCCCAAAACAATTGAAAACAGTAAAATAGGGGAACTATGTACTCACATTGAAGTGCAAAGTATCCTCAATTTAAAGAACACAACAAGCTCAATCAAACCAAGGAAACTCAAGCAGCACCTAATAAACGAATCACTAGTCAAACAATAGACGCCTAAATCAGAAGATCGGACAGAATGAGGTCTTATAAACCAAATGAGTGTTGGAACTCATGTGATATGGTTTAACAAAGCCTACATCCTAAATTGAAACCTAACCTAAGTGCTTTCGACCCGATACGACCCATTAAGGTAGCTTACGCTACTTTAACGCGTCGTGCGCGCAAATGCGAGTTCGAGACGTCTAACTAGTCCTATGACAAGTATTATATGCCTAAACATGTTTAAATAGGCTGCATAATCAGTTTAGGTGGCAAAAGTTAGGTTACATATGCTTAAAATCCAATTATGCATGAAAGGGGTATTTTGGTCATTTACCTAAGGCATATAAACTACCTATCATACAACTACTTAAACTAGGTGACCATAAGGTATAACCTCGGAAGGTTATTCCCTATGCAACTATGGTCACTAATCATGCTTGGTCGGATCCTAATGATCGACCAAACGGGTCGAGTTCGAAAGTCTAAGCGGTGGTTTAGACCGCTTCACTTACGACTCTAAACAAGCACTAAACTAAAAGTGATGAGCTAAGCATGTTAAAACATGCTTAACTGAGTTATAAAACAGGTTTTGATATCAAAACAAAGTGTTTTGATACCAAGAGTAGTTTGGTTGCAAAATACGCTTAAACCGCATTTTGACCGAAACTACGACTCGTCACTACGCCTAGTCAATGTGGTAATCAGTAGGTATAGTCACAAGGGACTATAACCATCGTGATTACACTCACGTTGCGAAGTTCAAACGAACTTCTCGTTGACCATGGACAGGTCAAAGCTGAAAGTCAAACAGAGTTTGACTTTTAAGCTAGAAGGCGATAAAAGAACGAAAGAGGACTTACAAAGGGTCCAAATAGATTTGATTCTAAGTATTCTCAGGTAGGTAGCGTATAATCACAACCACTTAGAGAAATATCAGATCAAATGTGAGGAAAATGGAATGGGGACATGGCCTTATATAGTTTTTCGCAAACTGTTAGGATCATTTCTTGGCAAGAAGGGAATGATCTTGGCCATACAATTGTCAAAGAATGATTGGGGGACTTGTTCTCCACACAAACCAGCCCATAGCATGAAAAACTAGAGATCAAAACCATCAAAAACAAGCTGGAAGACCAGGTTCAATGTTTCTGTGCTGTAACTCTGACACGGGCCGCGTAGACATAAGTCTAGGCTTACGCGGGCCGCCTAGCTACTTTGGCAGATTGGCAGTTATGGTCCCTACAGCCCAAAACTTGGTTTTTGATGCATTTTTTGGCACGTTTAAGCCCCGTTAACCTCATTTCAAGGCTCTAAAATGAAGTTAAAGTATAGGGAACTCAAAACATGCTAAAAAATATCTTGGGTGTTGGTTCGTTTGGTCGTACGATCGCGTTGTTCGGTTAATTAGACGGAAGTCGTAACAAACGCAAAAACGATCCAAATTAAGCGACGAATGGAATTTTATCATGCCAATCACTAAACTAAAATATTTTAATGATTACATAAATTTTTGGTTGTCCGTATATATTCAGAACGTAAGATATGCGCGAAAATGCAAACTTGTGCACTTTTTGACGCTTCTAGTCCCTATTGATCAATAAAGTTTATTTTAGCATACCGAACCCCGCAAAGCCTATTTCTAAGCTATGTAAAGGATATTTATGGTATTTTTAACTTATGATCAAGTTCTGGAATGTTCGTTACTATACAAATCGGTATAGTTTCGCAATTTGACACAAATAGTCCCTGCGATCGAACAAACTTGATTTCAACACACCAAACCATCCAAAACTTATTTCTAAGTTATGTGAAGGTTATTTAAGGTATGTTAAGCCTATTTAACTATCCCGGAGTGTTTTTCGCGTTAAACTGACTGCGTTTACGCACCAGTTTGCGTATAACTTTCCAGAAATCGATTTAAAGCTTGAAATCGAATCGAATCAAATTATAAAATCACCAAACACAAATACACACATATAATAACACCAAAGCACATTGTTTTATTGATAATTAACATTTTTTTGCATTGTTCATCGATTAAAGAGCACAGTTGTCACAGTCTCCCCTACTTTAGGAAATTTCGTCCTGAAATTTTAATTAGAGGAAACTTGTGAGAACAATTGCGGATATTTCGCCTTCATTTGGTCCTCATGTTCCCAAGTAAACTCTGGGCCACGTTTGGACTCCCAGCGAACCTTGACCAATCGAATCCGTTTGTTCTTCAACTGTTTGAATGTACGGTCCACTATCTCCACAGGTTTCTTGACAAAGTGCATCGTTTCATCGATTTGGATTTCATCGAGAGGAATGTGAAGATCAGCATCAGTTAAACACTTTCGCAAATTGGACATGTGAAAGGTCGGATGAATATTTCCAAGCTCTGGAGGTAGCTCTAGTTGATAAACAACCTTTCCAATTCTTTCAACAATCTTAAATGGTCCAACGTATCGTGGTGTAAGTTTTCCTTTCTTTCCAAATCTCACCACTCCCTTCCAAGGTGACACCTTGAGTAGGACATGGTCTCCGACTTGAAATTCTAGGGGCTTGCATCGCATATCCGCATAACTCTTTTGACGGCTTCTAGCTGTCACAAGATTATCGCGAATTTTCTTGATTTTGTCTGTCGTTTCCAGAATGAGCTCAGGTCTAGTAAGCTGAGCTTCACCTATCTCATTCCAACAGACAGGTGAACGACATTTTCGACCGTAAAGAGCTTCGAACGGTGCCATATTGATGCTAGCATGATAACTATTGTTGTAAGAGAACTAGATCAATGGCAGATGAGAATCCCAATTACCACCAAAGTCTATCACGCATGCTCTAAGCATATCCTCCAAAGTTTGAATCATCCTCTCAGATTGTCCATCTGTTTGGGGATGATAAGCAGTGCTTAGATTTAGTTGGGTTCCCAAAGCAGATTGCATGGTTTTCCAAAAAATGAGATGAAAATCGAGCATCACGATCGGAAATGATATCCAAAGGAACACCATGTCGTGATACAATCTCATCAACATATATCTTTGCAAGTCTATCAGCAGATAGATCCTCGCGAATCGCAATAAAATGAGTTGACTTCGTCAAACGATCGATAACAATCCAAATTGCATCGTGACCTTTAGATGTACGCGGTAATGTAGTGATGAAATCCATCGCAATGTTCTCCCACTTCCAAACCGGTATCTCTGGTTATACAAGCAAGCCAGAAGGTCGTTGATGTTCAGCCTTGACTTTGAGACAAGTTAGGCATTTTGCTACATACAAGGCAACATCTTTCTTCATACTAGGCCACCAATACCGAGTACGAAGATCCTTGTACATTTTATCAGCACTAGGATGGATAGAATATCGAGATTTATGAGATTCGTCCATCGCTAAAGTGCGGAGATCGTCTTGTTTTGGAACCCACAAACGATCCTTGAAATAGAGTAACCCATCGTCCTTCACTTCGAGTTTAAGCTCAAGCTGATGTGGTAATTCCTTACCCATCAAATTTTGTGAAACACAAGATCGCTGAGCTTGAAGAACACGAGTTTGAATATCAGATAGAGTTTGAACAGAATGAAGCTTGACTCACTCCTTTCGACTAAGCGCATCAGCTCCGACATTCGCTTTACCAGGATGGTAGCGAATCTCGCAATCATAGTCACTCAAGAGTTCAACCCAACGTCGTTGCCTCATGTTTAACTCCTTCTAATTGAGAATATGCTGGAGACTTTTGTGGTCTGTGAAAACCACACACTTCGTGCCATAAAGATAATGTCTCCAGATTTTGAGAGCAAAGACTACAACACCCAACTCAAGATCATGAGTCGTGTAGTTCTTCTCGTGAACTTTCAGTTGTCTGGACGCATATGCTATAGTTTTGCGTCGTTGCATGAGAACACAACCAGGGCCTAAGTTGGATGCATCGCAATAGACAACGAAATCGTCATTTCCCTCGGGCAAAGATAGAACAGGAGCATCACAAAGCTTCTGTTTCAGCGTTTGGAACGCTTCTTCTTGCTTGGGTCCCCACTCAAAAGGCTTATTCTTCTGAGTCAAAGCAGTGAGAGGAACTGCAATCTTTGAGAAGTTTGAAATAAACCGCCGATAATACCCAACAAGACCAAGAAAAGATCGAACTTCTGTGGGTGTTGATGGTGTATTCCAATCCTTAATTGCAGCAATTTTGCAAGGATCCACATGGATACCCTGCTCGTTGACTATATGTCCCAAAAACTGAACTTCTTTAAGCCAAAATTCACACTTGGAGAATTTAGCAAAAAGTTGTTCCTTCTTCAGGAGTTCTAATGTCAAACGAAGGTGTGGCTCGTGATCGTCTCGAGACTTCGAATAAATAAGAATATCGTCGATGAACACAATGATGAACTTGTCTAAATAAGGTTTGCAGACCCTATTCATTAAGTCCGTGAAAATAGCTGGAGCATTTGTCAAAGCAAAAGGCATGACAGTGAACTCATAGTGCCCATATCTCGTGCGGAAAGCAGTTTTGGGAATATCTTCTTCGAATACACGAAGCTGATGATACCCAGAACGCAGATCGATCTTGGAAAAACAGGTAGCACCTTGCAGCTGATCAAAGAGATCATCGATTCGAGGTAGGGGATATCGATTCTTGATGGTAAGCTTGTTAAGCTCACGATAATTGATACACATTCGAAAAGATCCATCTTTCTTTTTCACAAAGAGGACAGGAGCTCCCCAAGGTGAATAACTCCGTCGGATGAATCCTTTATCAGATAACTCTTGAAGCTGTTTCGATAATTCTTGCATCTCAGACGGTGCAAGACGATAAGGTGCTTTTACAATCGGGTTAGCATTGGGTACAAGTTCAATATGAAACTCAACCTGACGAACTAGAGGCAAACCAGGCAGTTCATCAGGAAACACCTCTGGATAGTCCCAAACAATCGGAATATCCTGAATACTCTTGTTCTTGCCTTTCTCCTCGGTTACATGTGCCAGGAAAGCAACATATCCTTTTCGTAAATAACATTGGGCCTTCGTACACGACATGAGTTTCAAACCATCAGATGGTTTCTCGCCACAAACCTCAAGGACATCACCAGACGAAAGAGGAATACAAACGATCTTGTCGAAACAAACCACCTCAGCATGATGTTTGGTTAACCAATCCATCCCTATGATGATGTCAAAACTCCCAAGTTGCATCAGCATAAGGTCAATAGGGAAAAGATGGTTATCGAGGTTCAATTGACAACCACGAAGAACATAATCGAGTACGAGAGGTTTAGCAGTAGCAACTTCGACAGATAAGGGCTTCCTCAGTTTAGTTCTAGGTTGTCACACCCCGACCACGTATAACATACAAAACGTGGCGGAAAACGTCGGGGAGTGTTGTAACAGAATTAATTGTTTCATAACCATGGCATTCAAAGTTGTATTTTATTTATCAACATAAGAGTTACATTGTCATAAACAGGAAATAAAGAGTTCAAAACATAATTAAACTAAGTCTATCTTCATTTTATGTCTCTAAGGCACAGGTCCGCCCTAGTGTCACGATCATCATCCTATGCAAAAGCTCCTGAAAACACATGTGAAAATAGGTACGTCAGCATAAAAATGCCTGTGAGATACATAGGTTTGTGAAAATAGGGTTCATGACTTATAAGTTTAGAAAAAGAATTGTTTATCAAAAGTCAGTCATGAACCTTGTAAATTGTTTCGTTTTGTAAATCGTTTAAAAGCGATAAGATCGAATGATATGTATAAATAAAAGAATAATGTGTAGTTAAATGTATAACCAAGTAAAATGAGTTGTATAAAATAAGTTGTTTGTAAAGCAATGTCTTGTGAAAGATATGTTATTTGTATAAATGATATATGTCTCAAATAGAAATGATTCAAATAATGCTGCGATATGTAATACCATACAAACACTTATATATATAAAGTACCAGCGGCGTATCCACCATGCTTGTATCATATTACACACGCCTCGTTACTTAAATCACTTAAACAAACCACCAATGTATAAAGTCCATGTTTAAACCAATTGTCGAAAAGTCCTTGTATAAACCATGTCAAATGTTTATAGTCCAAAAGTAGTCAAGTAATGTGTAACAAATGTTATGTATTGTAAGTAAAGTATTGTCACGTAATCCAAATGTAGAAATGTACAAAACAAAGTATTTTGAATATATCAAAAAGTTATGTTTTTGCAAAGTAATGTATGTTACATTGATACAAACATTTATGTGGTAAGTTAACGCATACATTCAAGCCTTGAGACAGTCGGATAACCCTTTCAGTCAAGGTTATCAATAAGAAATGTTTTTGGATTCAGTCATTCCTTACATCCAAACAAAACCCGAGATGTCAGGAATGGGATTTGTCAAGTCCTATGGTACCACTACTTACTCCCGAGCGGCGTAGCAAATGTTAATGAACGTATAAAAGTCTCGTTTGTGCAAACCAAATGTTATAGCAATTTGTATACATGTCATATGAAAACAATGTACTAAGTATGCTAAGTTAACATACAAAGCAGAAAAGTCATGTAAATCAATGTGCTAGCATGCTATCAGTCAACATACATAGCAGAAATGTAATGTAAAACAATGTACTAAGTATGCACACAATGGACATACATAGCATGAAATGTAATGTAAAACGATGTACTAAGTATGCACACAATGGACATACATAGCATGAAATGTAATGAAATCATGTACTATAATGTACTAATGAACATAACAAGCATATGATATGAAAGCATGGAAAGCATGAAAGTAACAAGTAGGCACATGTGTTCCACCCCAAAATGTTTGGAAAACAGTAAAAGAGGGGTCTATGTACTCACATAAACACCTTGAAAACATTTAAAAGAGGGGGTTCTATGTACTCACTTGAGATTGCTCAGAAGTCCTAAGATAACCACCAAGCAATGCTAGAGATCACGGAATCAAACGGCACCTAATATAGGTAACTATGTTAATAAACCGGACCTATATCGGAAGATTGGGTAGCACGAGGGTTTGTAAACCAAATGAGTGTAGAAACTCATGTGATATGGTTTAACAAAGCCTACATACTAAATGAAACCTAGCCTAAGTGCTTACGACCCATTACGACCCGTTTAGGTAGCTTATGCTACTTTAACGCGTCGTTCGCGTAAAACGCGTTCGGACCGCCTAACTAGTCCTATGACAAGTAACATATGCCTTAACATGTCTAATATTGTTGTCAAATCAGTTTAGATGTCAAAAGTTATGTTACATATGTTTAAAATGAATTTTGGCATCAAAGGGGTATTTTGGTAATTTACCTAAGGCATATAAACTACATATCATACAACTACTTAAACGAAGCGACCATAAGGTATAACCTCGGAAGGTTATTCCCTATATACTATGGTCACCTAATGTATTTGGGTGGATCCTAATGATCGACCAAATGGGTCGAGTTCGAAAGCATAAGCGACTGATCAAGTCGCTTACCCTTACGACCCTAGACAACGTGGTAATCAGTAGGCATAGTCCCAAGGGACTATAACCATCGTGATTACAATCACGTTGCGAAGTTCAAACGAACTTCGCATTGACCATAAACTGGTCAATGCAGAAAGTCAAACAAAGTTTGACTTTCGGACTCGAAAAGCAATAAAAGAACGAAGGAACACTTACAAAGGGTCCCCGAATGCTAATCTAGATCAAAATAGCTCAGGTATGAAACAAAGGTTTCAACTTAGAGCACAAATGATCAGATTCTAGTGAGAAATGAAGTTGGGGTATGTGGGTATTTATAGTTTTCGGTTCACCGTTAGGATCGTTTCTTGGAAAAGAGGGAATGATCTAGCCCGTACACTTGTCAAAATGTTGTGGTAACTAATTTTGGCCACCATAGGAGATTAACATGTGGCACTTGACCTTTGGAGAGTGTTTAAAGGCTGTTATCAGCTGTTTACTTGACCTTTGCTGATCAGAAGGGCTGACGCGGCCCGCTTCAGGATCAGACAAAGCTCAGGCGGGCCGCCTGGAGCTTCTGATCAGAAAACAAGTTTCCATTTTGACAGTTTCAGTCCCTGTTGTGTTTTAAGGCCATTTCCGACACTTCTAAGGCCCGTAAAGCCAAATTTAAGGCCCTAAAATGATGCCTAAACATTGTGGACATGAAACATGCTCAAAAATATGTCGGATGTTGGTTCGTTTGGTCGTACGAACGCGATGTTCGCTTAATTACGACGAAATGCGCACAAGCGCGAAAAACGATTCAAATGACGCAACGAATGGATTTTTCTTACGCCAAACACTAAAATAAAATATTTTAGTGCTTACATAAATTTTTGGATGTCTGTAAAGGATATTTAAGGTGTGTTTAACTTATGGTCATGTTCCGGAATGTCTGTTTCAGTACGAATTGGCATACTTTCGCAGTTTGTCAATTTTAGTCCCTGTAGTCGAATTAACTTGTTTTTGCCATACCAAAGCCTTCAAAACTTATTTCTAAGTTATGTAAAGGTTATTTAAGGTATGTTAAGTATATGTTGATGTTCCGGAGTATTTTTCGCATTAAACTGATTACGTTTACGCATCAGTTTGCGTATAACTCTCCAGAAAGCGATATAGAGTGTGAAATTGAACAAATGTCAAAACATGAAAAATGTCAAACATAAACAAACAAACATTGGGATCAAATAACATTGTTTTATTGATAATTGAAATGTTCACAATGATTACAAGCACAGATGTTACAGTCTCCCCTACTTGTGGAAATTTCGTCCCGAAATTTATTTAGAGGAAACTCATGGGAAAAGATGCGGATATTTCGCCTTCATTTGATCTTCGCGTTCCCAAGTAAACTCGGGTCCACGTTTAGCTTCCTAGCAAACTTTGACCAAAGGAATGCGCTTGCGTTTAAGCCACTTGACTTCACGTTCCATGATTTCCACTGGCTTCTTAACAAATTTCAGTGTTTTACCAACACGAATTTCATCAAGCGGTATGTGGAGGTTCTCATCAGCTAAACACCTCTTGAGATTGGACACGTGAAAGGTTGGATGAACATTTCCAAGTTCAGGAGGTAACTCAAGTCTGTAGGCTACCTTTCCGATTCTTTCGACGATCTTGAATGGTCCAACGTATCTGGGTGCAAGTTTTCCTTTCTTTCCAAATCTGATCACACCTTTCCAAGGTGAGACCTTAAGTAATACTCGATCACCGACTTGAAATTCCAAGGGCTTGCGTTTTGGGTCCGCGTAACTCTTTTGACGGCTTCTAGCTGTCTGAAGGTTATCACGAACTTTCTTTATCTTGTCAGTTGTCTCCAAAATGAGGGCAGGTCCAGTAAGTTGAGCCTCGCCGATCTCATTCCAGCATACTGGTGAACGACATTTTCGACCATAGAGAGCCTCGAAAGGAGCCATTTTGATGCTGGTGTGATAACTGTTATTGTAGGAGAATTCAATTAACGGAAGATGTGAATCCCAACTACCACCAAAGTCGATCACACAAGCTCTAAGCATATCCTCCAGAGTCTGGGTTGTTCTTTCAGATTGACCATCCGTTTGTGGATGATAAGCTGTGCTCAGATTAAGTTGGGTCCCCATAGCAGATTGCATGGTTCTCCAAAAATGAGAAGTGAAACGAGCATCTCTATCAGAAATGATGTTCAAAGGAACACCATGTCGAGCTACAATTTCATCCACATAGATTTTAGCAAGTTTGTCAGCAGGAAAATCCTCACGGATTGGCAAGAAATGCGCTGACTTAGTAAGACGATCAACAACTACCCAGATGGCATCATGACCTTTCTTTGTGCGGGGAAGTTTAGTAATGAGATCCATAGTAATGTTTTCCCATTTCCAAACTGGGATCTCTGGTTGCACCAATAATCCAGAAGGACGCTGATGTTCAGCCTTATCCTTAAGACAAGTAAGGCATTTTGATACGTATAAGGCAATGTCTTTCTTCATACCAGGCCACCAATAACGAGTACGAAGATCCTTATACATCTTATCTGAGCCCGGATGAATAGAATAACGTGACTTATGGGCTTCATTCATGAGCAAGGTACGAAGATCATCTTGGCTTGGGACCCACAAACGGTCCATGAAGTAATATGATCCATTGTCCTTCAGTTCCAGATCAGGTGTTATGTGATAGGGAAATTCCTTATCCATCAAACCTTGTGAAACACAAGATTGTTGAGCCTGAGAAACACGGGCTTGGATATCGGATCGAGCTTGAATAACAGATTGAACACGAACACAATGAAGCTTAGTTCGTTCCTTAGGACTCAATGCATCAGCTACAACATTCGCCTTACCAGGATGGTAGCGAATTTCGCAGTCATAGTCGTTTAAAAGCTCAACCCAACGTCGTTACCTCATGTTGAGTTCTTTCTGGTTGAAGATATGCTGAAGGCTTTTGTGGTCCGTGAAAACCACACATTTTGTACCGTACAAATAGTGTCTCCAGATCTTTAAGAGCGAAGACAACTGCACCCAACTCAAGGTCATGAGTGGTGTAGTTTTTCTCATGTATCTTCAACTGCCTTGATGCATATGCTATGACTTTGTTCCTTTGCATCAGAACACAGCCAAGACCCAATTTAGATGCATCGCAATAAACGACGAAATCATCATTGCCCTCAGGCAAAGTTAGAACAGGTGCGTCGCAAAGTTTTTGCTTCAAGCTTTGAAAAGCTTCCTCTTGTTTGAATCCCCAATCAAAGGGCTTGTTCTTCTGAGTTAGAGCAGTTAGAGGAACTACAATTTTTGAGAAGTCTTCAATGAAGCGGCGGTAATAACCCGCTAGACCAAGAAAAGAACGAACTTCAGTAGGAGTAGTAGGCGTATCCCAATCCTTAATCGCACTAATCTTGGAGGGATCTACATGAATACCTCATTCGTTGATAATATGTCCTAAAAATTGAACCTCTTTAAGCCAGAATTCACACTTGGAGAATTTGGCGAAAAGTTGCTCTTTCTTTAGGAGTTCCAGAGTAAGACGAAGATGTTGCTCGTGATCAGCTCGTGTCTTAGAGTATATCAAGATGTCGTCAATAAAAACAATGACGAAAAGATCCAAATAGGGCTTGCAGACCCTATTCATTAAGTCCATGAAAACAGCAGGAGCATTAGTCAAACCGAATGGCATGACTGTGAACTCGTAATGCCCATATCGAGTGCGGAACGCTATCTTGGGAATATCTTCTTCATGCACACGAAGTTGATGATATCCCGATCGCAGATCGATCTTCGAAAAATAAGAAGCGCCTTGTAACTGATCAAAGAGATCATCAATGCGAGGTAGGGGATATCGATTCTTGATGGTAAGCTTGTTAAGCTCACGATAATCGATACACATCCTAAAAGATCCATCCTTCTTCTTGACAAAAAGAACGGGAGCACCCCAAGGTGAAAAGCTAGGATGGATAAAACCTTTGTCAGAGAGTTCCTGAAGCTGCTTAGACAACTCTTGCATCTCAGACGGAGCAAGACGATATGGAGCTCTAGCAATGGGATTTGCACCAGGTACGAGATCAATACGGAACTCAACTTGGCGTGCTGGAGGTAGACCAGGTAAATCTTCAGGGAACACTTCAGTATAATCCCGAACAACAGGAATATCTTGGATAGACTTACCTTTGCCTTTATCTGCGGTAACATGTGCCAAAAAGGCCACATAATTCTTTCGCAGATACTTCCGAGCTTTAAAACAAGACATGAGTTTGAGACCACCAGCAGGTTTCTCACCACGAACCTGTAGGATCTCGCCTGTCGAAAGCGGCACACGAACAATCTTCTCAAAACAAACTACCTCTGCGCGATGCTTGGATAACCAATCCATACCCACTATAACGTCGAAGCTTCCAAGTTGCATAGGCGTGAGGTCAATAGGAAAAAGATGGTCGTTAAGGTTCAACCGGCAGTTGCGAAGAACAGAATCAAGAACAATGCGTTCACCACTAGCAACTTCTACTGTCAAAGGTTTACCTAGTTTCGTTCTAGACACGCGAAGTAATGGCTCAAAAGATAATGACACAAAACTCTTATCGGCACCCGAATCAAAAAGAACAGATGCAGGCTGATTATTAATAAAGAACGTACCGTTCACCACTTCATTATCTGTTTGTGCCTCTTGAGCATTCATGTTGAAGACTCGACCTTGAGCCGGAGCCTGATTCTGATTCTGATTCTGGTTGACTAGCCTTGGGCACCAGTTCCTGTAGTGGGTCAGATCCCCACAATTGTAGCACGAACCAGGAGGAAAATGAGGTCGTGCTGCTTGACCTTGTTGCTGAGCAAGAGGCTGAGCAACTTGTTGGGCTTGGTTATGAATGGCCTGATTCTGGTTAGCAGGAATGCGACAAGTAGCGGCAAGATGACCAATTCTCCCACAGTTAGTGCAATGACGACATTGGAGATGTGGTAGGTGATGGCCGTTACACCTGTTGCACAAAGGTGCAGTGCCAAGATATGGCTTCTTGGCTAGTGGTTGTGCAGGCTGATTTGGTGCAGCTTGGGCCTGTGCAGTAACGGCATAGTTTTGGGAAGCCTTTCGCTTCCTTGAACCCTTTGAGGAACCAGAATTCTTTCCATTCTTGTTTTGACCTTTCTTGCTATCTTCTTTGTCAGACGCCTGCTTCTTACCCTTGTCACCCTTCCTGTGTAACTTATTCTTCCGAATCTGCGACTCAGTCAATGTCGCTGATAACTCGATCGCCTGACGGAGTGTGGTAGGGTTACTACCAGTAATGATGTCTTGCACTGAGTCAGGTAGGCCGTCGATGTACCTTTCGATAGCCTTGTCGAGTGGGGTAACCATAGTCGGGTAAAGCAGACTCAACTCCTCAAATCTATCAGTATACGCCCTGTGCTCGCCACTATCTTGTTTCAAGTCATCAAACTCTTTCTCCAAAGCTCGCAGTTCATGACGAGGACAAAACTCCCTCATCATAAGAACTCTGAGTTCAGCCCATGTTTGTGCTAGAGCAACTTCTGCACCACGGTCTCTCATAACCCTATTCCACCACGTAAGAGCCCTCTTCTGGAACACACTCGAAGAAAACTCAACCTTGCGATTGTCAGGACACTGCACGTGACGGAAAGTGTTCTCAATGCTCTTGAACCATTGAAGAAGCCCAGTCGCTCCCTCAGAACCACTAAACTTGAGTGGTTTAGCCGAGTTAAAATCCTTGAATTTGCATAGAGCATGATTGTTGTTGTTGGCTTGGTTCATTTGAGCAATGAAATTTGGAAATTGAGCAGCCATCTGTTGCGCAATGATTTCTGCCAGTTCGGCAGTCGCTATATGGTTTTCGCGTCGCGGAGGCATTCTAAAAAGAGGGAAACATGAAAGGAAACGAGTGAGATGATTGGATGAAGAGAATGAGATGAAACAAAATCAACAAAAGCAAAGATGGTGGTCATTCGTCCGCATTACAAAGCAAGCAAACGACACACAGTGACTAATCAAAGTAAATGGGTCAAAAATAATGTATCGCGAAGACATGCTTGCTTATAAGTGAACACTCACCCCAAGAATTCCTAGGTAAGAGTGACTGGTCCGATTATGTGGATTTGTACGAACACTCTAGCCTTAGACAGAAAACCCCGGGTACAGGCATTCACCCTTCCAGTTTGCACATGTTCACACTATTTAAAACCCGAAACTTTGACGAGATTTTGAAAGTTCAAAGGGGTTCAAAACCTTGTAACTTAGGGTTCAAAACCTTACAATAGAGGGTTCAAAACCTAGTAATCAATCATCCTAGAACAGATGATTAGTTTTCAAAGCAGTTTTGAAATTTATGTTCTTGTTGTGGTCGTCTCCTAAGGATAGGTGACGGTATTGTTTTATAACTAAACGCAAGTAAACTCGCGTTAGGGTCCTAGAAAGGTTATAGTCTAGGTCAAAGCATTACTAATAACCGAATTACCTATAACCATTGGCTCTGATACCAACTCTTCTGTCACACCCCGACCACGTATAACATACAAAACGTGGCGGAAAACGTCGGGGAGTTTTGTAACAAAATTAATTGTTTCATAACCATGGCATTCAAAGTTGTATTTTATTTATCAACATAAGAGTTACATTGTCTTAAACAGGAAATAAAGAGTTCAGAACATAATTAAACTAAGTCTATCTTCATTTTATGTCTCTAAGGCACAGGTCCGCCCTAGTGTCACGATCATCATCCTATGCAAAAGCTCCTGAAAACACATGTGAAAATAGGTACGTCAGCATAAAAATGCCTGTGAGATACATAGGTTTGTGAAAATAGGGTTCATGACTTATAAGTTTAGAAAAAGAATTGTTTATCAAAAGTCAGTCATGAACCTTGTAAATTGTTTCGTTTTGTAAATCGTTTAAAAAGCGATAAGATCGAATGATATGTATAAATAAAAGAATAATGTGTAGTTAAATGTATAACCAAGTAAAATGAGTTGTATAAAATAAGTTGTTTGTAAAGCAATGTCTTGTGAAAGATATGTTATTTGTATAAATGTTATATGTCTCAAATAGAAATGATTCAAATAACGCTGCGATATGTAATACCATACAAACACTTATATATATAAAGTACCAGCGGCGTATCCACCATGCTTGTATCATATTACACACGCATCGTTACTTAAATCACTTAAACAAACCACCAATGTATAAAGTCCATGTTTAAACCAATTGTCGAAAAGTCCTTGTATAAACCATGTCAAATGTTTATAGTCCAAAAGTAGTCAAGTAATGTGTAACAAATGTTATGTATTGTAAGTAAAGTATTGTCACGTAATCCAAATGTAGAAATGTACAAAACAAAGTATTTTGAATATATCAAAAAGTTGTGTTTTTGCAAAGTAATGTATGTTACATTGATACAAACATTTATGTGGTAAGTTAACGCATACATTCAAGCCTTGAGACAGTCGGATAACCCTTTCAGTCAAGGTTATCAATAAGAAATGTTTTCGGATTCAGTCATTCCTTACATCCAAACAAAACCCGAGATGTCAGGAATGGGATTTGTCAAGTCCTATGGTACCACTACTTACTCCCGAGCGGCGTAGCAAATGTTAATGAACGTATAAAAGTCTCGTTTGTGCAAACCAAATGTTATAGCAATTTGTATACATGTCATATGAAAACAATGTACTAAGTATGCTAAGTTAACATACAAAGCAGAAAAGTCATGTAAATCAATGTGCTAGCATGCTATCAGTCAACATACATAGCAGAAATGTAATGTAAAACAATGTACTAAGTATGCACACAATGGACATACATAGCATGAAATGTAATGTAAAACGATGTACTAAGTATGGACACAATGGACATACATAGCATGAAATGTAATGAAATCATGTACTATAATGTACTATTAAACATAACAAGCATATGATATGAAAGCATGGAAAGCATGAAAGTAACAAGTAGGCACATGTGTTCCACCCCAAAACGTTTGGAAAACAGTAAAAGAGGGGTCTATGTACTCACATAAACACCTTGAAAACATTTAAAAGAGGGGGTTCTATGTACTCACTTGAGATTGCTCAGAAGTCCTAAGATAACCACCAAGCAATGCTAGAGATCACGGAATCAAACGGCACCTAATATAGGTAACTATGTTAATAAACCGGACCTATATCGGAAGATTGGGTAGCACGAGGGTTTGTAAACCAAATGAGTGTAGGAACTCATGTGATATGGTTTAACAAAGCCTACATACTAAATGAAACCTAGCCTAAGTGCTTACGACCCATTACGACCCGTTTAGGTAGCTTATGCTACTTTAACGCGTCGTTCGCGTAAAACGCGTTTGGACCGCCTAACTAGTCCTATGACAAGTAACATATGCCTTAACATGTCTAATATTGTTGTCAAATCAGTTTAGATGTCAAAAGTTATGTTACATATGTTTAAAATGAATTTTGGCATCAAAGGGGTATTTTGGTAATTTACCTAAGGCATATAAACTACATATCATACAACTACTTAAACGAAGCGACCATAAGGTATAACCTCAGAAGGTTATTCCCTATATACTATGGTCACCTAATGTATTTGGGTGGATCCTAATGATCGACCAAATGGGTCGAGTTCGAAAGCATAAGCGACTGATCAAGTCGCTTACCCTTACGACCCTAGACAACGTGGTAATCAGTAGGCATAGTCCCAAGGGACTATAACCATCGTGATTACAATCACGTTGCGAAGTTCAAACGAACTTCGCATTGACCATAAACTGGTCAATGCAGAAAGTCAAACAAAGTTTGACTTTCGGACTCGAAAAGCAATAAAAGAACGAAGGAACACTTACAAAGGGTCCCCGAATGCTAATCTAGATCAAAATAGCTCAGGTATGAAACAAAGGTTTCAACTTAGAGCACAAATGATCAGATTCTAGTGAGAAATGAAGTTGGGGTATATGGGTATTTATAGTTTTCGGTTCACCGTTAGGATCGTTTCTTGGAAAAGAGGGAATGATCTAGCCCGTACACTTGTCAAAATGTTGTGGTAACTAATTTTGGCCACCATAGGAGATTAACATGTGGCACTTGACCTTTGGAGAGTGTTTAAAGGCTGTTATCAGCTGTTTACTTGACCTTTGCTGATCTGAAGGGCTGACGCGGCCCGCTTCAGGATCAGACAAAGCTCAGGCGGGCCGCCTGGAGCTTCTGATCAGAAAACAAGTTTCCATTTTGACAGTTTCAGTCCCTGTTGTGTTTTAAGGCCATTTCCGACACTTCTAAGGCCCGTAAAGCCAAATTTAAGGCCCTAAAATGATGCCTAAACATTGTGGACATGAAACATGCTCAAAAATATGTCGGATGTTGGTTCGTTTGGTCGTACGAACGCGATGTTCGCTTAATTACGACGAAATGCGCACAAGCGCGAAAAACGATTCAAATGACGCAACGAATGGATTTTTCTTACGCCAAACACTAAAATAAAATATTTTAGTGCTTACATAAATTTTTGGATGTCCGGATGTATTCAGAACGTGAGTTATGCGCGAAAGTGCAAACTTGTGCACTTTTTGACACTTTTAGTCCCTGAATGACCCAAAAGTTTATTTTAGCACACCGAACCCCTCAAAGCTTATTTCTAAGCTATGTAAAGGATATTTAAGGTGTGTTTAACTTATGGTCATGTTCCGGAATGTCTGTTTCAGTAAGAATTGGCATACTTTCGCAGTTTGTCAATTTTAGTCCCTGTAGTCGAATTAACTTGTTTTTGCCATACCAAAGCCTTCAAAACTTATTTCTAAGTTATGTAAAGGTTATTTAAGGTATGTTAAGTATATGTTGATGTTCCAGAGTTTTTTTCGCATTAAACTGATTACGTTTACGCATCAGTTTGCGTATAACTCTCCAGAAAGCGATATAGATTGTGAAATTGAACAAATGTCAAAACATGAAAAATGTCAAACATAAACAAACAAACATTGGGATCAAATAACATTGTTTTATTGATAATTGAACTGTTCACAATGATTACAAGCACAGATGTTACAGTCTCCCCTACTTGTGGAAATTTCGTCCCGAAATTTATTTAGAGGAAACTCGTGGGAAAAGATGCGGATATTTCGCCTTCATTTGATCTTCGCGTTCCCAAGTAAACTCGGGTCCACGTTTAGCTTCCCAGCGAACTTTGACCAAAGGAATGCGCTTGCGTTTAAGCCACTTGACTTCGCGTTCCATGATTTCCACTGGCTTCTCAACAAATTTCAGTGTTTTACCAACACGAATTTCGTCAAGCGGTATGTGGAGGTTCTCATCAGCTAAACACCTCTTGAGGTTGGACACGTGAAAGGTTGGATGAACATTTCCAAGTTCAGGAGGTAACTCAAGTCTGTAGGCTACCTTTCCGATTCTTTCGACGATCTTGAATGGTCCAACGTATCTGGGTGCAAGTTTTCCTTTCTTTCCAAATCTGATCACACCTTTCCAAGGTGAGACCTTAAGTAATACTCGATCACCGACTTGAAATTCCAAGGGCTTGCGTTTTGGGTCCGCGTAACTCTTTTGACGACTTCTAGCTGTCTGAAGGTTATCACGAACTTTCTTTATCTTGTCAGTTGTCTCCAAAATGAGGGTAGGTCCAGTAAGTTGAGCCTCGCCGATCTCATTCCAGCAGACTGGTGAACGACATTTTCGACCATAGAGAGCCTCGAAAGGAGCCATTTTGATGCTGGTGTGATAACTGTTATTG
The DNA here is from genome assembly GCA_030545235.1 of Helianthus tuberosus. Taxonomy (NCBI): domain Eukaryota; kingdom Viridiplantae; phylum Streptophyta; class Magnoliopsida; order Asterales; family Asteraceae; genus Helianthus; species Helianthus tuberosus. The sequence goes on from CM060413.1 coordinate 95,989,437, forward strand.
TAGGAGAATTCAATTAACGGAAGATGTGAATCCCAACTACCACCAAAGTCGATCACACAAGCTCTAAGCATATCCTCCAGAGTCTGGGTTGTTCTTTCAGATTGACCATCCGTTTGTGGATGATAAGCTGTGCTCAGATTAAGTTGGGTCCCCATAGCAGATTGCATGGTTCTCCAAAAATGAGAAGTGAAACGAGCATCTCTATCAGAAATGATGTTCAAAGGAACACCATGTCGAGCTACAATTTCATCCACATAGATTTTAGCAAGTTTGTCAGCAGGAAAATCCTCACGGATTGGCAAGAAATGCGCTGACTTAGTAAGACGATCAACAACTACCCAGATGGCATCATGACCTTTCTTTGTGCGGGGAAGTTTAGTAATGAGATCCATAGTAATGTTTTCCCATTTCCAAACTGGGATCTCTGGTTGCACCAATAATCCAGAAGGACGCTGATGTTCAGCCTTATCCTTAAGACAAGTAAGGCATTTTGATACGTATAAGGCAATGTCTTTCTTCATACCAGGCCACCAATAACGAGTACGAAGATCCTTATACATCTTATCTGAGCCCGGATGAATAGAATAACGTGACTTATGGGCTTCATTCATGAGCAAGGTACGAAGATCATCTTGGCTTGGGACCCACAAACGGTCCATGAAGTAATATGATCCATTGTCCTTCAGTTCCAGATCAGGTGTTATGTGATAGGGAAATTCCTTATCCATCAAACCTTGTGAAACACAAGATTGTTGAGCCTGAGAAACACGGGCTTGGATATCGGATCGAGCTTGAATAACAGATTGAACACGAACACAATGAAGCTTAGTTCGTTCCTTAGGACTCAATGCATCAGCTACAACATTCGCCTTACCAGGATGGTAGCGAATTTCGCAGTCATAGTCGTTTAAAAGCTCAACCCAACGTCGTTGCCTCATGTTGATTTCTTTCTGGTTGAAGATATGCTGAAGGCTTTTGTGGTCCGTGAAAACCACACATTTTGTACCGTACAAATAGTGTCTCCAGATCTTTAAGAGCGAAGACAACTGCACCCAACTCAAGGTCATGAGTGGTGTAGTTTTTCTCATGTATCTTCAACTGCCTTGATGCATATGCTAAGACTTTGTTCCTTTGCATCAGAACACAGCCAAGACCCAATTTAGATGCATCGTAATAAACGACGAAATCATCATTGCCCTCAGGCAAAGTTAGAACAGGTGCGTCGCAAAGTTTTTGCTTCAAGCTTTGAAAAGCTTCCTCTTGTTTGAATCCCCAATCAAAGGGCTTGTTCTTCTGAGTTAGAGCAGTTAGAGGAACTACAATTTTTGAGAAGTCTTCAATGAAGCGGCGGTAATAACCCGCTAGACCAAGAAAAGAACAAACTTCAGTAGGAGTAGTAGGCGTATCCCAATCCTTAATCGCACTAATCTTGGAGGGATCTACATGAATACCTCGTTCGTTGATAATATGTCCTAAAAATTGAACCTCTTTAAGCCAGAATTCACACTTGGAGAATTTGGCGAAAAGTTGCTCTTTCTTTAGGAGTTCCAGAGTAAGACGAAGATGTTGCTCGTGATCAGCTCGTGTCTTAGAGTATATCAAGATGTCGTCAATAAAAACAATGACGAAAAGATCCAAATAGGGCTTGCAGACCCTATTCATTAAGTCCCTGAAAACAGCAGGAGCATTAGTCAAACCGAATGGCATGACTGTGAACTCGTAATGCCCATATCGAGTGCGGAACGCTGTCTTGGGAATATCTTCTTCATGCACACGAAGTTGATGATATCCCGATCGCAGATCGATCTTCGAAAAATAAGAAGCGCCTTGTAACTGATCAAAGAGATCATCAATGCGAGGTAGGGGATATCGATTCTTGATGGTAAGCTTGTTAAGCTCACGATAATCGATACACATCCTAAAAGATCCATCCTTCTTCTTGACAAAAAGAACGGGAGCACCCCAAGGTGAAAAGCTAGGATGGATAAAACCTTTGTCAGAGAGTTCCTGAAGCTGCTTAGACAACTCTTGCATCTCAGACGGAGCAAGACGATATGGAGCTCTAGCAATGGGATTTGCACCAGGTACGAGATCAATACGGAACTCAACTTGGCGTGCTGGAGGTAGACCAGGTAAATCTTCAGGGAACACTTCAGTATAATCCCGAACAACAGGAATATCTTGGATAGACTTACCTTTGCCTTTATCTGCGGTAACATGTGCCAAAAAGGCCACATAATTCTTTCGCAGATACTTCCGAGCTTTAAAACAAGACATGAGTTTGAGACCACCAGCAGGTTTCTCACCACGAACCTGTAGGATCTCGCCTGTCGAAAGCGGCACACGAACAATCTTCTCAAAACAAACTACCTCTGCGCGATGCTTGGATAACCAATCCATACCCACTATAACGTCGAAGCTTCCAAGTTGCATAGGCGTGAGGTCAATAGGAAAAAGATGGTCGTTAAGGTTCAACCGGCAGTTGCGAAGAACAGAATCAAGAACAATGCGTTCACCACTAGCAACTTCTACTGTCAAAGGTTTACCTAGTTTCGTTCTAGACACGCGAAGTAATGGCTCAAAAGATAATGACACAAAACTCTTATCGGCACCCGAATCAAAAAGAACAGATGCAGGCTGATTATTAATAAAGAACGTACCGTTCACCACTTCATTATCTGTTTGTGCCTCTTGAGCATTCATGTTGAAGACTCGACCTCGAGCCGGAGCCTGATTCTGATTCTGATTCTGGTTGACTAGCCTTGGGCACCGGTTCCTGTAGTGGGTCAGATCCCCACAATTGTAGCACGAACCAGGAGGAAAATGAGGTCGTGCAGCTTGACCTTGTTGCTGAGCAAGAGGCTGAGCAACTTGTTGGGCTTGGTTATGAATGGCCTGATTCTGGTTAGCAGGAATGCGACAAGTAGCGGCAAGATGACCAATTCTCCCACAGTTAGTGCAATGACGACATTGGAGATGTGGTAGGTGATGGCCGTTACACCTGTTGCACAAAGGTGCAGTGCCAAGATATGGCTTCTTGGCTAGTGGTTGTGCAGGCTGATTTGGTGCAGCTTGGGCCTGTGCAGTAACGGCATAGTTTTGGGAAGCCTTTCGCTTCCTTGAACCCTTTGAGGAACCAGAATTCTTTCCATTCTTGTTTTGACCTTTCTTGCTATCTTCTTTGTTAGACGCCTGCTTCTTACCCTTGTCACCCTTCCTGTGTAACTTATTCTTCCGAATCTGCGACTCAGTCAATGTCGCTGATAACTCGATCGCCTGACGGAGTGTGGTAGGGTTACTACCAGTAATGATGTCTTGCACTGAGTCAGGTAGGCCGTCGATGTACCTTTCGATAGCCTTGTCGAGTGGGGTAACCATAGTCGGGCAAAGCGGACTCAACTCCTCAAATCTATCAGTATACGCCCTGTGCTCGCCACTATCTTGTTTCAAGTCATCAAACTCTTTCTCCAAAGCTCACAGTTCATGACGAGGACAAAACTCCCTCATCATAAGAGCTCTGAGTTCAGCCCATGTTTGTGCTAGAGCAACTTCTGCACCACGGTCTCTCATAACCCCATTCCACCACGTAAGAGCCCTCTTCTGGAACACACTCGAAGAAAACTCAACCTTGCGATTGTCAGGACACTGCACGTGACGGAAAGTGTTCTCAATGCTCTTGAACCATTGAAGAAGCCCAGTCGCTCCCTCAGAACCACTAAACTTGAGTGGTTTAGCCGAGTTAAAATCCTTGAATTTGCATAGAGCATGATTGTTGTTGTTGGCTTGGTTCATTTGAGCAATGAAATTTGGAAATTGAGCAGCCATCTGCTGCGCAATGATTTCTGCCAGTTCGGCAGTCGCTATCTGGTTTTCGCGTCGCGGAGGCATTCTAAAAAGAGGGAAACATGAAAGGAAATGAGTGAGATGATTGGATGAAGAGAATGAGATGAAACAAAATCAACAAAAGCAAAGATGGTGGTCATTCGTCCGCATTACAAAGCAAGCAAACGACACACAGTGACTAATCAAAGTAAATGGGTCAAAAATAATGTATCGCGAAGACATGCTTGCCTATAAGTGAACACTCACCCCAAGAATTACCAGGTAAGAGTGACTGGTCCGATTATGTGGATTTGTACGAACACTCTAGCCTTAGACAGAAAACCCCGGGTACAGGCATTCACCCTACCAGTTTGCACATGTTCACATTATTTAAAACCCGAAACTTTGACGAGATTTTGAAAGTTCAAAGGGGTTCAAAACCTTGTAACTTAGGGTTCAAAACCTTACAATAGAGGGTTCAAAACCTAGTAATCAATCATCCTAGAACAGATGATTAGTTTTCAAAGCAGTTTTGAAATTTATGTTCTTGTTGTGGTCGTTTCCTAAGGATAGGTGACGGTATTGTTTTATAACTAAACGCAAGTAAACTCGCGTTAGGGTCCTAGAAAGGTTATAGTCTAGGTCAAAACATTACTAATAACCGAATTCCCTATAACCATTGGCTCTGATACCAACTCTTCTGTCACACCCCGACCACGTATAACATACAAAACGTGGCGGAAAACGTCGGGAATTTTGTAACAGAATTAATTGTTTCATAACCATGGCATTCAAAGTTGTATTTTATTTATCAACATAAGAGTTACATTGTCTTAAACAGGAAATAAAGAGTTCAGAACATAATTAAACTAAGTCTATCTTCATTTTATGTCTCTATGGCACAGGTCCGCCCTAGTGTCACGATCATCATCCTATGCAAAAGCTCCTGAAAACACATGTGAAAATAGGTACGTCAGCATAAAAATGCCTGTGAGATACATAGGTTTGTGAAAATAGGGTTCATGACTTATAAGTTTAGAAAAAGAATTGTTTATCAAAAGTCAGTCATGAACCTTGTAAATTGTTTCGTTTTGTAAATCGTTTAAAAAGCGATAAGATCGAATGATATGTATAAATAAAAGAATAATGTGTAGTTAAATGTATAACCAAGTAAAATGAGTTGTATAAAATAAGTTGTTTGTAAAGCAATGTCTTGTGAAAGATATGTTATTTGTATAAATGTTATATGTCTCAAATAGAAATAATTCAAATAACGCTGCGATATGTAAAACCATACAAACACTTATATATATAAAGTACCAGCGGCGTATCCACCATGCTTGTATCATATTACACACGCCTCGTTACTTAAATCACTTAAACAAACCACCAATGTATAAAGTCCATGTTTAAACCAATTGTCGAAAAGTCCTTGTATAAACCATGTCAAATGTTTATAGTCCAAAAGTAGTCAAGTAATGTGTAACAAATGTTATGTATTGTAAGTAAAGTATTGTCACCTAATCCAAATGTAGAAATGTACAAAACAAAGTATTTTGAATATATCAAAAAGTTGTGTTTTTGCAAAGTAATGTATGTTACATCGATACAAACATTTATGTGGTAAGTTAACGCATACATTCAAGCCTTGAGACAGTCGGATAACCCTTTCAGTCAAGGTTATCAATAAGAAATGTTTTCGGATTCAGTCATTCCTTACATCCAAACAAAACCCGAGATGTCAGGAATGGGATTTGTCAAGTCCTATGGTACCACTACTTACTCCCGAGCGGCGTAGCAAATGTTAATGAACGTATAAAAGTCTCGTTTGTGCAAACCAAATGTTATAGCAATTTGTATACATGTCATATGAAAACAATGTACTAAGTATGCTAAGTTAACATACAAAGCAGAAAAGTCATGTAAATCAATGTGCTAGCATGCTATCAGTCAACATACATAGCAGAAATGTAATGTAAAACAATGTACTAAGTATGCACACAATGGACATACATAGCATGAAATGTAATGTAAAACGATGTACTAAGTATGCACACAATGGACATACATAGCATGAAATGTAATGAAATCATGTACTATAATGTACTAATGAACATAACAAGCATATGATATGAAAGCATGGAAAGCATGAAAGTAACAAGTAGGCACATGTGTTCCACCCCAAAACGTTTGGAAAACAGTAAAAGAGGGGTCTATGTACTCACATAAACACCTTGAAAACATTTAAAAGAGGGGGTTCTATGTACTCACTTGAGATTGCTCAGAAGTCCTAAGATAACCACCAAGCAATGCTAGAGATCACGAAATCAAACGGCACCTAATATAGGTAACTATGTTAATAAACCGGATCTATATCGGAAGATTGGGTAGCACGAGGGTTTGTAAACCAAATGAGTGTAGGAACTCATGTGATATGGTTTAACAAAGCCTACATACTAAATGAAACCTAGCCTAAGTGCTTACGACCCATTACGACCCGTTTAGGTAGCTTATGCTACTTTAACGCGTCGTTCGCGTAAAACGCGTTCGGACCGCCTAACTAGTCCTATGACAAGTAACATATGCCTTAACATGTCTAATATTGTTGTCAAATCAGTTTAGATGTCAAAAGTTATGTTACATATGTTTAAAATGAATTTTGGCATCAAAGGGGTATTTTGGTAATTTACCTAAGGCATATAAACTACATATCATACAACTACTTAAACGAAGCGACCATAAGGTATAACCTCGGAAGGTTATTCCCTATATACTATGGTCACCTAATGCATTTGGGCGGATCCTAATGATCGACCAAATGGGTCGAGTTCGAAAGCATAAGCGACTGATCAAGTCGCTTACCCTTACGACGCTAGACAACGTGGTAATCAGTAGGCATAGTCCCAAGGGACTATAACCATCGTGATTACAATCACGTTGCGAAGTTCAAACGAACTTCGCATTGACCATAAACTGGTTAATGCAGAAAGTCAAACAAAGTTTGACTTTCGGACTCGAAAAGCAATAAAAGAACGAAGGAACACTTACAAAGGGTCCCCGAATGCTAATCTAGATCAAAATAGCTCAGGTATGAAACAAAGGTTTCAACTTAGAGCACAAATGATCAGATTCTAGTGAGAAATGAAGTTGGGGTATGTGGGTATTTATAGTTTTCGGTTCACCGTTAGGATCGTTTCTTGGAAAAGAGGGAATGATCTAGCCCGTACACTTGTCAAAATGTTGTGGTAACTAATTTTGGCCACCATAGGAGATTAACATGTGGCACTTGACCTTTGGAGAGTGTTTAAAGGCTGTTATCAGCTGTTTACTTGACCTTTGCTGATCTGAAGGGCTGACGCGGCCCGCTTCAGGATCAGACAAAGCTCAGGCGGGCCGCCTGGAGCTTCTGATCAGAAAACAAGTTTCCATTTTGACAGTTCAGTCCCTGTTGTGTTTTAAGGCCATTTCCGACACTTCTAAGGCCCGTAAAGCCAACTTTAAGGCCCTAAAATGATGCCTAAACATTGTGGACATGAAACATGCTCAAAAATATGTCGGATGTTGGTTCGTTTGGTCGTACGAACGCGATGTTCGCTTAATTACGACGAAATGCGCACAAGCGCGAAAAACGATCCAAATGACGCAACGAATGGATTTTTCTTACGCCAAACACTAAAATAAAATATTTTAGTGCTTACATAAATTTTTGGATGTCCGGATGTATTCAGAACGTGAGTTATGCGCGAAAGTGCAAACTTGTGCACTTTTTGACACTTTTAGTCCCTGAATGACCCAAAAGTTTATTTTAGCACACCGAACCCCTCAAAGCTTATTTATAAGCTATGTAAAGGATATTTAAGGTGTGTTTAACTTATGGTCATGTTCTGGAATGTCTGTTTCAGTACGAATTGGCATACTTTCGCAGTTTGTCAATTTTAGTCCCTGTAGTCGAATTAACTTGTTTTTGCCATACCAAAGCCTTCAAAACTTATTTCTAAGTTATGTAAAGGTTATTTAAGGTATGTTAAGTATATGTTGATGTTCTGGAGTATTTTTCGCATTAAATTGATTACGTTTACGCATCAGTTTGTGTATAACTCTCCAGAAAGCGATATAGAGTGTGAAATTGAACAAATGTCAAAACATGAAAAATGTCAAACATAAACAAACAAACATTGGGATCAAATAACATTGTTTTATTGATAATTGAACTGTTCACAATGATTACAAGCACAGATGTTACATAGGTATCGCAAGTAAAGGCTCAAAGGATAACGAAACAAAACTCCTATCGGCACCAGAATCGAAAAAAACAGATGCAAGTTGATTGTTAACAAGGAACGTACCGTTAACAAGAAAGGTACCATGGACAACGAGGTTGTCATCTCGAACCTCATTTGCATCCAGATTGAATGCTCGTCCACGAGCGGGATTCACATTGGCATAAACATTCGGATAAACAAAAGAGGTATTGAAAACATTGACAAAACACAAGGAAGGCGATCATTTGTTCATTACCTCGAACAAACAAATGACACGCACTGACTAATCAAAGTAAATGGGTTAATATAATGTATCGCGAAGACATGCTCGCCTATAAGTGAACACTCACCCCAAGAGTTCCCAGGTAAGAGTGACTGGTCCGATATTGCGGATTTGTACGAACACTCTAGCCTTAGACAGAAAACTCAGGGTACATGCATTCACTCTTCCAGTTTGCACGTGTTCATATTATTTAGACCCAAACTTTGATGAGATTTTGAAAACTCAAAAGGCACTAAGCCAAATATGAATCAAACTGGAAGGGTTCAAAACCATATAACAGAGGGTTCAAAAACCTAGTAATCAATCATCCTAGAACAGATGATTAATTGTCGAAGCGGATTTGTTATTGTGTTCTTGTTGTGGTTATCACCTAAGGATAGGTGGCGGTATTGTTTTAAAATCTAAACACAAGTAAACTTGCGTTAGGGTCCTAGAAAGTTATAGTCTAGGTCAAAGCATTGCTAATAACCTAATTCCCTATAACCATTGGCTCTGATACCAACTCTTCTGTCACACCCCGACCACGTTAAAACAACAAACTGTGGCGGAAACATCGGGGAGTGTTGCAACAGAATTATTGTTCCACAACCATGGTAACCAAATGTTTCGTTTTATTGAATTATTATGTAATGTACATTGTCTTTAAACCAAAACAAACAAACTACACATTGTTTATAACTGTTTTTAAGTCACTAAGGCCTCGTCCAGGTCCTATGTGACACAAGCTTCCTAGCAAGCAACATCAAGCAATACCACCTGAAACATATGTAAAAATAAAATCAGCAAAGGAGTGCTGGCGAGTACATAGGTTTTATGAGAGTATCGGATTCACGGCTCGTTTATATGTTGCAGTACCTCGTTAGACTATAAGAGTCAAAAGTACAAACCTCGTTTTAAAAAGGGTATTGCAACATAATTAACCAACCCAAATCGAATTGGTTATAGTTTGTAAAATCTCGTAGCCATGATTCTTAACCCAAAAACATTTGTTTTAGTAAACCATTTCATAAAATATCTTGTAAAAACTTGTTAATAAAACTCGTATGGTTTATATCATTTCAAAAACCTCGTTGTGTGACATCGTTTCAAATCGTTTCCCAAGTGAACTAAATAATTACAAGCAATGTAATATGATAAAAGCACTTATATATAAGATGTACCACCGGTGTATCTACCATGCTTATATCATGCTACACCCGTCCCACTATCTAATCACTACCCAAAACCAATCCTTTATTCAATTCGTTTAACTCGTTTAAGTCGTATCAAATCGTTTAACTCGTCCCAAAATCGTATTCGTTTTAATTGTGAAACTACTTTTGGTCGTCTCGCTAATAACATTCAAACCTTCGTGACTCGACTATCTCGCTTCTCGTATTAACAAACCACCAAAGGGTAAGTTAACAATCACAGATTCGGTCGTTACCTACATAACCCCCACACATAACCATGGGTGTAGTCTGATAACGGGATTTGTCAGATCCTATGGTACCATAACCTAATACTGGTCGGTTCGGCCAAAATTAATGAATGTCATTCGTTATGTAACTACAACCAACAAGTTTTGTTCACTTTATTGAAATCGTTATTAGTTTAGTATAAACCATCTTAATCGTTTCTGAAATCATCGTTTAAACCTTGAAATCGTTTTGTACATATGAATCACCCCAAAACAATTGAAAACAGTAAAATAGAGGAACTATGTACTCACATTGAAGTGCAAAGTATCCTTAATTTAAAGAACACAACAAGCTCAATCAAACCAAGGAACCTCAAGCAGCACCTAATAAACGAATCACTAGTCAAACAATAGACGCCTAAATTGGAAGATCGGACAGAATGAGGTCTTGTAAACCAAATGAGTGTTGGAACTCATGTGATATGGTTTAACAAAGCCTACATCCTAAATTGAAACCTAACCTAAGTGCTTTCTACCCGATACGACCCATTAAGGTAGCTTACGCTACTTTAACGCGTCGTGCGCACAAATGCGCGTTCGAGACGTCTAAATAGTCCTATGACAAGTATTATATGCCTAAACATGTTTAAATAGGTTGCATAATCAGTTTAGGTGACAAAAGTTAGGTTACATATGCTTAAAATCCAATTATGCATGAAAAGGGTATTTTGGTCATTTACCTAAGGCATATAAACTACCTATCATACAACTACTTAAACTAGGTGACCATAAGGTATAACCTCGAAAGGTTATTCCCTATGCAACTATGGTCACTAATCATGCTTGGTCGGATCCTAATGATCGACCAAACGGGTCGAGTTCAAAAGTCAGCGGTGGTTTAGACCGCTTGACTTACGACTCTAAACAAGCACTAAACTAAAAGTGATGAGCTAAGCATGTTAAAACATGCTTAACTAAGTTAGAAAACAGGTTTTGATATCAAAACAAAGTGTTTTGATACCAAGAGTAGTTTGGTTGCAAAATACGCTTAAATGCGCATTTTAACCGAAACTACGACTCGTCACTACGCCTAGTCAACGTGGTAATCAGTAGGTACAGTCACAAGGGACTATAACCATCATGATTACGCTCACGTTGCGAAGTTCAAACGAACTTCTCGTTGACCATGGACTGGTCAAAGCTAAAAGTCAAACAGAGTTTGACTTTTAAGCTAGAAAGCGATAAAAGAACGAAAGAGGACTTACAAAGGATCCAAATAGATTTGATTCTAAGTATTCTCAGGTAGGTAGTGAATAATCACAACCACTTAGAGAAATCTCAGATCAAATGTGAAGAAAATGGAATGGGGACATGGCCTTATATAGTTTTTCGCAAACCGTTAGGATCATTTCTTGACAAGGAGGGAATGATCTTGGCCATACAATTGTCAAAGAATGATTGGGGGACTTGTTCTCCACACAAACCAGTCCATAGCATGAAAAACTAGAGATCAAAACCATCAAAAACGAGCTGGAAGACCAGGTTCAATGTTTCTGCACTGTAACTCTGACACGGGCCGCGTAGACATAAGTCTAGGCTTATGCGGGCCGCCTAGCTACTTTGGCAGACTGGCAGTTTTGGTCGCGGCAGCCCAAAACTTGGTTTTTGATGCATTTTTGGCACGTTTAAGCCCCGTTAACCTCATTTCAAGGCTCTAAAATGAAGTTAAAGTATAGGGAACTCAAAACATGCTCAAAAATATCTCGGGTGTCGGTTCGTTTGGTCGTACGATCGCGTTGTTCGGTTAATTACGACGGAAGTCGTAACAAACGCAAAAACGATCCAAATTAAGCGACGATTGGAATTTTTTCATGACAATCACTAAGATAAAATATTTTAATGATTACATAAATTTTCGGGAGTCCGGATATATTCAGAACGTAAGATATGTGCGAAAATGCAAACTTGTGCACTTTTTGACGCTTCTAGTCCCTTTTGATCAATAAAGTTTATTTTAGCATGCCGAACCCCTCAAAGCTTATTTCTAAGCTATGTAAAGGATATTTATGGTATGTTTAACTTATGATCAAGTTCCGGAATGTTCGTTACTATACAAATCGGTATAGTTTCATAGTTTGACACAAATAGTCCCTTCGATCGAACAAACTTGATTTCAATACATCAATACATCAAACCATCCAAAGCTTATTTCTAAGTTATGTGAAGGTTATTTAAGTTATGTTAAGCCTATTTCACTATCCTGGAGTGTTTGTCGCGTTAAACTGACTGCGTTTACGCACCAGTTTGCGTATAACTTTCCAGAAAGCGATTTAAAGCTTGAAATCGAATCGAATCAAATTATAAAATCACCAAACACAAATACACACATAAAACAGATATAATAACACCAAAGCACATTGTTTTATTGATAATTAACATTGTTTTGCATTGTTCATCGATTAAAGAGCACAGTTATCGCAATAGGAGCCCCAGTCAGCAGTCTTCTGGGAGTCAAGGGAAGGGTGGATACAAGGGGAATCACCCCAAATGAAATCGCTGTAACTTGCACCACAGCGGACCATGTAGTAGAGGCAACTGTCGTCGGTGCAACAAGCCTGTTCACATTACAAGGGATTGTAGGAGTCAGCATCCCGCGAATCAGAATCGACAGCAACAGCTAGCCCCACCGAATCAACGCCAGCAGCAACAACAACAAGGTAACGACAAAGGGTGCTTTCAATGTGGTGCTGAAGGCCACTTCAAGAGATACTGTCCCCAGCTGAACCAGAATCAGAATAACAACAATAATAACAACCAGGGGAATGGAAACAACGGGGGTAACAACGGTGGCAATGGTGCCAGGGGACGTGTTTTCATGATTGGTCAGGGTGAAGCGAGGAATGATCCCAATGTTGTGACGGGTAAGTTCCTACTGGATGACTTCTTTGTTACTGTTTTATTTGATTCGGGTGCCGATACTAGTTATGTGTCCCTAAAAGTTAGTCAGATGCTTAAACGTGCCCCAATTCCCTTAGACACCAAACATGATGTAGAACTAGCAAACGGTAAAAGTCTCAAGGCCACGCATATAGTTAGGGGTTGTAATCTCGTTCTAGCTGGTCAGACCTTCTCTATCGACCTTATTCCTATCGTTCTTGGTAGCTTCGACATCGTCATTGGGATGGATTGGTTATCCCAACATCAAGCGGAGAACCTTTGCAAGGAGAAAATCGTCCGTATTCCCCGTTCTGGTGAGGAACCTCTCGTTATTCAAGGTGACAAGAGTGGTGCTGTCGTGGGCAGCATCTCCTTTCTTAAGGCTCAGAAGTGTTTGCGAAAGGGCCACACTGCTATTCTGGCTCTCGTTATTGATACCTCGACGAAGGAGAAGAAGATAGAAGATATTCCTATTGTACGCGACTACCCTGAGGTATTTCCTGAGGAACTACCTGGTCTTCAGCCTCATCGTTAGGTTGAGTTTCAAATCGAGCTAGCTCCTGGAGCAACACCAATAGCTCGTGCACCTTATCGCTTAGCAACTACAAGAGCTTCTAGACAAGGGTTTCATTCGTCCTAGCTCTTCGACCTAGGGAGCTCCAGTCTTGTTTGTGAAGAAGAAGGACGGTACCTTTCGAATGTGTATTGACTATCGTGAACTCAACAAGGTGACCGTGAAGAATCGTTATTCCCTCCCGCGTATTGATGACCTGTTCGACCAGCTGCAAGGCTCGAGCTTTTACTCAAAGATTGATCTGAGATCGGGATATCACCAGCTGAGAGTCCGAGGCGAGGACATCTCCAAGATAGCGTTCAGGACTCGTTATGGACATTATGAGTTCCTGGTTATGCCGTTTGGGTTGACGAACGCACCTGCGGTCTTCATGGATCTTATGAACCGAGTGTGCAAACCTTACTTGGATAAGTTCGTTATCGTTTTCATCGACGACATTCTGATCTATTCTAAGAGTCAGAAGGAGCACGAGCAGCACCTACGACTTATCTTGGAACTTCTTCGAGCAGAACAGCTGTATGCTAAGTTTTCGAAATGCGACTTTTGGCTTCGTGAAGTCCATTTCTTAGGCCACGTGGTAAACGAGGATGGGATTCATGTTGATCCATCCAAGGTTGACTCGATCAAGAACTGGCCTGCGCCCCGTACACCAACAGAAATTTGCCAATTCTTGGGCTTGGCGGGCTACTACAGAAGGTTCATCAAGGATTTCTCAAAGATTGCGCAACCCCTCACTTCACTAACTCAGACAGGTGTCACCTACCGATGGGGAGATGCACAAGATTCTGCGTTTCAGCACTTAAAGGATAGACTTTGTAGTGCACCTATCCTCTCATTGCCTGAAGGCACCGACGATTTTGTGGTTTATTGTGACGCGTCGATCCAAGGTCTTAGTTGTGTGTTGATGCAACGTGAGAAATTCATTGCTTATGCATCGCGCCAACTTAAGGTTCACGAAAGGAACTACACTACTCATGATCTGGAGCTGGGAGCTGTTGTCTTTGCACTCAAGATATGGAGGCATTACATGTACAGTACCAAATGCACCATCTACACCGATCATAGGAGTCTCCAACATATCTTCGAACAAAAGGAGTTGAACAAGCGACAGCGTCGATGGGTCGAACTCCTCAACGACTACGAATGTGCGATCAAGTATCACCCAGGCAAAGCCAATGTAGTGGCTGACGCCCTCAGTCGAAAGGAAACAAAACCTAAGCGTGTACGTGCGTTACAGCTTACCATTCACTCTAGCCTTCACGCTCAAATTCGAGATGCTCAGGTTGAAGCATTGAAAGCAGAAAACATCAGGGCTGAGTCCCTGCGAGGATTGAAGAAATGGCTAGAACAAAAGGAAGACGGTGCTTATTACGTAACAGGGCGCATCTGGGTCCCACTCTATGGTAACGTGAGCTTGTGATGGATGAAGCACACAAGTCTCGTTACTCGGCACATCCTGGTTCTGATAAGATGTACCACGATCTCAAGACTACATACTGGTGGCCCCACATGAAAGCTAACATAGCAACCTATGTTAGTAAATGTTTGACCTGTGCTAGGGTCAAAGTTGAATACCAGAAACCATCAGGCCTACTTCAACAACCAGAGATCCCGACATGGAAATGTGAGCAAATTTCCATGGACTTCGTCACTGGCCTACCTAGATCTCATCGAGGAAACGATACTATTTGGGTGATAGTGGATCGATTGACCAAGTCTGCACATTTTCTGGCTATCAAAGAAACGGATAAGTTTTCTACTTTAGCAGACGTTTACCTAAAGGAAGTAGTTTCGAGGCACGGGGTGCCAACCTCTATCATATCTGATCGTGATGCGCGTTTTACCTCTGAGTTGTGGCAAGCGATGCACAAGTCCTTTGGCTCTCGACTAGATATGAGCATGGCATATCATCCACAGACGGATGGGAAGTCTGAGCGCACCATCCAAACCCTGGAAGACATGCTTAGAGCATGCGTGATCGACTTTGGTAACGGCTGGGAAAAGCATCTCCCGTTAGTGAGGTTTTCGTATAACAACAGTTACCACACCAGTATCCAGGCTGTTCCGTTTGTGGCATTATACGGGTGTAAGTGCCGATCACATCTTTGTTGGGCAGAGGTAGGCGACAGCCAAATCACTGGCCCAGAACTCATTGTAGACACAACAGAGAAGATTGCTCAGATACGACAACGAATGGCGGCAACTCGTGACTGTCAGAAAAGCTACGCTGATAAGCGCAGAAAACCACTCGAGTTCCAGGTTGGGGATCGAGTGCTACTCAAGGTCTCACCTTGGAAAGGTGTTGTTCGTTTTGGCAAACGAGGCAAACTCAACCCGCGATACGTCGGACCTTTCGAAATCATAGAGAAAATAGGCAAAGTGGTCTACAAACTGAACCTACCCGAAGAGCTCAGCAGAGTTCACAACGTTTTCTACGTGTCGAATATGAAGAAGTGTCTGTCAGATGAGACCCTCATAGTTCCTCTCAAGGAGCTCACTATCGACGATCATCTGCGATTTGTCGAGGAACCAGTAGAGATTACTGACCGAGACGTTAAGGTTCTAAATCGCACCAGAATCCCTCTTGTTCGAGTTCGTTGGAACTCTCGTCATGGCCCAGAGTTTACCTGGGAACGAGAAGACCAGATGAAACACAAGTATCCCCAATTGTTCGGAAACAGTGAAACCACTACTGAGACTGAAACTACTACGGAATTTCGGGACGAAATTCCAAATCAAGAGGGGAAGGATATGGCACCCCATGAAAACCGGGAAAACCATACAACTTAACTAGCTTCCTCAGTGAGTATGTGCTAAATTTCGGGACAAAATTTCTTTCAACTTGGGGATAATGTGACAACTCGTATTTCAGAACCTTTCGTTGTACTTTGATGTAACCTATATAAACTTTCTATGATCAACTGATGTGTTTGTTTGCAATGAAATGTCATGAGTTGAATGTTATGTTATGTGTTATGGGATTACATAGTAAGCGCGTGTATATAAAACTTTATTGCTTCCTCATTCACGGTCGCACAAGCCCTTCTGGGCCACACTTCTTGTACACGAGATCAAAGGGAAACCCAAGGATAGGTTCGGCCCACTCCCTTAGCTCGCATAACACCTAGGGTGTTGTATAAATCCTACACTTCACCAAAACACACAAAGTTTTGCAAACCCTAAATCTCTCCTCTCTCTCACTCTCAAAGCCGACGGCAACACACCCCTCTCCATCGAAGCTTTTGTGTTTGGATCAATCTTTGCTCTCTTCTCTAACCGTTTAGTGTTTTAACTACTGATTGTATGTTACATGATGTTGTGATCTACATGTTCTACATGATGATTTAGGGATGATATGCGATTGATTGGGATGTAAACTGTTAGGGTTTGGTTTGCATATAATCGGCGCACATGTGTAGTATATACGGGTCAATATATGGTTTGATGATGCTATGATTTGAAAGATGATCTAGAACCGAATGTATGTAAATCGGCTGTTTAATCCGATTGAATGTTATGATAGGTTGTTGTCATGATTGGATGTTAATTAGGGTTTATATGAATTAAATGATGATTGCTTGATTTGATCGAGATATGCATGATTTGAAACTGATAGTTTTGTTGATTGATAAATTGCATAAATGGAAACCATGTAACTGATTGCCATGATTCCGAGATAATTAAAACTGATCGCACAAGTCCCTTAGTCGCACAAGAGCTGAACGCACAAGCTCTTGGATCGCACAAGGGCAATCGCACAAGATTGGTGCAACTGTTTAAGCACATTGTACAACTAGGATATGCATGATCGCACAAGGCTTGTGGAGCCCACAAGACAGTGCCGATCGCACAAGTCTTGGGCCACACACACAGTTGTTTGAGTTGTTACATTATTGGGCCGTGTGGCCCAACCCAATCGCACAAGAACCCTCGAGTCGCACAAGTCACATAGATCACACATGTTAACAAGTTGTTTAATAATTGGGTCGCATAAGTTGCTGGACTGCTTAGTAGTTTGGGCCGGGTATCTAATTGGATCGCACAACATGCTGTGGATCGCACGAGGTTGTGCTGATCGCACAACATGTTGGGCCGGGTAGTCGTTTGGCTTACACTGTTACTTCAGCCTAATACTCCCGATCGCACAAGTTGGGCTTTATGTGTTTAACTGATTTGCTTAACATGTTCAATGTGTATGCGATGATCATTACGTGCTTTTGACTTGTTAGTTATGTGTAAACTTATGTGCACTACTTGGACCTAGACCTGACTTGTATGGTAACCATGTTAGGACGTGGTTGACCACTAGCAGCTCAATCTACCTTTACTTATCTGCCGAGCTAACCTAAGGTGAGTTCACACTTTTCTACAAAGCATGGTAATTCCCGATGGGTTTGGGAATGGGTTAAGGAATAGGGATTCCTCGTCTTGTTGGGACGTGTTCAGGAATGTGAATTCCTCATCCTGATGGGACAGATTTAGATTTACTAGACTAGAACTCTATCAACGAAGTCCCTCCTTTTATATCGACTTAATCGCCGAGGCCAATGGCGAACATGTCATTAGTTAAATAGCGCTATTAGGTTTAACAAACCTCACACTGTGCCGCAGAGGACGGGCGTGGACTAATGGACTAGGCACGTCAATGATGTTAGACATTGACGAGGGCACATAAACATGACGAACGTTAGTAGTCGATATGGTAACGAGTCTGGTAGTTTAAACATGGGGTAGCCCCCACGGCTGGAATGGCCGAAGTAAAGATGGATTAACTAATGAACGTTTTCGAACTATGGGGTAACCCCCACGGCTGGATAGCCGGTTAAGATTAACTATGTTTTTGGAACAACTCTAAAATGGATAACCAACTGTGAACTCGCTCAACTTTGTTGTTGACTCTTTACTACATGCTTTGCAGGTCATTAGGTTTAGCAGGGGCTTGCATGGGGAAGAGTCGTTGTGGAGCATGGACATTGAGTGTTCATGATGAACTTAAACACTTTTAATTTATGATTTGGGTTTTGAACTATTTGCTTCCGCTGATAACTTAGATTTGTTAAACTGTTTTTGAATACCAATTATATTGTGTGGTTGGACATTCATTTACCTTACTATATAGTTCAATGTGATTTGTGGATTGATCCTGGTCAAGTCACGCCTCCTGCGGTGATACTCCGCTTGTGGATTTTGGGGGTGTGACAGTTAGGTAGTATTGATTGTACGTGTCACACCCTCAGATTCCACATACGGAGTACTACTGCGAGGCGTGTGACTGACCAGGATCCAGCCACCAATCATACTGAACAGTTAGGATAATAAAAATATAGTCCACCAAACCAATATGATTAGTGACTACAAAAGTTTAAGTCCAAAAGTTTTTAAATTCAAACAACAGTTTCAAGTAGGTAGCGGAAGCGTAATCAAAATAGTTGAAAACATAAGTTCATAATTATTATTAAAGAACCCAACATGCGGGTTAGGACGACCACTACACATCCCCAAGCTGCAAGCTCCAGAGTCACTGTGTACCTACAAAGCATGCAGTAGGGTGTCAACATAAAGTTGGCGAGTTCACGAGTTTGTCCAGTTTTAATTCCATTAACTTGTTCAAGTAGTTAAGTTACTCATTTATATCATGCCATGGGGTGCTACCCCATATGTAAGCTACTAAACTCCATAGGCATACCGAAACTATCGCACTTAAGTTGTTGTTGCCCCGTTTGTCAATGTCTATCATCATTGACGGATGCCGAGGACTATTAGTTCACGCCCGTCCACTCAAGGCACGGTTTGAGGTCAGTGAGACCTAAATAGAACTATTTAACTAATATGTTGTTCGCCTGGCCCCGGCGACTAATCGGTATAGCAAAATAGGGACTTGTGATAGAGTGTCGTTTAGTATACTTGTTGCATCTAATATAAATTGTAATTAACTGGGTGTCCCACACAAGGGGAGAAAAGTAGGTTTGTACCCAACACACGGAGGTAGCGTTGTTTGTATCCCACACATGGAGATAGTGTTGTTTGTTCTGTTTCCCAACCACCGGGAACGCATGCTTTTAGTAAAGTTGTGAACTCACCTCGGTTTGCTCGGTAGATAGTTTACTTGATTAGGTAGGCTGGTCAACCACGTCCTATTATGGTTACCAGTATAGGTTAGGTTTTGGGTACAAATAATTCACGTATCCTACACGTATCTAACACATAGCATGCTTGTCATACTAGCATATACGGTATTGGGCCTATCCTAACACGTGAACAGTTAGCAGCAACAGTTAAACAGCAACAGCAGCACACAGCCCATAAACATAACCTCAATTTGTGTGGCCCAATAACTAAGTAAAGTAGCGTAGTCGAAACCGTGTGGTCTCGACTCGATAACAAGAGATCTCGAGTCGCGACCACGAGATTCCGAGTCGCAAATAGAAGGTCTCGAGTAGTGCATTTTTTAGTCGAGATCAGGAGATCTCGAGTCACAACCTAGCTGGTCTCGAGTCTCTTGATGTGCGCATCGTGGTTTTGAGTGGTCACTATGTGTTCTCGAGTCGAAACCACATGATCTCGACTCGGCACCACTAATGGAATCTTAGTAGAACCCTTATCCAGATTGTACGAACCAATCAGATTTCATAAACATGTTTCCATCATCCGTACAACCCCCAAATCAGATCAAAATAGTAAATTTTTAAATATTTATTGCATCTTCAAACAGTTCTTCATTAGGGTTTTCATATTCAAAACAGATCAGCCACTAAAGCTCACACAAGGTTACATTCATTTCATAAATCAGGAGCATACAACCATTTCATCATGTCGATCTAACACAACATCAACAGAATCATGTGCACATATTTTTCACAGGAACCATACATAGTCATTTTATGAAAAGCATTATCAAACAATCATCTAATCATTGTAACACACTTAATCATATAGAATTATAACAATACAAATATCCATCATCTAACCAATAGACATTTCTATCCTACATAAGCATAAGGCCATCAAAACAGTTTCACCTTTCATATCATTCAACACACAATGTAATCATCAAGCTAGTGTCCCTATCATGTATTTATATTCACACAAAAATCCTTACAAGCAATATTGTACTAACCGGTTTGAAATCAAGAGTGTGAAGGTGTGTAGGATTGATGAAAGGAAATCTCCGAGTGACGAACACGAGCTGATCCGAGAGCCCTTGCTGCTGCCAGTTGGATTTGAGAGGAGAGGAGGAGAATTATGGTGGAACTTTAGGGTTTTCTAGAGATAGAAAGGATGAGAGGGGAGAAAGTATGGATAGAGGAATGTTTTAAGGATTTGTGATATGATTGATGCTCAATTCAAAAGGAATATCGGCTAGGTTTAAGGGTTTTATACCCATATGGATGTGTTGCACACTCCGGGCTTAGTGCTCTCGAGTGGGCTTCGATGGATTGGGCCAGATTAGGTGGGTGCGCAGCCCACTGCTTTAAATAAGCAGATCCTGAGTCGAGATCAGGCGGTCTCAAGTCGGAACCGTGGTTTCGGTTCACAAATACATGGCACATATTAATTACATAATGCACATACAAAAAGAAATCATAAAATAAACAGAAATAAATTACTGACTTTCATTTAATAACTTATATATAACAGTATTATACAATAAGGTTGTTCGGGAAAACTCGAGGTGTCACAGTACGCATCTTGTGTGGAGAATGTGTCCCACACCATTACGAGGCTAGTATATGAGAGGTGATCACGAATATCCAACGGTCATGGTCGAAGCGGTTGCATCACAAGATTTATGGTTTTGGCATGCATTTTGTGGATCACTCGGTTCACTGAACGACATCAATATTCTCCAACAGTCTCCAATATTCCTCGTTGAACGGAATGGAACCGCACCGAAGTGTCCATTTCAATTGAATGGACATACATACAAACAAGGATACTATTTAACGAATGCGATCTACCCTACTTGGTCAACGTTTATGAAAACGTTTCCATATCCAGTCAATCCGAATGAAAAGAAGTTCAAGAAACTGCAAGAAGGTGCAAGAAAAGATGTGGAGCGGGCTTTTGGTGCCCTAAAAGGAAAATGGGGCATACTCAGGAGACCCATACGTGCTATGACGGTGAACAAGATTATTAGCGAGACGTAGACGTGCATGATACTTCACAATATGATCTTAAAAGACGAGGGGCATACGTACTCATCGATCCACATTAGGGATCCGGTCGTCGAACTCGTTTTTAACGACGCAGCACTTACGAAGTTGATGGACCAAGATACACATTTCGACTTAAAAATGATCTTCTTATTCATATTACAGCCTAAGATCTACCACACCTTGATGAGAAAGATGATGTTTAGGATTAATTTTTAAATTTTATTATTACTCGTTTGTGTTGAATTATTTATTTTTATTTTAAGTTAATGAAATTAATTTTCTATATAAATTTGACTATATTTAAATAAAAAAATTAAAAAAATGTTTGGGGGCTAGGGTTGGCGCCCATACGTGCTATGATGGTGAACAAGATTATTAGTGAGACGTAGACGTGCATGATACTTCACAATATGATCTTAAAAGACGAGGGGCATGCGTACTCATCGGTCCACATTAGGGATCCGGTCGTCGAACTCATTTTTAACGGCGCAGCACTTACGGAGTTGATGGACCAAGATACACATTTTCGACTTAAAAATGATCTTCTTATTCATACTGCAGCCCAAGATCTAGCACACCTTGAGGAGAAAGATGGTGTTTAGGATTAATTTTTAAATTTTATTATTACTCGTTTGTGTTGAATTATTTATTTTTATTTTAAGTCAAAGAAATTAATTTTCTATATAACATTTGACTATATTTAAATAAAAAAAAATTAAAAAAATGTTTGGGGCTATGGTTGGCGTCGTCACCACTTATTAGTTAATGGGTACTTGGTGCACTTTTTGAGTTGGCGAGTGGTGGTTGGTCAGGGCTAGGGTACTTACCCTAAAGTGCCCCCATCCTCCCTTATAAGTTTGTTAGGACCGTTTCGGGTTCCCGAATGCTCCGACCGGTTAAAAAGTTTTCATATCATGCACGAAATTCGTGTAGGAAGATGACTAACACACAGAAATAACGTTTAAACACTGATTCTATTGATATAATGAACGTACAAAGCCGAGAATTCAGTTTGGCAGAGCTTCGCTTCAAGTTGCCAAAAGTTACAAATGAGAGACCCCAGGTCTCTATTTATTGACCTGCCCATTCATCCAAACTCACCTGGGACGAGTAGGCGACTTGCACGAAAAAACTTTGATGGCCCTTTCACACGAAAGACTCTTTCGTGCGAAGGGGTCATTTACATTCAGTTCTGGCCTTTTCGATGCGATATACATTCTAATCTATATATTACAATACATAACAAAACAAGAGTCGACACGTGACGAAGGCTGCAGACATATGCATTCATAGACTTCCCCTTGGATGTAGTCGCAGTCATCACGTTCAGTCTGCTTGGGTCACCTTGTACCTAGCCTCAACCATATTCCTGATGAGTTCCATGTGGGTGTTATAGTTGATGTCAGTCAAATTCCTTTAAGCTTGGATGATAGGTTGCACAGATTTCCACAGCTCATTGTCAATTTGCTGAGTGTTGGGCTGACTTTTAGAATGTACCACCATTTGTTTCATCATCTCTTTCATCTCACTCATTGAAGACTCCATTGAAGATATTCTCTCCGTAAATTCTTTTTTATCTCAATTCATCAACTAATTTAGTAGGATCATCTGAATCCCTACCTTAGGTAGTTGTATTTGGTTTGATAATAGGAGAAGTCTCCAAATCATCAAAACCAAAATGTCCATGTGTCTTGGTACTGGGGACTTCCAACTGCAACATAGGATATATTTGCAGCCTCAACAGTTGTTGCCTTCAAGGGAGTCTTAAAGATGTAACCACTTTCCAACTGAAAACCAATGGGTTCACCAGTTGTAGTGGCTGCTCACTTGAACTACCACCAAGAGTTTCTTGAAACTCAAGGGGTGTAGCCTCCTCAATTGATGCTTGGGGGTTAGCAGATTGAGATTGTTCAGACTCAGACACTTATGGGAGTGTACTCTCAATAATGGGTGGTTGAGAGGAGCTGAGTTGTATCTGAGTCTCAATTGCATTAAGCAAGGGTATAAATGTAGGTGGAATTGATGGAGAGGGTTGCGGGGTGGAAAGAGACATAGCCCTTGGAGTGGGGCTTTTAAGCATACTTTCAAGTGAAAGGTCTGCTTCTTGATGTGGTGTCCCTGTGCTTACAACTTGATCCTTTTGTGAGGATTCCAGAGGAATTTGGTTAGGTGGAGATCTTACCATCTGTTGTGAGGAAGTAGCAACACTGGTTTCAAGTGACATTTGTGTTGTAACAAGGTTAACCTCCGGGATCTCATCTTCCAGAGGACCCTTTTTATTTTGTTTTGTTTTCGTGGGCTTTTTGGAGATGGAAGGATTCTTTTCGCTTTTTGCTGGTGTGGGTTTCACAACACCGGTTGTGGTGTCATGATCACCAGGAGTAGTGGGCTCAACAACAGAGGTTTGAGCAATAGATGTGGACGTATCTAAAATAGGCTCATCCCCCTTCGTTTGTGTTTTGGAAACTTTTAACTTTTTGTCCATTAGTCTAGTAAAAGTTTCACTTGTAAGACTATTTATTTGAAAAGCTACACCTTGTTGAAAATCTATTTGTGACACTAGTTTTTTAAGCTAATAGCTTAAAAGTCTTGGGTACATGAGAAAAGCATTACTTGCACCCTTTTGAACATTCTTCACATTTGCTACCAAGTTCGAAAACAGTGCTTGGGATAAATTGTAATCGTATTTTGTTAAAATAGCATATCCCAAATACTGGATTTTCAGTGGTAACTCATTAAATGCAGTGGTCTTGGCAGAGAGACAAATAAGAGAGTATGGAAAAAATATTTCATCTCAGCAGGGAAGTTTGGTTTAAAAATAGTAACTCCCTTTAATTTACCATCATACCCCCTCTCAATGAACTCTGTGTGAAGTTCATGTTTTTCGAAAGATGTTTTACCTGCCTGGTCGTCTAATGCAAATGTTGTGGATATTTAGGATGGGGAAATTTGAACCAGGGTTTTTCTGACTTTAGATGTGATAGCATAGAGCTGTTTATTTGAACCAAGGTGTTTCCGTATGAATTGGAGCATCGACAGTGAGTATTGCTTTATATTTAGATGACGCTAAAACGTCAATTATTGAGTGAAAGGTTTTTGGTAGTTTTCTCGATGTTAGGAAGGTAGTCGTGGGGGGTTTTTGATGATCAGTGCCATGATCATAGAAGAGAGTGAGTAGGGTTTAAAGAAGATGATAATGGAAACCGCTTTTGAGAATTTTAAATTCTAGACGACAGTTAAAAGCTCTGTTTGGGGATGAAACAGGGTTTATATAGGGTGAAAAAGTGAATGCTGGCATGTCAGCGGTTACAAAGATCTGATGGCTAACATATGTCCACGTGGCAACCTCTATTGGAGATAATGGATGACAGTTGTTTGGAAACCTCTGTTGGACAACAACAGAGGTTGGGAACAGTGAAATGAACAGTGGGTGATTTTATTCTATCAGTGGACAGACATCAGAGGTTAGGACCAACAGCTATTTGATCAACAGAGGTCATGAACAGTGGTGAATGGAAAACAGAAGATACCTTTCAACAGTGGATGAATTTTTAGCCAATCAGAGGTTGTAAAAATAGTGGTTATGGAAACAGACTTTTAAGGATTCTTGGAAAAATTTTCAATCAAAGCTATTTTTAAGGATGGATTTTTTATTTTTCTAAAAACATTCTAATGCTTTTTATTCATGGAAAAAAATTTTGCTTTTTATTCCATGTTTAGCATGCTAATCAATCATTCATAGGTAGATGTGACTAAAGCTTTTGTCAACACATCTGACAGCTAATCCTTAGTTGGAACATGATGTAGAGAAATCAAACTTTTTTCATAGTTATCCCTCACAAAGTGATGTCTGATGTCAATATGTTTGGTGGTGGAATGGGAGATTGGATTTTTTATGATGTTTTCAGTTGCTTGACTATCCAACATGAGAGGAGTCTTTAGAGCAGTTACACCAAAATCCAGCAATTGATTTTGAAGCCACAAAAGTTGGGTTGTACAGCTTGTAGCAGCAATGTATTCAGCCTCTGCTGTGGATGTTGAAACAGCTGCTTGATTTTTGCTTTGCCAAGAAACTAAGCAATTGCCTAGAAATTGGCACCCGCCTGATGTGGACTTCATTGTTGCATTGCAACCAACAAAATCACTGTCTGAAAAACCTGAAAGCTCAATATTCCCATTACCAGGATACCAGATATCAAGTGTGTGATCACCCTTTATGTATCTAAATATTCTTTTCACAGCTGTAAGATTTGACTTCCTAGGTCCTGACTTGGATATTGCACAAACACATGTTGCAAACATGATGTCTAGCCTAGATGCAGTTAGGTAAAATAAAGACCCAATCATGCTTCAATACAATTGTTGATCAACCAAGTCATGTTTTTCATCTACATTGACCAGCTTTGTGGTTACCATGGGTGTACTACATGGTTTACAATTATTCATATCAAATTTTATTAAAAGATCTTTAACATACTTGCTTTGAAGAATGAATGTTCCATTTTGCAGTTGCTTAACATGGAGACCAAGAAAGCATTAAAGTTCACCCATATCACTCATTTCAAACTCTGCTGTCATGAGTTTTCTGAACTCTTCACACATGGAGGTACATATGGATCCAAAGATGATGTCATCAACATAAATTTGGACAATCATCAAATCCTTTCCTTTCCATTTTAAAAGTAGTGTTTTATCAATTTTACTTCTTGTAAACCCAATGGATAAGAGAAAGTTGGAAAGAGTTTCATACCAGGCTCTAGGTGCTTGATTCAAACCATACAAAGCTGTGTTGAGCTTATAGACATGATCAGTATAAATGGCATCTTCAAAACTAGGAGGTTGGAAAACATATACCACTTCTTGAATCTTACCATACAAGAATGCACATTTGATATCCATTTGTTACACCTTGATGTTGTGGTTGACAGCAAAGGCTAAGAACAATCTGATGGCCTCTAGTCTAGCTACAGGAGCAAAGGTTTCATCATAATCTATGGCCTCTTCTTGTCTAAAGCCTTGAACCACAATCCTAACTTTGTTTTTTACAACAATGCCCCTTTCATCAGTTTTGTTTTTGAAGACCCATTTTGTGCCAATTGGACATACATCCTTTGGCAATGATACAAGTTCCCATAGTTGTTGTCTTTTAAACTGTTGGAGCTCCTCTTGTATAGCTTCTACCCAACTGTTGTCTTTCAATGCCTCTTGGTACTTGACTGGTTGGATGAGTGATATAAAGCCAGCAAAAAGACAAATGTTTTGGGATTGACTTCTTGTGAGAACCCCTTTATTGATGTTGCCAATAACTTTATCTGGTGGATGAGATTTAAGGAAGATTAGATCTCCCTTGTATGGAACAATGACATTGAGAGGTGAAGGCTGCAAATGCGAATCATCTGAGCTAACATCTGTTGGAAATTTTGAAGAGCCAACATCTGTTGGAGATGGAGGTGGAGGAACAGGAGGAATGGGTGTGAAACTGTGTTAACTTTTATCCACAGATTATGGACTTTTGTCAACAGGTTTGTCTTGATGAAGGGGCAGATGTTTGATCAACAACTGTTGATGCAGCAGTGGCAGAGTTTTGGCAGCTGTTTTGAACATCTGCTTCTCTGGTGGAGGAACAGACTTTGTATTGTGGAATCACAATGTCAATTCCATGATCTTGAGGGAAAGGTTGTGGTGTACCTGCAGGGTTAGTCTTGACAGACACATCTTCAAATGTAAATTTATCTAGGTTAAACAGTTCAGCAGGATTTGCTGGGATTTTTAATGAAGAAAGTTCATTGAACTTTACATTCAAGGTCTCTTCCACACACATATTCCTTGTGTTAAACACTTTGTAGGCCTTGGCAGTGGTTGAGTATCCCAGAAAATAACTACAATCCACCTCGGCTATAAATTTTGAAATTGAATATTTTAAATTTAAAAAGAAGCATGGGCAGCCAAAGATTTTAAAGTATGAGATCAGTGGTTTGATCTTGAACAGAGTTTCGTAGGTAGTCTTTTGATGTCTGGGGTTGATTAAGACTATGTTCTGCACATAGCAAGCAGTGTTTACAGCCTCTGCCCAAAAGGTTAAAGGTAAAGCCGAGTCTGCAAGCATTGTTCTGGCAGCTTCAATCAATGTTCTGTTTTTCCTTTCAACCACCCCATTTTGTTCTGGTGTTCTTGGGATGTTGTGCTGCCTTACAATCCCTTTTAACACACAGAAATCATCCAACTCCTTGTTTCTAATTAAACTCTGTTCCATTGTTACTCCTAAAGACTTTTACTGGCAGATCAAATTGCTTTTCAACTTGTTTTACAAAGTCCGGAAAAATACGTGTAGTCTCATCTTTGAAGTGCAAAAAGTAACTCCATGTAAACCTTGAAAAATCATCAACAATAACAAGACAATATATCTTCCTTTTCAGACTCATGATTTTTACAGGGCTAAACAAGTCCGTGTGCGACAATTGTAAACACTGGCTTATTTTGGACTCTTCAATGGACTTGTATGAACTTTTATGTTGTTTACCTTTTAAACAGGAAACACAATGTTTATCACAAGTGAGAAGTTTGGTGGAAGGTCGCTTACAAGGCCTTATTTTGAGAGTGTGGTTATTGTTTTAAGATTTGTGTGTCCAAGTCTCCTATGCCATAGTTCTGTCTCTTTGGTAGAGCCAGTTGAGAACAGACAGGCAT
This sequence comes from Helianthus tuberosus, assembly GCA_030545235.1. Classification (NCBI taxonomy): domain Eukaryota; kingdom Viridiplantae; phylum Streptophyta; class Magnoliopsida; order Asterales; family Asteraceae; genus Helianthus; species Helianthus tuberosus. Next base: position 96,017,557 of record CM060413.1, read on the forward strand.
CAGACATTGGATTATCCTTCAATACATCAACCACATACACATTGTCACTCCTTTGAGCAACAGGTTGTGTTTTACTCCCGGCTATGATTTCCTCAATCTTTTTAACCACTTCTGGCCCAACAATCTTACAAGTTTCCTTTGTGAAGAATGACCCATATCCCTTGTCACTCATTTGAGACATACTAAGGAGATCAAATTTAAGATTATCTATAAGATTGACATTTTCAAACTTTAGTTTCCCACCCTGTACAGTCCCTGGCCCCAACACCTTCCCCTTTGAATTGTTACCAAAAGATATATCTCCCCTCCATGTTTTATGAAATCTTTGAGAAGGCTCTACATCTTGTCATGTGCCTGGACCCTCCACTATCTACATACCATAAACTATCTAAGCATGCAGAAGCTCCCTACACATCAAGTCATCCTCAAGTCCAGGAGACTGGTCTGTGGTTTGGGAGATTTTTTTAACATCTGCTGGGGACCATTTCCTGTCAAATGATGGTAACCATAGGGATGCATGTTCATTTTTGGTTTTGATGGCCTTTTGTAGGCATCATAACCATGTGGGACCTTTTGCTATGGTGGTTGACCATATCCCCTTGGGAATTGGTTTGCAGATGGTGTATTTGTTTCCTGAACCTCTTTGGGAATAGAGGTTACATTCAGCTATTTAGTAACAGATGTTATGACAGGGACACAGGTCTATTGACTTTTGGATGTTAATTTTTGTGGACTCTCAAGTGTTTTTTACTTATACTCTTTTCTTTTGACTTCAAAAGTTTTGAGATAAACACACTCTTGAGTTTTGTGGTTCTTTTTCCCACAGATTGTGCAATGAGGTGCAGGCATAATCACACTTGTTTTGTTAATGTCATATGTTTTTAGAAGAAAACAGTTTTTAGTGACATGATTCTTCTTTTCAAAAAAATCACAAAACAGTTTTTTGACCTTCTCTTTCTTCTTCGCTTTTCCAGCCTCCTTTTCAACAGATGTTATAACATCTGTTGGAAGGTCTTTCAAGGGAATGGTTTTCACTTTGGGTGCTTTGACACCCTCAATTGTTGAGAAGTCCATTGGCTTGAAATTTTCAAGAATGTCACACTCATCAGACTAAGTGGGTTTGAATTGGTACTTTTCAATTTCCTCAAAAGTTGAGGATCCCTCAGATTTTTCCAAAACAATTTTCTTACCACTAGGATCTGTCACTTTTATTTCTTGACCAATTTGTGGGAATGATTTCAACTAAGACAGATTCATTTACAGTTGTGTTTTCAGAAATTTGGTCATTTTTCTAAAGCCTATGCCAAATTTCACATTGCTTTTGATTTGCTTTTCAAGCATCAACTCATAACCTTTATAAGATTCTACCCATTTTTGACATGTGATTTGGGTAGATTCACGCTCCTTTTTGCAACTATGGTATTTTTCTACCATTGTTTGGAATTGATCCTTGGTTATGCTTGATTCATGTTTGAGACTGCTGCTTTTATTTTCTTTTTCAAAAAAAATTGATTTTAACTCTTTAAAAGTTTTCTCAAATTGTACTTCATCATTTAAGATCTTGTTTCTAAGGTTTTCATTCACCTCTTTGATGTTAGCAAAAGTAATAATGCATTTATCTGAACACAAGCCTTTGAGGACTTGAGGTGATACCTTAGCAGCAGCCATCATGGCACAATCGCATTCTCCATCACATACACTGGAATCCCATGGGTCTGATAGAGGTTCCAACAGAGGTTCCAATTGCTCTTCATCAACTTTTTCTTCTTAAACAAATGTTTCAGCATTCTCACATACCACATCAGATTTAGACTCCACTTCCTCAAATTCAAGCCCTTCATGTATTGTTTCTAATGCCATAAAACAAAATTCATCGGGTTTCTTATCAAAATTAGCAACTAGAGCAAAGTTTTCATCAGTTAGATCATCAGGTAAGCTACTCCAATCAACAAAGCTTTGTGTAAAGAAGTTTTGTTGACTGGTTTCTACCTGAGCAGATGTTTGTGCAGCTTGTAGTGCAGGTTGCACTTGGACCTGAGGGGATGGGGCTTGAACATATTGATTTGAGGAACAGTGGTTTGGACATACTAAACAGGAACAGTGTTTACAGGGTGTGCAAAGTGAGCAGTGCTTTGCAAGTGAGGTGCAGGGGTATATTGGGAATAATGGACAGTGTTTTGAGTGTTTGAGGTCTAGGACTTGGGTGTGTGACTATAGGACCACTGGTTTGGATCCTACGTTCTCTAGCAAAGTGACAAAGCCTATTACACTTATAACACTTTATCTTTAATTTATCTAACCCAACTTTTAAATTCCCATGCAACCCTGGAAATATCCTGCCAGATCTCTTGTAAAACTTGCTTCTTCTAACACTTAACAGTGCAAGTTGATGTAAAATGTCCATTTCTTCCAGATCTGTGGGGTCAAAATGTGGAAGGTCATTTAATTCAAAGGACAATTTGTTAGAAACTTGGTTTTCCCTAGTTGCTGCAAAAGCATAATTGGGTGAGTAAGAATCAGAATTGAATGCTCCACCAGATGTTATGTCAATGAAATGATCATAACTCTGATCCTTACTACCACCAGAGGTGTCTTCCTGACCAAAAAGTGATGTGCTAACAAAAGTATAGTCATCAGTCACTTTTCCTGACTCTTGTAGTTTCTTTTTCTCGTTAAGCTCTCTCTCATAAGTGAGGAGCCTACCATGAAGCTGAGTCAAACTCATCTCCTTAAAACCAACAGAGTTTCTAGTTACAAAGGCTATAGTGTCCCATTTTTTGGTAGTGATCTAAGAAATCTACTATTCAAAGTTGAATTAGCATACTCAACGTTTACCAGTTTTAACTCACTAATCAGACAACTAAACCTCTCAAATTGTTGGGTTAACGACTCTCCTTTCACATGACAAGACATTTCATATTATTGGTTCAAAACTTCTCTATTGTTTTCAATAACCTCCTCTGTACCACCGAATTACTCTTTCAGTGCATCATATAACTCCTTAGCACTGTCACAATGTAACGGGCGAACATAGATATCATTGGGTAGTGTCGTAGCAACGATGCTAAATGCTTTGGCAACTAACTCAATTTTCTGAAAATCCTGCTCGGAGTAATTTTCAGGTTTCTTAGGTACTTGGACCTTGGGATCTTCAGCACTCGGCACCATAGGAACATGTGGTCCGAAGATAACGGATTTCCAGCAACCGGTATTTTGCTGTGCAAGTACATGACCCATCCGACGTTGCCAGATATTATACTCCGATCTGACAAGCATCTGTGCTTTATACATGGTACCAGTGTTATGCGGATCTTGTGTGTTTTGAGACATTTTGATTGTTTTACAAAGTTATTGTTTAAACCACTTTGAAACGTGAATAAAGTTTTACTCTGTTTTTCAATTCCTACGAACAAACGATATCAATAGAATGAGCTGATCTTTTATATCAAATTAATTGTTAAATCGAATTTGATTGAGCAAGCTCTAATATCAATTGTTAGGATCCGAGTTTGAATTGTTGTGAATGTTTAAGACGAATGATGTAGAAGATAAACAAATATGGAAATAATGCAGCAGAAGAATAAACTTTGAATCACAACAATGGAAGATTTGCTTTCATCATGATACTTTAATAGAAAGATTGTAAAATACAATAGTTCACGCATGCATGAATTACAAACTCCCCCCAGCCTGATCACTCTAATTTGTTCGTACAAAATGTCAAGAAGAAGTGATAATAGAATCATACATGCACTGTTCTATTTATAGTACAATTCAAACCTCTGAGGAATCTAAGCTGACGTCACCTAGACAGTGACATCCAACAACTTCTAACAAACTCCAAGATCTGCTAACACTAAACACTGTTGTATTGAAAACTCTGATATACAACATCTGTTGATTCATCATCTGTTGAGATTTATCCTTTGTTGAGCCTCAGCAGACCTTGCTTCATCAGACTTTGACTTCTTCAGCAGAGGGTCATCAGACCTTTGCTATCAGCAGACTTTGTCTTCATCAGTGGTTTACTTTGCCAGACCTTTGAATCAACAGATTTGTCTTCAACAGACTTTAGCTTTAGCAGATTTTAGCTTTAGCAAATCTTTGAGTGTATCAGTTGTTGATGCCTTTGCCATTTGTCATTGGGAGGAGTGTGTTCTTCTAAAAACTGTTTGTTGTTGATCAGATGATGTAGATTATTTTCGCTTTCTATCATCTGTTCTTTTGGCGAGGTCCACATGATCCAACATGTATTATCTTTTCTTATTATTTTTATGTTTAGAGCCGAGTTACGAAGCCAATAGCATAACATATTTAGATATCATTTTATTTAATTTTACAAATTTATTTATCGGTTATCATGGTATGCTATAGGTTCTGAATTCCAACCGCATCTCTGCGCAATGCAAGGTAACTGCGACCCTAATATGTGTGAATTTAGACTAATGGAGTTGTTTTGTTGTCTTGGTGTTTGCAACTCTTGTTTTTTTAGGGGTGGTTTTATTAATGAAATTAACCTTTCGTAATAAAAACTAAAGGTCATAAAATGAAATTATGATGTCATACTCTTAGAATAAGCATTATTAAATGAGTAGTGCTGATGAAACTGTTGGTGCATATGTCTGTCGACTTCGTCTTGTATCGAGTCTTGTAATAGGTTAGATTGATCAGGGCATGAAAAACGAGAAACGTATAGTGTGAAGTCATTTCGCACGAAATGGCAGAAGCCATTCCGTACGAAATGAACATATCCATTTCGCACGAAATGGTTATTGCTCATTCCGTGCGAAATGCTTCCTCTATATATAGCTGTTGTGCCAATTCATTTGTAACGAATTCTGATTCTGGTACTGAGCTGCTGCCGAAGTGTCTCCAAGCTGTAATACGTTGAAATATCAATATACAAGACATTAAAAGTGATTTTGTGTGTAAACCAAGCTGATTCTAAATCGATACATTTGTTTCCGCCTCTCGTATTGATTCGAACTCTTCTGAACGACTCGTTTGGTCGTGAAAACGATCCTACAAGTGGTATCAGAGCTCAGGAGGAAGAGTTCTTGCCAAATCAGCCTGATTTCACCAAAATTTCTGACTTCTACACCTTCTTTTTCAAAATTAACAAGTTTTTACGGTTAAAATGGATTGAATTTCACACATTATAAGCGAAACACTGTTTTAATCAATCCTTGAAAGTTTAAAATCGACCTAATTCTTGATCAATTTAACAAAAATCTGTTCGATCGTTGTGACATCAACAGCATTCCGTACGAAATGGCTCATTTCGTTTGAATCTGACCATCCATTTCGCATGAAGTGAGCCTTGTGAACCTCCATTTCGCACGAAATGATCTTTCATTTCGCTTGAAGGACCCATTCCGCATAAAGTTGTCATTTCGTTTGAAAAGGATCACCATTTCGCACGAAATGGTCTGTTAGAAAGTCATTCCGTTCGAAGAAGCTATTTCGCACCAAAGTTCATTTCGCTCCAAAGTCATTTCGCTTGGTTGAATCCATTTCGTTTTGAAGAGGAAACATGGAAGAAGAGTTTTACAATGCATTTGCTACACCGGTTGCTCCAATTACAGCTGCCGAAACTGTTTATAGTGAGAATGAGACAGGAACTTACCAGAAACCACCAAAGCTTATGTACATTGAAGATTTTAAAGGATGGCAAAATCGGTTTGAAAACTGGGTGCAAGCTTATAAGTTTGACGCATGGTGTTCATTAGATGTAGATTACGTTAAACCGAAAAATGAACGTGGGATTGAAAAAGCGTTAAGTGATTATTCAGAGGGCGAAAAATTGAAACACACAAGTGAAAAAATGATGATTAGTATTCTCCAACAAGCAGTAAAAGAAGATATCTTTGTGTTGCTTCAACATGAAGAAACTGCTAGATCAATTTGGTTGGCATTGATTAACAAGTTTAAGGGAAGTGCTGATATGATAAAAAAACAAACAAGCTTTACTAAAGAAATCATTTGATATGTTTACAGCTTTTGAAAATGAAATAACAAAAATGACTATCGATAGATATTGTCATCTTGTTCTGGAAATGAGAAGAATAGAAATCCAGAAAGACGATGATGAATTGGTTGATAAGCTTGCAGATGCACAACCACAGAATAAATGGGGAACATATTTGTTGATTTTGAAACACATGAGAAAATCTGAAAGTATGAATTTAGCGAAGTTCATTCAGAAGATTGAAGAACATGAATTGGATATTCAGAAAACTGCTATCATGAATAATCCAAATGCTCAACAAGATGTGAGTCTATACTGCAGAGGAAGCAAATTTGAGACTACTCCGAGTCCGAAGATTAAGACTGCTTTTAGTGCTGATAATTCTTCTGGAACAAATGGTAGCACAATAACTCAGAGTGGTGGATATTCGTCATCGTATTCAAGTTTTGATCCGAATTTCACAACTCCAAGTCATCAACGACAGAATTCAACAAATCTGCAATGCAATGTTATGTTGAATATCCAAAATGGTCAAAATCTTTCTCCAGAAATGGCTAAGCAACACATAGCATCACTTGTCACAATGTTAGAGTCTTATGAAAGCTTAGTTGCTGGAAGAATTGGTAATCCGATGCTCACCAAAGAAGATTATGATCAGATTGATGCTGAGGAACTTGAGTTGATGGACATCAAGTGGTGTTTAGCAAGTGCAATAAGAAGAGCAGAAAAATTCCAACAAATCACTGGTAGAGATGATTTCCGTGATATTGCTACATTTGCGATAGGATTTGACAAATCAAAGGTTACTTACTTTCGTTGCAGAGAAAAGGGGCATTTTAAACGAGAATGTAAAAATAAAGAAGCAACAGGAAGACAAGATCAGTGTGGAAAGAACGATTATTATCAAAAATCAATTTTTCATCAGATTACTCAACAACCATCATCATCATGTGCTATTGAAGAAGGAAAGAAGAAAGCTTATCTTGTTAATCAAGATGATGAAAAAGTTGCAGAGGGTTTTAGCTGGGATAAATACGTTCCGGCTGATTCAGGACTTGTTGCTAGAATCTTGGAAGAAGAAGAAATCAAATCTAAGCCAAAAAGAACGAAGATTTTCAGATCATCAGAAAGTGATGAAGATACTGACAATGAGGAAGAGTACATTAATAATGCTAGAAAAACTTAGACTCATTCAGTTTTAATTTGTTTTTTTGCAGATAAAATTGAGATGTTAAAAGAGAAAAGCGTTGCTCGTCTGAAGAGAGAATTAGAAGAATTAGAAGCAAGAAAGATTGCTGAAGAAAAGGCAAAAATGGAAGCCGAGAAAGAAAAAAGTTGAAGAAAATTCAATGGAAAAGGTCGAAGTTGAAGAGTGGGAAGCAGAAATAGAATTTGATGAAGAACCAATGAAGACTGAAAGGGTAATTGAGAAAATAATTGAAAAGATCGTTGAAGTTGAGAAAATCATCGAAGTTGAAAAAATCGTAGAAGTTGAGAAGATTGTTGAAGTCATAAAACCTTGTCAAAAATGTTTGGAATTTTGCAAGCATTGTGAAGAGAAAGACAAGAAGATTTGTGAAGTTGAAGAGTTGAAAGAAAGATTATTGTTTGATGTGAAATATGTAAAAGAATCGTATGATGTGCTAAACCGATCAGTTGATAGTCTGAACAAGACAAACTTAGAAGTTGATGCTGCTATGACGATGATGAGTTCAACATTAATGACAAATCAGAAGGTCATCAATGAGTATATTGAAGATTGTGCAAAGTTAAAGCAGGATTTGGAACTTGAAAAGATTGAAAATGAGAGAATCAAACGATTGCTGCTGAGTTATACAACTTGTGATTATTAGATTGACAGAGTTTATCCTACTGTTGCATGTCTTGAAGCCTTTCAAGATAAAAAGATGGAAGATACGGATACTGGTAAGAAACAAAGTGTCAAGTATAACAAGTGTCCGCCTCCAATCTATGAAAGTTATTCTCCCAGAAAACCAAATGAGGAACGATTGAAAAAGGCAGTTAATATAAAATTAAAATCTGAAACTATTGATGAGTTACCAGACAACATTGACGTCACATTCACAGCGTCTGACCCTGATCACGAGTCTGAGTTATTAAAGAAAGTGGTCGATCAGGTGTTGGATATGGATGAAGAGTCAAAGTCGGAGTCTAAATCTGAAAGTTCGAGTTCATCAGACAAGAGTCCGAGTTCATCAGTCAAACGGGTTTACAATAAAGAATTTCTGTTGTCGAAAAATAATTTGAATGATGAAACATTCAAAGTAGCATATACTTTGAAAGATTCAGACAAATTATTTTCCGATGAAGAATTTCCAATAAGAAGTGTCAAATATGAAATGATTTAACAGGTTTTCAAATTAACAGAAATTAACATTTCTGAAATAAAAGATGCAAATCTTACAGAAATACCTAAAAGATACACTTCAAGAGTTCAACAGAGATTGAACAAGAAAAAATGTTACAGTTCTGGTTCTGGTTTTCAAAAGAAACCAAACCATAACGGTAATTTCAAAAAGAATGGATTAGGTTTCATTCCCCTAGAAAATTATAAAAATGAAAAAACTTATAAACCAAAAACTAAATTTGTTTCAGGTACAAGTTCAGTGGAAGAAGAGAAGAAACCATTCTGGGAGAAAGTCAAACGAAGAGTTTCTTGCTGAGAAGAAAAAGAATGTGGTGAAGGAATCTGAGAAGAAAGTTGAAAGAAGAACCTGTTACAGATGCCAAAAGGTTGGACACATCACTTGGAATTGTCCAAAGTCCACCAACACAAAACAGGGAGTTATTTCTAACTCAGAGTTGAAAATGAAAAGTGTTAATGAAAAGAAACAACCAACAGAAAATTTTAAAGTGTTAAAAAATTCGACTTTCGAAATTAGTGAAAGTTTGAAACGTTTTTACAAAAGAAAAGTTGATTTGTACAAACAAAAATGGGTTGTTAAATCAGAGAGTAGTTCTGACAATGAATCTGACTCGTCAAAGTCAGAGGAGTTATTTGTTGAGAAAAAGAATGAGAATTCAGTTCCAGAAATGAACGATGAAAACTTTCCTCCTTTGTCAAAAGAAAACTTGAAATTGAAAGTTGGTAAGGTTGAAATTTCAGATCAATTCTTTGTTGGTAAGGAAGAATTTGATGCTGAAAAAGCTTTCAATCGAAATGTAAAACATATCTTTGGGAAGTTGGTTGATGGAAAGGTAAAGGGTGTGAGATTTTTACAAATCAAAAAGATGGTGGGATAAAGATGATTCAAAATCACCTAAGGCTGGTCAGGCTTAGGTGACAGCATTTTCTACTTAAAATTCTGACTTGCCGGAACTCCCAGGTTGGTAATTGGGGAGTAGGAATCGGCATTTTTCTTGAGAAATTCATGAAAGTGATTTTGACCTAAAAGTGGTTATATTCTTGAAATTTTCATGTTTCAATTTGCAAGTGGTAAGAATGATATGTGAACCTACAAGTGGTTGAAAACAGGTTTACAACTTCAAGTGGTTAATCAAGGTCATTAAGTTAAACTTGATTTAACTATCATACAAGTGGTTGAAAGAACAAAGTGATGAGTTTAACCCCTAACCTACGAGTGGTTTGTGAAATCAACAAAACTAATTTTCCGGAAAAGCCATTTTGATTAAAACAAACTTAAGTGTTTTGAAATCTTAATGGGAAAATAGTTTGTTGTCAGGGGGAGTTCTGATTGTTTACGCCAAGTAGATGGAGAATTGAAGCTTGAAAATCAGTTTGTCACTTTATCTGTAAAGTCTGTTTTCAAAATTTTTAATGATTTTGCATTTTAGGGGGAGTAAGAAATTTCAGAAAATCCAAAAACATCAGAAAATTTGAAAAAGTCAAAAACATATTTCAGAAAATCCAAAAACATTAGAAAGTTTGAAAAAGTCAAAAACATGATAAAATCAAAAACGAGTTTTTGTTGTGAAAAAAGAGGAAATGATAGTACATCAGTGGACTATCACAGCACGCTAAAGAATTGGAAAGTCAAATGTGATAAACGGTCTCACTGATGATATGCCAGTAGGTTTTTACACGCTTAGTAGATTGTGTTCGAGATATAAACCTAAAATATCAAACTTACTTATTTCGTGGGGAACATCTCTCGGATATATAGGTAACCCCTGAAATCTTGTTTGAAGGGATTTCTATTTTTGACTTACTAGGTCTTTGTGCGTGATGATATCTGGGGTATTATACCTGGACTTCTGATTTTGCGGAAGCAATAGCATAGTCCTCGTATAATACTTTGCACTGCTTAAATCTTTAAGCTCACCCTCTGTACAAAAAATGATGAAACATTGAAAAATGCTAATCATGTGCTGTTGAAGAAAAGATCCCTAAACGGGACACACCTTAAAGTCGAACCATCATCTCTCTGATTTTGCGGAAGCAATAGCCTGAGCTCTGATGGTCTCGCATTTAACCCGTATACAGATATCATTAGTGTACATTCACCTATAAGACTGAATATAGGAGTCTGGATACGGGAGTATATTCTGAGGTGGGGCACGCGAATAGGTTTAAGTCCATTAAAACACTAATCTCGTATCTCAAAACAGTTGAACTTTGTGTGAAAATTTAAGTGGATCTGTATACTGACAATCTAAGTGAATCGTTTAGAACTTAAAATGTTTAAAGCTTAACGGTGTTAGTGATTTGTCTCATAAACTGATATAATCCTCTTACACAAACTCACAAAAATAGTGTCTGTAAATATTTCTTTACTGCATTTCGTTAAAATCAAAAATCCCAAAAAGATTTTCAGTGTGTTTTAGCATAAAATTTTGAAAAAATACAAAAAGATTTTCGACAACTGATGATGAAAAGCTGATTTTCAAAGTTCCGAGTGCTAAACATGATGAACAGGTTTGGGAGAGTATATTTGAGAAAATTAAAAGGTTAAGATAATTTGAGAAATGTTATAGTATAATAATGAATGTTTCTTTAAGTGGTAAGTAGAGAATAAATTTGTCAAATTGTTAAAATTGTGAAATTTATTTTGAGATAGAGGATGTGCAGGAATGAAGCTTGGAATAGAGCCAGGTCCAGATTCCTGAGGATCCTGTGGTTACAAAGAGCCATGTTACGATGCTAGAACCTGTGAAAGCCAGTCTACGATCCCAGCACAACTCAAGGGGGAGTCTGCAAGTAGAGGGGAGTCTGCAGATGCAAGAGCCAGATTCGATTTCTGAAGTTTTCGTTAGCTGTTAATACTAAAGGACTTAAGGAATCAAGAGATTTGATCAAGAGAAGATAGTGCCAGGAGTATGATCCTGGGAAAGTTCAAGAGAAAGAGGAGATTGAAGATTAGATCAACATCCAAGGGGGAGATAAGTTGATAATGAAAGAAGAGATAGAGATTGAGGATGCTTACAGTGTCAGATATTTTGGCAAAAGCAAAGACTGATAAAGACTGAAGACTGTGAAGACTCGACACCGAAGACTTCGTCAACATCCAAGGGGGAGTCTGTTGGTGCATATGTCTGTCGACTTCGTATTGTATCGAGTCTTGTAATAGGTTAGATTGATCAGGGCACGAAAAATGAGAAACGTATAGTGTGAAGTCATTTCGCACGAAATGGTAGAAGCCATTTCGTATGAAATGAACATATCCATTTCGCACGAAATGGTTATTGCTCATTCCGTGCAAAATGTTTCCTCTATATATAGTTGTTGTGCCAATTCATTTGTAACGAATTCTAATTCCGGTACTGAGGTGCTGCCGAAGTGTCTCCAAGCTATAATACGTTGATATATCAATATACAAGACATTAAAAGTGATTCTGTGTGTAAACCAAGCCGATTCTAAATCGATACATTTGTTTCCGCCTCTCGTATTGATTAGAACTCTTCTGAACGATTCGTTTGGTCGTGAAAATGATCTTACAGAAACACTGGTTAACACCGATGGCTAACTAGCTAGGTCGTCTCTTATGTGGGTTCAATCTCCTTCTCTACTCGCCAAAAACTAGAGTCCTGCAAAACAGCAACACCGTTAGCTCGTTAAGAGGGGAATATGGGGGTTTCCCTCTTAACCGGGCTCCGGCGTGAGAATAAGTACTACTCTGAGGAAGAAAACAGTGTGTGTTGTGAGGGAAAGTGAGGAGAATAGAATAGAATAACCTGGATGATGAAGGGTCCTATTTATAGCCGGGGGTGAAGGAGGGAGGAGCAACCTTGCCAGCTGCTATTGGGCACCAGCTGTCCAACCAAGGGGAATATCCTCTTGGTCTCCTCTGCTGTGGTCAGGGTAGTGGTACACGTGGCATGCCAATATTCGTCCATGCTGGAGAAATCGTGCAGCTTCTGTCGGTCTGCCCCCGGATCTGTTGCAGGTCTACGTGGCGCCTGATTAATGGTGACATGTGTCGTCCTTTCTGTCGGAAGGAGCATCCTTGGTGCCACCTTGACGCCTTCCAGAAGTTTCTAGAAGCTTCTGGATTTACTTGCTGATGTAGGCGCCATGTTGGATGAAAAAAGTGGTGTAGTCCCTGCCATGTGGATATGGAATTGGGACCATACCTCTTCAAGTCCCCCCAGTCCAGTGTGCCTTCTAGTTGATTTAATCGTCTAGGAGGGATTCTCGACTTATAATGGTAGTGGTTGTTTTCCTTTTTAAAACGCATGCTGGTTGCCTTGCGTGATTGAGCCAAGTGGACGCATGGCGCATGGCGTATGATGGTAACCTTATAAAGTTGAGCCAAGTGGACGCATGGCGCATGTCGTATGATGGTAACCTTACAAAGTTGAGCTAACTGGACACATGGCGTATGATAGTAACTTTACAAAGTTGAGCCAAGTGGACGCACGGCACATGGCGTATGATGGTAACTTTACAAAGTTGAGCCAACTGGACGCACGGCGCATGGTGTATAATGGTTCCTTCTAAGAGAATTTTCTTTTCTTGGCTTGAAGACAACTGACATGATCGTCTAATGTCGCTGTCTTTTCGGAGGTGAACAGTCTCGTTTGCAGGTGTGCCAGTTACTTTTCGCCAGGGTGTCAGTCGTGTGCCGCCCACGTTCCCGAAAAGTAAGACAACGGTTTCTCTTTCCTCTGATGTGTCTTTTCCCCATTGATCGACGGTCTGTCTTCCTGATGGTCCACTACACATCGCATTTAATGCGATGGGTATAAATATGTGGTGGTTCCTTATTTTTTCTTCACTTTTGAATTTCAAACTTCGTTTTCCTCTCTTCTTCCTTCTCTTATCCTCTTCTTCATATCTCTTCTTTCTTTCTTTTATCTCCAAGTTATTCTTCTTGTAATCATGTCTACTGGAGTGAATCCTTCCACTAAGAAGAGAAAGTATAAACCTAGGAACCCTCCTGGTCTGATCGTGCGGGGATTAGTTGGAAAGAAGAAGGATTCCACAACCTTGTTCGTGACATGGGTTTTCATTCTGAGTGGGGTGCTCAGTTCCCAACTCCCAACTCCACTGCTCCGGATGCTCCCCCGGGGTATATAGCGTTGTATGCTGCTTATTTCCGGGAGGGTAACTTCCGTCTCCCCATGACGAAGTTTACTATGGAAGTTTTGATAAACTATGGGCTACATATCTCTCAGATTAACGCCTTGGGGTTACCTCAGCTTACTCATTTCGAGTTCATATGCAGGGCCAACCGTATTGAGCCAACCTTTGAGATGTTTAACGTGTTTTATTTTGTGAGTTATACTAGTGGCTTCTACTCTTTCAACTCTCGAACTATTGGGGTTAGTCCTTGTAGTACTAACCCACCGAAGAGTCTGCATGATTGGAAGCAGAAGTTTTTCTATATTCGTCGTGGAGTCATTCTGGTCGATATGCATTACCGGGCAGAGAGTGAAGGAGTTCCTCACATAAATGTGTCTATAGATTTTGCTGGGCAGGGGTGGTATAAGGTGTTGACTCGGAAGGTTACTTCTATCGCCCAGCTTGAGGAGAGGGCCCTGGTGGGAGCGGGGATGAGTATGTTGTGGGCCCCTCAGAACCCTAGGGGGGTTCCAGTCTATGGCTACCAAGGGAAAGGTGTTGGAACCTGAAGGTTTATACATTGAGGATTGCATTGTTCAAGGGTTGATTTTGTAATTATTAACTTTATATTTTGGGTCGATTTGTATGGGATGGGTTAGCCTAGTTGGTTTCGAGTGGGCCTAGGGTATTAACCCATGTGTTTTAGTATTTAAGCTAACCTCAACCTTTAGGTTGAGGTTGATCAATTGTCGAGAATAGGAGGGCCAGCCGAAACCTGTTTTGTGTCTTGTATCCGTCACCTTCAATCAGTGAATGCAAGCTCTTTTGGTTTGTTTTAATTACTTTTGTGTTTCGGTTATATTTGTTCTTGAATCCACTTGTGTGTGATTTCCGCACTCACACAAGTTATTGTTTGATATTATTGAAAGATCCTCAAGGGTTTTACAATTGGTATCAGAGCCAAGAAACCAATTCTTGGTTCGGTTTTGATATCATTCAGATTCAAAGAACTTTTGTTTACTGATTCGGTTTGCTGCTGTTTGTTTTGCAGTGATAACAGTTTTAATTGCATGTTCAATCTTCAAACTGTTCATAGAAAATATTGAAAGAATTTACTAATTTTGGTTCGTGTGATTTCAGTGAGTTGTTTGCTGAATTCTCGGAAGTTTGTTGAGGATAACAATTCAAAGATTTCAAAATCTTTGAATTTTGGAAGCTGCTGATAATCAGGGATTACGAGTCAACAGTATTATCTCACATCTGTTTTGCAGGTCTCGACTCAAAATCAGTTGTCGTCTCGAGTGGTCAACATTTGGTCTTAACTCACAACCAGCTGTCTCGACTTGTCAACATTTGGTCTCGACTCGCAACCAGCTGTCTCGACTTGTCAACATCACTGTCTCGACTCGCAACCAGCTTTAGTCTCAAGTTATCAACTTGCCAGTCTCGACTCACAACCAGAATTAGTCTCGAGTCATCAACTGCTAATCTCGACTCGCAACCAACTGAGGTCTCGAGTTGTCTACCTTTGGTCTCGACTCGCATCGACGATCTGCAACGTGATTTGGACTTTGGACTTAGAACTTTGAACATTGATCTTTGGACTTAAAACATAATTAATTAATTAATCATGTCTGCAAATAATGTTGACTTGGCTGCCCTTAACAAACAGCAAGAACTGGATTCAAAGGTTGGGACCACTACACGCATTCCAAGGTTGACTGATGCAAATGATTTTCCTGAGTGGAAGTGGCGTTTTGAACAACATGTGAAGGTGAAAGATTCTAAAATTTGGAGATGTATTCTGAGAGGTCCAAGGGAGATCATGATGGATAGTCCTACTGAACCTGGTCTAAAAATAAAGAAACCCCCTAGTCAATATACTGAAGATGATTTCACAATAGTTGAAGAAGATGAAAGAGCACTTTCCTATTTGACCATGGGATTGGGTCCAGACATTGCTATCGGTTTTCGTACTTGCAAATCAGCCAAAGAACTGTGGGAATCTCTGATCGATGTTTATGAAGGGAATGAGGACATGAAGGAAAGTCGAAGAAATTTGCTGAGACAAAATTTCAACAATTTCAACCATATCTATGGAGAAACTGTTGATAACCAACTACAGAGGTTTGTCAAACTGGTTACTCAAATGCAGATGGAAGAAATTCATACATCAAATGCTTTGACAAATAGACAACTTCTGAATGCGTTGCCGAAAAGCTGGGATCATCATGTCGCTATGATCAAGAAAACCAAGGATCTCGCTAGGTGCAGTTTGTCTGAGATGATTTCTCATATCAAGGCATGTGAGCTGGATGACAAATAAAGAGAAACTAATTACAAGAATAGCATGCTAGCTGCAGGATTCTCTGTTGCTCCCGCTTCATCAAACAACAACAACGCAGCTCTCTTGTCTCAAGGAGGATTTCAAATGTTTAGCAATGCGGCGTCTGCTAAATCTCCTCCTACCTCAGCAAATGTCTATTACTCTGGACCTTCGACTCAAGCTGCTCCATCACGATCTACTGTTGCTGCATCTTCAAATACGTCTACTGCTGCTTCTTCTTCCGCTGTGAAAAATGAGATGATTGCTTTCTTTACACAACAGTCTAAAGAAAATCTGGATATCGCAGCCTCTGTTATAAACTGTTTAAATGCATTTGTTGCAGGAAAAATTGATCCTCCTAAATGGTGTGGCGATGACTTACATCAGATTCACCCTGATGATGTTGAAGAAATGGACATTACATGGCAGATGGCTATGGCTGCTTTCAGGGCAACAAGGTTTATGAAAAGAACTGGTAAAAACAAATGGGGTGCTTCGTTTACAGGAGCGTCTACAGTGCCTTTTAATCTACGCTCTTACGACTGTCATGAGGAAGGACACTATGCTCGAAACTGCACCAAGCCACCGATTAATAGAGAACAGACTCCAGCTCAGCCTGTTACACCTAATCGAGAGAGAGCTCTTGTGACCACATCGAGTATAACGGATGATGCTGCTGCTGGTGGAAGTCCTCAACCCCTGGGACTAGCTCAAGCCTTGGTGGTTCAGCCTGATATCAACTTTTATTGGAATTCGGAAATTGAGCGACTGAACATCTTAGCTCCAGAAAATCCAGCTGATTCAAACAACATTGCTTTCATGACCTCTAATGATCAAGTTTCTGCTTTTGAGGATGAGGCTCCAGCACCTGAGGAGGAGACTTCAGCTGAAAACCTCGCTCTTATGACTCAGATTCTTTCAGCTCCAGTCAAAGGTCTCACCAAAGAAGAGGTACTTTCTGCTTTCTGTACTCCTGAGTGTAGAGAAAGAGTTGAAGCTTATAGAATTCATAACGCTGAGCTAATTCAAGATTATCAAGATATAAAAAATAAAAATTTTACTTTATCAAAAAATGAAAAACTTTATAAAGAAAAGATTGAAGCTCAGCGAAAAGATATCACCAAACTCAAAGATGATGTAAGCGTGAAAACAACTCAACTCTTATATGTTCAGGAGAAATTGTGCAACGTGACTAAAGAACTGGAAGATATCAGAGATAGATATCAAATAAATGAACTTAATATAAAGAAATTTGATTCTTCCAGCAAATTAGTCAAAAACTTGTGTGATCAACAGCTTGCATACAAGGAAAAGAAAGGGCGTGGTTTGGGTTACAATCAGACTCCTCCTCCCTATAATGATAATTATAGTTATTTACCTATAACTGAGGAGGAGATGATGAATGAAAGTAAAATGACTTATGGTCCCAAAAACAATAAGTCATCATTTACTGACAGACCAACTGAGAAGCAGAGGTCTACTCAAACAAATTTTGTTTCTAAAGGCTCAATTGATCCTAGCACTTCGTCTTCATGTGCAAATAAATTTTCTGAAGTAAAGTGTGGAGATGTTCTTGGGAGTGAACCAGTTGTTCATTCTAATATTTCTGAAAATTATTTTGAACAAACTGAATCTGATATTGCTTTTGGTCGGTCTTTGTTTGCGTCATTTTGTGCTTATGTTTCGTCTAGTGAGCCTGATGTTTTGGGCAAAACTGATGATGTTTGTGTTGAAACTTTGAACAATAAGTCTGGTGATGAATTTTCTTCGGTTAATGATTGTGAATGTGATGTTACTAGCCCCTTGGTTGATGACAGTATTACAGGTGAGGTCCCTCAGGACACATTCAGTGAAACCACTGAAACTTCTTCACAAGAAAATCAAGAGTATCGTGATTCTTCTTCTGAATATGTCTCAGTGGGCGTCCCTAATGTTGAATCTAGTGGGATCCCATTGGAAACTGTAGTAGAAATTGAACCTGAATTAGTTTCACATGATAAATGTGTTGATAAAGCACATATTGATGAGACTTCTGCATGTTCAAATACTGAAACTGAATCTAGTAAAGAAGAACAAGGGTTTGAGATAAATAAAGAGTCATCAGAAAATGTTTTTGAAATTAAAACATCAACTTCAAATGATGATCACAGTAAAGAAAGGGTGTCAAATTGTTCATCAACATCACATGAATGTGTAAATTCTAATCAGCAGACACCAAAATGCTCAGAACAGCCACAAGCAAAACAGATTAGAAAAACCAAAACGTCCAATCATTCAAAACCAAGCAAAGCCTCTTCATTAAGTATCAAAATTTTCACACAATGAAACGAAAAACATGTTTTAATTGTGGAAATGATGGACACATTGCTAGAAATTGTGTTCAACTCCCAAGTGCACAGTCCAAGAAGAAGTTTGTTCAAAATCAGAAGGTCAAGTCTAACCGATATCGTTGTTCAGAGTCAATGGCGACTGAAAGGTCTAAGACAATGAAGCACAACTATCGCAAAACTAAACCTTATGATCAAAATTGGAATGCAGCCAAATGTAGAAATCAAAATCAAAAGAACAGTTTTCAAAGAAATCAATATAATGGTTTTGGTAACTATAATTCTAATTGGTCAAACACTTTTTGGAAACCCAAAACTGGTGCTGCACAATCCAATACATTTCGCCAAGGATCTCTCAAGAAAAATCCTTCAAGATATCTGATCAAAGATAATCTCATTTGGCAAAGAGTGACATATATTGATGCACAAGGAAAACCCAGATCCACCATGGGCTGGGTTCCTAGATCTAACTAATCCCGCTAATCGTGCAGGAACAGCTGTGGAGGACTACCGTGCGACTTTGGTACATGGATAGTGGCTGTTCCAGGCACATGACAGGAGACTTGTCCCAATTAATCAATGTAAAAGAATTTAATGGTGGATATGTCTCATTTGCGGGAGGAGAATCAGGAAGAATCACATTGAAAGGAACAGTAAGAAACGGTGTTTTAAGCTTCGAGAATGTTAACTATATTCCAGAACTGAAACACAATCTGTTAAGCATTTCTCAGATTTGTGATCGGGGAAATTCAGTTCACTTTACAAAGAAAGGATGTTATGTGCTCAAACCAGGGATTGTGATTCCAGAAGATTGGTTTTTAAAGAAAGACGAGGAAATGCTTATGTTATTGACATGAACAAGAAACCGTGTGAAGAAGTTACTTGCCTATTCTCGAAAATTTCAGAACATGATGGTCTACTGTGGCATCGTCGCCTTGGGCATGTGAACATGAAGAATCTGAATCGACTTGCTAAAGGTCAACTAGTTCGTGATCTTCCAATCAAGGATTTCATGTTGGTGGAAAAATGTGTTGCTTGTGCAAAAGGAAAAGTTCATCGAAAACCTCATAAGTCTAAATCTGCACCCTCAACGAAAGCTGTGCTTGAATTACTTCACATGGATCTCTTTGGTCCAGTAAATGTGTTGAGTATTGGCAAGAAAGCCTATTGTCTCGTAATAGTTGATGATTATTCACGTTACACCTTGGTGTATTTTCTCAGCCACAAGAACGAAACTGCAGTCTTAGTAAAGCAATTCGTCACTCTGGCAGAAAATCAAGCTAGTACAAAAGTGAAGGTTATTCGATCTGACAATGGAACAGAATTCAAGAACGTAACTCTGGATACATTCTGCACTGAAAAGGGAATTGATCGTCAGTATAGTGCACCACGAACTCCCCAACAAAATGGAGTAGCTGAAAGAAGAAATAGTACTCTTATTGAAGCTGCGCGGACAATGCTGGCTGACTCAAAGCTTCCTAGTTTCTTTTGGGCTGAAGCAGTTAGCACGGCTTGTGACGTCCAGAATCATACTTTAGTAAACAAACGTCATATGAAAACTCCTTATGAGATTCTGGAAGGACGTAAACCTTCGGTTTCACACTTTCGCATCTTTGGATGTCCATGTGTATTATTACTTATGGACTCTAATGGAAAGTTTGAAGTCAAAGGGGACGAATGTTTCTTTGTTGGATATGCAAAAGGCTCTGCCTATAGAGTATACAACAAAGTAACTAAGAAGGTCGTCGAGTCGTGCAACATTGAATGGCTCGAAGAAAATGCTACGGATGCTAGAGTTGGACCAGATTGGTTATATGATTATGCTGAATTATTTAAATCATTTAACATTTTGTCAAGTGTCTCTTCAGATGCAGGTGTATCTATACCAAAGCAACCGTTGTCTTTTGAAGATACTGAAGACGAAGAATTGACAGAAGGAAGCTTCAGACATCATACCATTGACCCGCCAGGAATGGTGTTTACACAGCATCATCTGCCTCAACAAATGTCTCATCAATCTCATCAATCTCATCAAGGTGCACAATCTAGTGGAGCTTCAGCTAGTGCAGCTGGATCAGAACTGTTTGTTGATCCTATTCCTGAAGTATATGCTATTACCACTCCTGTGAGTCACAGTCCGGTAGCACCTAATGAGGGGGAGTCGAGCAACATACACACATCTCAAGACGAGACGATACCTGAATTTGTCATTCCAACTAGTGTTCAAAGAAATCATCCTATTGAGAACGTGATCGGCCCTGTTAGCGTAGGAGTTCAAACCAGAAGCCAATCAGGAACCATTAATCTGTGCTTATACTCTAGCTATATTTCTCAAATTGAACCTAAAACTATTGATGTAGCTTTGCAGGAACCAGGCTGGGTTGATGCTATGCATGAAGAGCTAAACCAGTTCGAGAAGCTAGGAGTATGGAAACTTGTGGAGTTGCCAAAAGGAAAACGAAAGCTTGGAACTCGCTGGGTTTTCAGAAATAAGCAAGATTCTGAAGGAGTTATTGTCCGAAATAAAGCACGATTGGTGGTCCAAGGATTCAAACAAATTGAGGGTCTGGATTATGATGAAGTATATGCTCCGGTTGCCCGACTTGAAGCCATTCGAATCTTCCTAGCCTACGCGTCATATATGGGGTTCACTGTGTATCAGATGGTTGTCAAGACTGCGTTTCTATATAGAGATGTGAAGGAAGAAATTTTTGTTGAGCAGCCACCGGGGTTTGTTCATCCAGATCATCCAGAATATGCCTACAAGCTTGACAAGGCATTGTAGGGATTGCACCAAGCACCACGAGCTTGGTATGCTACTCTAACTGAGCATCTTCTGCCTCATGGGTACGCACGTGGCACGATAGACCAGACTCTGTTTATCAAAAGAGTGGGCAAGGATCAAATCTTGGTTCAAATTTATGTCAATGATATTATCTTCGGGTCTACAAGTGAGGAGCTTTGCAAAGAGTTTGAGAGAGTTATGCAAAAGAAGTTCGAGATGAGTGCGCTCGGTGAAATGACATTGTTTTTGGGTTTACATGTTAAACAAGATTCACGGGGCATTCTAATTCATCAAGGGAAATATGTGGACGATGTGCTAAAGAAATTCAAGTTCACTGACGCTAAACCGGCAGAAACTCCAATGGCAGAAAGACCGTTGTTAACTGAAGATGCAGAAGGATCCCCTGTTGATCAACGACTTTACAGGTCTATGATCGGATCGTTGATGTATCTGACAGCTAGTCGTCCTGACATCATGTTTGCTGTCTGCAATTGCGCGCGATATCAGGCTAATCCTAAAACTTCTCATCTTACTGCTGTTAAACGAATCTTTCGGTACCTTAAAGGCCGACCCAGGTTTGGTCTGTGGTATCCGATGGATTTGAATTTTGACCTGTTTGCGTTTTCTGACAGTAATTTTGGAGGCACTGACAAGGACAGGAAATCCACCTCTGCTGGATGTCAATTTTTGGGTGACAGGCTCATTTCTTGGCAATGCAAGAAGCAACAAACGGTAGATATTTCCACAGCTGAAGCGGAATATGTTGCAGCTTCAGCGTCTTGCTCACAAGTGGTGTGGATGCAACATCAATTGCAGGACTACGGTTTGACTTATCTTAAGACTACCATATACTGTGATAATGATGCTGCTATACAAATTGTGAAAAATCCTGTCTTCCACTCAAAAACCAAGCACATTGATATTAAAGTTCATTTTATACGAGACTGCTTTGACAGAGGTCTTATCAAACTGGAACAAATCGACACAGATGCAAATGCTGCCGATTTGTTCACAAAACCTGTCAGCAGTTCGAAATTTCAAGTGCTTGTGGATTTTCTGAAAATGATCCGCTTTACTGACTGAGCATGTTTTTGTTTTATGTCGTAGGTAAATTTGTTCATAAAGTTTTCTATTCTTAGGTAGTTTTTATTTATGCTCAAATTTAGGGGGGAGAAAATTTTTATAAAATACAAAAACATTAAAAATTGAAAAATACAAAAAGAAGCATTGCATGACATGGGAAATGAAATGAATCTTCACATCATAGTAGAGGGCTGACTCATGTAAGACCAGTATCGAAATGGTTTGACTCTAGTATGATGTGTTGGTAGGCTCTATCCTTAAGGCTGGAAACATTGGCTATTTCTGTTCAGAACTAAAATTGTACATGTCCCCAGGAAAGAAAGTCACTTGGAATTAGCTCATTTCTATTTGAATGTCTGTATGTTGTCCCGATACACACAATTTTGATCTGATTCTGAAATCTTCTCTGAAAAAGTCGTGTACCTCCTCTGCTGCATCCAGATACATGCTGACCTGGAGGTGCTAGGCAACGACAGCTTCTGCTGCATCCAGATACATGCTGACTTAGCTGTATGTTGTCGCGCTATAGATCTAACACACCCGAAAGAGGCCCTCTAGTGCCCAAAAGAAACCCCAAGAAACCTATATCAAATTGAGAAAAACTCATTTGATCTGTATATTATACCATCTCTGCAAAAGATCTATTCTGTTCTCTTCTCAACCTACTCCCAGTTAAGATTTCAGAAATCTGGATTGAACTTGTGAAATATGTGGTAGGGAAGATACTTGCATGATAGAGTGTGCTGTTTATATTTCCGGGATTTGATTATTATTTGTTTGGGTGTTCATCGTTAAGATATCAAAACATGATAAAATTCGTTACAGGCAGTCATATGGAAAAGGTCTAGGGAGATGAGTTTAGGTGGATAAATATATTGGCAGTTGTCTAGATCATTCGGTGGTAGATCGGTGTTGATAAGTGAAACCAAGCCCAAAACCTCGTGATTTGATCCCTGAGCAATTATGTTATTTCCTATTTTTGTTTTGTAAATAATAGTTTATATTATTTATTTTTGTTTTAGGTTTTTGCGTTCGTAGAATGTGCTCAGAAAGTCAATCGGGTTATTAAAACTATAATTTATTTTAAAAGGATCTTTTATCTTAATTAAATAATAATCAAAGAAATCCTTAAAAATTAATGTGGAATGGATTCTGTTTAATTTTGAGGTCTCGTCCCAAAATTCAGGCCCAGTCCATATCAGGGGCTGAGGTATAAAAGACAGGTCTCGAGTCGAGACCTCATTTCTCACTCGAGACCAGCTACAGTTCTCTCTCATTCTCTCTCAAATTCCGGCAATCTTTCACTGTTTCGGAGTGTTTTTCGGTTTCGACTCATCAATATTTGAAGGTATTTTGATGATATTTTTGAAGTTCTGCAGGTGATATGAAGATTTGATGATGTTTTTATGAAGATTTGAAGATGAACTTAAACCCTAGTTTGAATATGTTTTGGTCTTTAAAGAAATCAAAGGGTGTTTATGGGTTTTGATCCAAAAACTGGACAGATGAAAGTGTTTGTGTGGTTTCGACTCAGTAATACTTGAAGACTCGAGACTAGTGGTTGCGAGTCGCAATCTCTTGGTCTCGACTCGAGATCTCACACTCTTGATTCATGGTCTCGACTCGAGACCTCATGGTCTCGACTCATGGTCTCGAGTCATGGTTTTGTTGACCTGTCCAGATTGTTGACTTTAAAGTTTGAGATTTCTATATTTTGTGATTCAAGTATTTGTTGAACTCTTCATGTTGCTAATAAATTTGTGTTTATGCAGAATATGGATTTGAAGTTTATTTCAACACATAATCAAGCAGGATATTTAGCACCTCCTCCGAAGAAACACAAGAAGATGTACACTTCATTGATGAAAGGTCTCAACAGTTGCCGTATTGTTCATGCATTACGAGAAAATCCTGTTATCTATGAAAGTCTCATTCAAGATTTCTGGAAGAATGCAAGTTTTGATACTCTTGAAGCTGATGGAAAAGGGGCCATTATTGCTGAGTTTCAGAAGAAGGTAGTCATTGTGACAGAGCAGATGATTCGAGAAGTACTGCAGTTCAATGATCAAGAAACAGATTCTGTTGAACTTCCCACTGGCACTGTCGAAGCAATACTGGCTAGATTGAGTTATGAAGGGAAGTATCCACCTCTGATAAAGAAGTTTGTGCATCCTTATTGGCGTCTTTTGGTGCACATGTTTATTTTGTGTATAACAGAAAACAGGGGAGGTACAGATCAGTTGAACATCACACAGTCTGCTGCTCTTGTTGGTGTGATAACAAACGAAGCCTTCAATTATTCAAAGTATGTTTTTGAAGCTATGAAGAGAAATGTGATTGGAGTTAGAAAGGATAAGTTTCTTATGTACCCAAGATTTCTGCAAATGATTCTCAATGCTAGTTATCCAGAGTTGGAAAGATCTGGAAACACATTGGAGCTGAAACCCATGGGTCCGGCTTGTTTTGGTGCTCTCACTCCAAAGAAGGGTACTGAAAAGAAATTTGAAGGTTTAATTCCTTTAGAGAAATTTGGTCAATTTGCAGAGACTGAAGATGTAGCTGCTAATCCAGTAATAGTGCAACCTGTTCCAATGAATGTTGCGCAAATCAATGCACCTGCAAATGCTATAGTTGCTGAAGAACATGATACTCAAGGTGTCACTGAAGATGAGCCTAAGACAGAGATTTTAACAATCAACTCTGACGATGAGGGCATAGAGATTATGTGTGATTCTGGAGATGATGAAGAGCTTCCTCCTGAAGCTGAAGCTGACGTTGCTGTTTCTACAGTCCCGTCTGTGATTACTGCTGAGAATTTGGCTTTGTTGTTAAAGTCTGTGACTGATAAGATGGGAAATCCTCCTTCCAATCTTACAGTATCAAATGAAGAGCCTAGTGAGAACCCAAAGGATCCTGATTCATTGCCACTAAAGCGGAAAAGGAGGGATCCTCGACTCGGAATGTATGTTGAGCAAAACAAAGATCAACTCATGAATGTTGCTGAAGATGATGAAGGTTTGTATGACTTCGATTTTGAGAAAAGTGTCACTGATACCACCTCTACTGGAGAAGACATCTTTGAGTTTAATGCTGAAACTCAAAGAAGTGTTTTGGAGACTACCTCAACAGATACACCAGTTGCAAATGTTGTTTCTGAGCCTTTAATTGAGACAATGCCATCTATTACTTCTGAAGATGCAGGTCCTTCTAGGACTGTTCATGATGAACCTGGGAGTTCAAGTGGTAAGAGAATTGAAGAGCCATTGAGGATGCTTTTTGATGATGACTCAAGCGATGATGAGTTTATTAGCATGAGGGAGATGAAGAAACGAATGGTTGTGCTCAAGCAAGATTCTATTCATAAAGACGCCAAGATTATCCAACTTGAAGATACTATAGTGAAGCAAGATCAACAGATTGAACAGCTTCAAGGAGATGTCAGTTTGTTGTTCAATATGGTGTATGATTTACGTGGAAAGCTAGAGAAGAAATTTAGGCATGAATTTTCTGATCCAACAAATGTAGAAAACAGAAGAAAAGCCTTTGATAGAGATGATGCTGAGCGAAGTGTTGCTATGGAAAAATACTTCGAGAGGGTGACTGATCCAGTTGTAGAAAAGGAAAGGGCTGAAAGAATTAAGAAGAAAAGGGAGTTTGTAATACTGAAGAACAAGAATCTTAATCCTGATGATGATGATGCTCAAGCAACTCATCATTTAATGGATGTTGGTGAAACTCTCTATGATAAAGTTGGAAATAGATCTGGTGTGGTTAGCTGGGGATTTGATCATGATCGTCGAAGATGGTGGATAAAGAGAAAGGTTAGACCTGTTGAGTGGTACAAGAATCCAGCTCAGTTTCAGACTTTTACAAAGGTTGATTTGACAAACTTGTCTAAATCACCTTATGTGGATGATAAGCCTGGAGGTCGTGGTTATTTGTTTTTCGAGAGATTGAAGAGGGAGGTGCTTTGTGGTTTTCCTTCTATGCACACTGCAGAGTCTCTTGTTAAATCAGCTAAAGGCGTTAGAGATCCATACACAAACAAAAGAATGAAGATTGTTCACTGGCCAGCTACTGACAAAGAAAAGGTGATTCCTTTGGTGAAGAAGATTCCAAAAGGTGCTTTGAAGTCATTGCATTTTTGGGCTTATGATGAGCGTTTAGGGCAGGCAGTGATTGTTTGTGATGACGATGTGAACTTTCGTTTGGTGGATCAAATTGATTTGCTAAGTCTTGCTTATGAAGACCTGGAAGTATTAGCTCGCAATCAAATTAGAGTTACTGAAAAGTATGAAGAGATTGCAAAAGGATGGACTGCTGCTGTTGCTTCAGCCATTCATATTCGAACTAAAGGATTTGGTGGACTCAAAGACCGTCTGGGTGGTGACAGTAGTCGTTGAAGTCTCAAGATCCTCCATGCATAAACCTAGGGGGAGATTGTTGGAACCTGAAGGTTTTTATATTGAGGATTGCATTGTTCAAGGGTTGATTTTGTAATTATTAACTTTATATTTTGGGTCGATTTGTATAGGATGGGTTAGTCTAGTTGGTTTCGAGTGGGCCTAGGGTATTAACCCATGTGTTTTAGTATTTAAGCTAACCTCAACCTTTAGGTTGAGGTTGATCAATTGTCAAGAATAGGAGGGCCAGCCGAAACCTGTTTTGTGTCTTGTATCCGTCACCTTCAATCAGTGAATGCAAGATCTTTTGGTTTGTTTTAATTACTTTTGTGTTTCGGTTATATTTGTTCTTGAATCCACTTGTGTGTGATTTCCGCACTCACACAAGTTATTGTTTGATATTATTGAAAGATCCTCAAGGGTTTTACAAAAGGTATTGATGTTCTTGGTTTATTGTTATATTCTTCCTTTATTTGTCGTATACTTCCTCATGTTTGTTGTGTTCTACAGTTGGGTATAGTTTGATGAATGTGCTTGATCCTAAGGCCGGTAGGTCATGATCGTTGCGTATTTGCCCGAGGGGAAGCCTGTTTGGTTGGATCAGATAAGAGATCGTTTCCTGCACCCTACCAGTGAAAGCTTCGCTTCATATGCTGACACCATTTTAGGTGAAGATGGTGGGGATGATCTTGAGGATGAACTTAGTCCTACTCGAGAGGAGGTTATCGTCCTTTCGAGTGAGGGTTCTGATAGATCGCGTGAAGGTCTAATCCCTCGTTCCCCGCGTGCAGGTCCATCGCAGGGTGTTATGAACGAGCCTGTAAACGAACCTGCTGGTGATGATGTTGACTTTCCCACTGATGCTGCTGAAGAGCTTGAGGGTCGGAAGAAGAAAAAGGCGGATATATCTGAGAAGTAGGAGAAGGTCAAGGAACCTGTGGCTGGGGCACCTCGTAAGCGACCTCCTAACTCTTCCCTTCTGGACTATGTTGTCGTTTCTGACACGCTCTCTGGTTTAGACGCAGGAATTAAGCGTACCGAGCGTGATCCTGATGATGACGCTACTTTAACGGAGATAATGAAGAAGAAGAAAGTTCTTGAGGACAAGAAAAAAGAACTTGATGAACAGGCTGCTGCTGCGCTTGCGGCGAAAAAATCTAAACTTCAAAAGGAGGCTCCCCCTGCCCCTTCAGAATCGGAGATTGACCTGGGGGTTTTTAGCGCAAAACGTGGTAACCTTCTAGAGAAGATATACGCCGCCTCCGGTTCTCAAGGTACAAAGTTTTACATTTGTCTGCCTTGTTATCTACCTTCTGTTTTCGCTTTTGATTGTCGTGGTTGCTTTGTAACAGGAATTAAATCGGGTAAGGCTCCCCGTAAGATTGATATTTCAAAAATTACACCTCCCACGTCTCCACCTTCTAGGACCTTTGATCTGTCTCCTCCGCATGTTGATCGGGGAAAAAGAAAGGAAGATGACGTGGAGGTTGAACATGTTGGGGTGGGTGGTGGTGATGCTGATGTTGGTGCTGGTGCTGCTGGTGCTGGTGGTGGAGGTGATGATGTTGTAGAGGAATCTAGTAAGGCCACTCCCCACCATACCCTTTACACCAAAGTTGTTTGGGGTTCTGGCCATGGTGGTGCTTCTGGGACCCACCACAGTCCAGAGTACGAGCATGTTCAAGGTGGATCTTGGGATACTCACAATCCTGCCTGTGCCGATCTCCCACACGCCCCCCGATGGAACCTAACTCAAGGCTCTCGGATGACCGATCTTGGTAACTGCCGTGAGTTTTTTTCCTTATCTCTCCCCCCTGCTGAGAGATTATTTCAGAAAAGGCGCAACCGGTTGGACCTCTTGGATGATTATATCCATGTTGGGGTCAACTTTTTCGCCACCTCCCAAGAGATCGCTCGTGAATGGCAGCTGATGGGGGAGGATGCTCTGGAATTTAAAAACGCGAAGAAAGCGTTCACTGAAGAGAGAGAAAAGTTCAATGCTGAGAAGAAGGGTTTGGCATGGAGGGTTGCTGATGCGGAGGAGAAACTTGCCAAGGAAAAGCAGTTGAATGTCGACAAGCAGAAAGACTGGGAAGTTGCTTGTGAATAAACAAACAAAGAGTTGCAAACCCAGCGTGATGCCATCGTTAGGTTGTCGGGAGAGAAGAAGAATATAAGTGATGAAGCTGAGCAGGAGCCCGCTGCGCACCAGAAAAGGGAACAGGAATACATCCAACGCATAGCCAAGTTGGAGAAGTTCGCTGCTGAGAAGGTTGCTGAAAGCAAAGCTTCTGAGATCTTGGTTGAGGAAGTCACTGCTGATTGCAAGTGGCTGCTTGCTCGTGCAGTGCCTCTGGTAATTTCCTTTGTGCTTGCCTGCTTTTAGTTGATCTTTATTACTTCTCTCATGTTTCTATTACCTTTTGCAGATCTCTGAACGTATCGCAGGGTCTGAGGAGCTAGCCAAGTATATGTATGAACTTGGTGAAGCTGCGTATGATCATGGTCGAAAAGAGGGTTATGCTGCAGGGAGGTCGGCGGCTGAGAAGAAGGAAGCATTGAAAGAATTTGACTTATATAAGGTTGAATGTGATGCACGATATGCGGAGAAACGACAGGAGTTTGAGTCTCTTGAATTTGCCATCGTCAAGGCTGCTGGGAAGTTATCCCGGAAACCTGACGGAATCGCGTTGTTGAAAAGAGCACTTGGTGATGAAGACCCTGAAGGTGGGGATGCGGGGCCAAGTCGCCAAGATTGATGATTTTCCGGCTTGCTTGCCGCGTATGGGCTTGATGCCTTGTAATCAGTTAACAATTTCTCACCTTTGATGCTTTTGAACAATTTACTTTCCGTTGCTCTGTTTGTTAACATTTTGGTACACTTGATATGTTTCATGTTAACTGTGGGTTTTGGTGTTTATTTATTGTGAATTTGCTATCGTTACAATATGTGCATGTGTAATTACTTTGATTAGGTATCACGAATGAAAGATGGCTGAGACAGGTTATGCTGTGTTAGTTATCCTAGCGTTACACAGTATTGTGTTATGCTTTGGGAAAACTCTACAACGTTTGTTCTGTCGTTAAGCGCATAGTTTGATTCGTGTATACGAAGTGATCATTTTACAGGTTATTGTGTTGACCCAGCTGTGCTCAGCTTTGGGGGTCTTACAATGTTTTCTTCACCTTGTTTACGATGCTTTCGTGTGTATATGGGCACGAAGTGTTATTTGGCGTGATAGGCTTTAGTTGTGTTTTTGACCCGGCTGTGCACTTAGTTGTGACGAGCCTTAGAGGTCTACAACGTTTTCTAACTCTGAGCCATTGATGTTTTCGTGTATGCCCGAAGTAATATATGCAGTTGTAACAAAAATTCGCATGAGATAAGATAGCTAACACTTCTTGTATTAGAGTAAAATGTGTTGGGCGCGTGGCCATTACAAGTAGAGATAAAAACTGCGACCGTCTACATATAACATTTTCTTAGTTGCTGAGCATTCCAGGTTCTTGGGAATTCTTTGTTTTCTAGTGTGCGTAACTTGTACGCTCCCTTCCCGAGGACTTCGTCTACAACGTAAGGCCCCTCCCATTTGGGAGCTAATTTTCCCGGTTTCTCGGCGTTTGACGCCTCGTTGTCCCTTAGGACGTAGTCTCCGGGGTTGAACGTGCAAATTCTGACCTTACTGTTATAGTATTTTTCCAGCTTGGTTTTATATTTCGCCTCATTAATTGCCGCCATCTCCCTTCTTTCTTCTAGAAGGTCTAGATCCAACCTTCTTTCTTCTTCATTGTTGATCATGTTCATGGAGAGCATTCTTGGAGATGGCAGGCCGATCTCTGCCGGTATCACGGCTTCGGACCCATAGACCAGACTGAACGGTGTTTCTCCGTTACTTGTCTTTGGCATCGTCCTATGGGCCCACAGTATGCTGGGTAACTCGTCAACCCAACCTCTTCTCTGTGTTCCCAGTCGTGCCTTGATACCGTCCAAGATACTCATGTTCACTGCTTCAACCTGACCGTTTCCCTGCGGGTGCGCTACCGAGGAAAAGGTGTGCTCTATGTGCAGCTCCTTGAACCAGTTTTGGAGGTCTTCTGCAGCGAAATTTGTTCCGTTATCGGTGATGATTCTCAGGGGCAGCCCAAATCGACAAATTATTTGTTCCCAGATGAACCTTCGCACTACGGTAGATGTGGTTGACGCCAGCGCCTTTGCTTCCACCCATTTTGTGAAATAGTCTACTGCGACTATGATAAACTTCACTGCTCCGGGGGCTTCTGGAAAAGGACCAACCATATCTATCCCCCATTATTGGAACGGCCATGCCGTTGTTACGGGGACTAGCTCATTTTTTGGGCGCATTGTTTTCGGGGCGTGTCTCTGACAACCGCTGCATTTTCTCAAAACCTTCACTGCGTCTAGATGCATTTCGGGCCAGTAATACCCGACGTTCATTACATTCGCTACTACCATTCTTGGGCCGGCATGAATGCCGCAGATGCCCTCGTGTACTTCGCGTATCAGATAGTTTGCATCTTCTGGATCGACACATCTCAGTAATGGTCCGAGGTACGATTTTCGGTATAGAATTCCATCAACCATCTGGTAATGCTCGGACTTGTACTGTACTTTCCTTGCTTCGGCTGTGTTTTCGGGTAGTATTCCAGACTAGAGATACATAATGATCGGAGTCATCCAAGACGTCGTTCCCAGTTGGATGACGCTCACCTGCCTTAGCGGTACCGATGGATTGCTTAGAACTTCAATGCGCACGTCCTTGGCCAGGTGCTGGAAGCTGGTGGATGCGAGTTTGCTTAGTGCATCTGCTGGTTTATTCTAGCTCCGGTTGATGTGGTGCACCTTGTAGGAATTGAAGTTCTGTAGCAACGTTTTTGCTTGGTCTAGGTATAGCGCCATCACATCTCCTTTGGCATCGTACTGGCCATTGATCTGCCCTACTACTAGCATGGAGTCCACATGCGCCTCTATGTGTTTGACTCCCATCTTGATTGCTAACCTTAAACCAGCGAGAAAGGCTTCATATTCGGCTTCATTATTCGTGCTCTTGAAGTCTAACCGGATGGCGTATGTGAATTCATGTTTCTCTAGACTTACTAATCTTAGTCCTGCGCCTGCGCCATCCTCGTTAGACGCGCCATCTGTGTACAGTAGCCATGGTTCTTTCGAATGTTGCCTTTCAGCCCTTTCTATTGCCTTGCACTCTCTGTGTTTGTCGTCTGGTACCTCTGTCAGGAAGTCTGCCAATACTTGACCCTTGATTGCTGGCCTTGGCCTGAAAACTACATTGTGGCCTCCCAATTCTATGGCCCATTTTGCTAATCTTCCATATATCTCAGGTCTTGCAAGGATGTTGCCTATGTTGTAATTTGTCAGGACATGAATGACATGGTTGGCAAAGTACCTGCGTAGTCTCCTGGATGCGTGTATCAATGCAAGGACCAGCTTTTCCATTATGGCATATCTTGTTTCCGGGTCATTCAGAGTGCGAGACACGTAATATACTGGCGTTTGAATGCCTTGTCGGTCGACCAGTAAAACTACTCCTACTGCCTTTTCTGACGCTGAGAGGTACATTACTAGGGGTTCACACTTAATTGGTGCTGTCAGTGTTGGCAATCGTATGAGGCAGTCTTTTATTTCTCGGAATGCGTGCTCGGCTTCTGGAGTCCACTGAAACTGATTCTTCTTTACATAGTTGCAGAGGGTTTTGATGAACGGAAAAGATTTTGCTGCGTGATTGGCGAGGAAACGGTTGAGTGCTGCTAACCGTCCAGCCAACTTCTGCATTTCTTTTATTGTCGATGTTGGTGCATCCGTTTGTCGTCTTCGTCTTGTATCGAGTCTTGTATAGAGCTAGTTAGATCAGGGCACGAAAAACGAGAAAGTGGATATTGGAGGTGATTCCGCTTGAAATGACAACATGTCATGTTCAAGCGAAATCTGATATGTTCTAATTTCGCTCGAGTTTATAAGGATGATTCCGCTTGAAATGAACATGCACATGTTCAAGCGGAATCAGGGGCCTATATATAGCCCATCTCAAGCGAAATCTAACAGTCAGTTGTTCCGGTTTGCAACGAAGTGCTGCCGAAGTGTCATCACGCTGTAAAAGTTATTTTATCAATCAAAGAGACAGTTTAAAGTGATATTCTTGCTGAATTGACCTCAGTTTGTCTGTTTCCGCCGTTCAAACTGAGTAAAACTCTTCTGATCGACTCGTTCGAGTCTGAAAACGATCCTACAAGTGGTATCAAAGCTCAGGAGGAACAGTTCATACCAATTCAGCTGCATTTTCTGATTTCTACACCTTCTTTTTCAAATTGAACAACTTTTCACGGTTAAATTTGGCTCAAATTCTCACAGTGCATTCGCAATCATGGTTTAACAAAGCCTTGAAAGTTTCAGACCATAATTCGATCTAAAACTTGATATTTTGGTATTTCCGATTGAAAGTATGATAACGTCATTGTGATTTCGCGTGGAATTGGTTCTTATTTCGCTTGAAATCCAGTTTCCGCTTGAAAGTTCAGGATTGATTTCGCTTGAAAATCAGATCCCGCTTGAAGATACTGGTGATTTCTCTTGAAGCGGTATCCCGCTTGAGAGTTTAATTTGATTCCGCTTAGAATCAGTATTCCGCTTGAAGATTCAGTGTGATTCCGCTTCAAACCGTATTTCGCTTGAACAAGTGTTGTCTGATTCCGCTTGAATCAGAGGTTTCGTTTGTGTCAGAAGGTTTCGCTTGAAAAAGGGGTTTCACTTGAGTTTGTTATTTCGCTTGAAATAACAGTGTTGAGAATTTCTTGAAAACCAAATCATGGACGAGGATTTTTATAATGCCTTTGCAACCCCAATCACAGTTGCTCAGCAAACGATGTTGGAAAACGAAACAGGAACTATGCAAAAACTGCCCAAACTTATGAACATCGAGGAGTATAAGAGTTGGGAAGAACGTTTTGAGAACTAGGTGCAAGCAAACTATCTAGATGCTTGGGAATGTATTGAAACGAAATACGTTAGACCAACAAATGATGATGATGATGAGTTGATTGCTATCAAAGATCTTAGTCCCGATGAGAAAAAGAAATACAAAAACGAAAAGATGATGATTAGCTTACTGCAACAGGCAGTCAAAGAGGATATCATGGTTTTACTGCAACACACTGGGAGTGCCTATTCGATTTGGAAAGCATTGCGATCTAAGTTTGTTGGAAGCCAAGAAATGATCAAAAACAAGAAATCACTTCTAAAAAAGGAGTTTGATTTATTTCATGGTTTGAAAAACGAAAGCACAAAACAGATAATTGAAAGATACTGCAATTTATTGGTGAACATGAAGAGGGCTAGCATCACCAAAAAGAATGAAGAGTTGATTGAAAAATTGGCTGATGCATTACCACATGAGACGTGGGGTACATACTTGATGATGCTAAGAAACAAAAAAGGTTTCAACAATCTAACACTGAGCAAGTTTATTAAGAAGCTTGAAGCACAAGAAATGGAACAGATAAAGATTTCAAGAATGAAAGTGTTTGATGGTGAACAAGACATTAGTTTGTACTACAAAGCAGGGTTGAATGATAAAACAACCAACATGTCACCAAAAGTTGAAACTGCATTCAATGCAAAGGGTTCATCAAGTGGCTCATCTAAAGGATCAAGCAGCAAAACGAGTGTTTCATCATTTCCATCTTTT
Organism: Helianthus tuberosus; assembly: GCA_030545235.1. NCBI lineage: Eukaryota > Viridiplantae > Streptophyta > Magnoliopsida > Asterales > Asteraceae > Helianthus > Helianthus tuberosus. Next base: position 96,051,651 of record CM060413.1, read on the forward strand.
GATCCAAACATTTCAGCAACAAAGAATGGACGGAAACTACAGTGCAATATTGTATTACATCTTGAGAATGATCAGGATTATTCAGAGGAAGTTGCTAAAAATCACATGTCATTGTTGGGAATTGTGTTAGAATCTTACAGCAGTTTTGTTGCAGGTCGAATCGGAAATCCAATGCTGACTAAGGAAGATTACGACCAGATCGATGCTGAAGTGATGAAGCTAATGAATATAAAATGGTGTTTGGCTAGTGTGTTGAGGAGAGCTGAGAAATTCAAGCAGATCACAGGAAGAGATGATCTTCGTGAGGCTAATGTTTCTACTTTAGGATTTGACAAATCTAAAGTCAGTTGTTTTCGTTGCAGGGAAAAAGGACACTTCAAGAGGGGGTGTACTAATCGTGAAGCAAGTGGAGCTCAAAATCCATTCAACAACAATGATTACTACCGAAAAGCCATCTACCATCAAGTTGCTCAACAACTAACTCAACATCAGGCACAAACCGCACATGGAAGGAATGTGATTGAAGATTCTTTAAAAAGAGCTTGTGTGGTAAATCAAGATGAGAAGAAATCATCAACAGAGTTCAACTGGGATAAATATATTCCATTTGATGCTAAAGCATGTGTGATTGATCAAGATGATGAAAAATTACCTGAAGGGTTTAGCTGGGAGAATTTCAATTGGGATGATTATGATCCTAACAAAACTCCAGTTCACACAGCTTTTGTTGCTCGCATTGAAGAAGAAAGTGATGATGATGATGATGATACTGAATACTATGCTAAAAAGATGAGAGATCATTTGAAAATGATGGCCGAAAGCGACAGTGAAGATGAAAAAGCTAAGCAGAAAAAGAAAAAGATCAAGACACCAGTGAACAGTGATGATGAAACTCCGGTGGTCAAAAGAAAAGTAAAAGAAGTTCCGAAGTTCAAAATTAGTGAAGAGGTTATTGCCAAAGAGATTCCTGTGAACTGTGAAACTTGTGAGATCATGAAAAAGAAAACAGTGAGTTGATCAATAACATGAACAGGTTGAAGGAATCTTATGATGTGTTGAACAAAGCAATGAACATGTATAATGACACAAGTGAAGAACAGGCAACTGCTATGAAAACTCTTCAAGGAGCATTCATGACTAAGCAAAAAGTTGTGAATAACTACATTGAGAAGTGTGCTGTTCTTGAACAAAAATTAGAACTTCAAAGAATTGAAACTGAAAGAGTAAATCGTTTGTTAAAAAGTTACTCATGTACTTCTTATGTCATTGACAGGATTTATCCAACTGTTGAAGGAATGAAAGCATTTGAAGATGATGAAGTAACTGAAGAACAAAAAGTTTTTGAAGAAAAGACTCCTGAGAAAAGGACTGGCAAGAAGAATGACACAAAGAAAAAGTCTGATAAGAAAAATTCTGGTAAGAAACAAGGTGTCAGTTACAACAAGTGTCCACCCCCGCTAGATAATGGATATTTGCCCAGAAATCCAAATGCTGAAAGAGTCAAGAAGGCAACAAATTTGCAGTCGGAGTCGTCAGTAAATTTGCCAGATAGTATTGATGTCACATTTGCATCGTCTGACACTGATCAACAATCTCAATTGATGAAGAAAGTGGTGGATCATGTGTTAGATAACGATGAAACTGAGGAGTCAGAGTCTATGTCGGAGTCAAAGTCTGAGTCCAGCACTCCGGGTCAAAATGAAAAACAGGGCAAAAGAGTTTATGATAAAGAATTCCTGTTATCAAAATCTAATTTGGATGACGAACCGTTTAAAGTTGTTTATACTTTGAATGATTCTGACAAATTATATTCTGATGAGGAATTTCCAATAAGAGGTGTTAAAACTGAAATGATCAAAAAGGTTTTCAAAATAACAGAAATTAACATTTCTGAAATAAAAGATTTAAATCTTAATGATAAACCTAAAAAGTACACCTCAAGAGTACAACAAAGAGAAAACAAGAAAAAGGGTTACAGTTCTGGTTCTGGTTTTCAAAAGAAACCAAACCATAACGGTAATTTCAAAATGAAAGGTTTAGGTTTTACTTCAACAGAAAAACAGAAAAATGAAAAATATGTTCGAGATTTTAAATCAAAAATGCCATTTGTTTCAGGTACATCAGCAGAAGAAGAAGAAAAGAAAGATTTTTGGAGACAGTCAAACAGAGAGTTCCTTGCAAAGAAGCAAGATGAAATGAAGACTGTTGATCAGAAGAAGAAAACTCGAACCTGTTTCAAATGTGGTAGAATTGGACATCTTGCAGTGAACTGTTTGCAAGCAATTCAAACCAAACAGGGAGTTTCTAAACTGAAAGAGAAAGTGGTTGAGTTTGAACCACCAATTGACAGAACAAAACTATTCAAAAATTCAAAATTTGAGATTGGTGAATGTTCAAACAAGTTTTACAAGAAGAGTGCTAAATCTGACAACCAAAAATGGGTTGTTAAGAAGTCTGTTGAGAGTTCTAGCGATGATTCTGATAAGTCAAAATCAGAGGAGCTATCTTCTGGCGATGAATCTGATTCCACAAAATCAGAGGAGCCACAGGTTGAGGTAAATGGTGAAGTATCAGTTCCGACTGTGGATGATGAGAATTTTCCACCACTTCGGGCTGAAAATTTTAAGAAGAAAATTGGAAAAGTTGAAATTTCTAACCAATTTTATTCTGATAAGCAGGTTTTTGATGTTGAAAAGGCCTTTAACCCCAATGTAAAACATATCTTTGGTAAAATGGTTGATCAAAAAGTCAAAGGGGTTAAAGAGTTCTATGAGAAGAAAACGGGAGGTAAGAAACCGAGTGTTGGTGACTCGGTAACACCCAAGGCTGGTCAGGCTTGGGTGGATATTTTCTTTGAATAGAAAAACTTGACTTGCCGGAGTTCCCAGGTTGGTAAGAGTGGAACATGAATCGGTATTATTCTTTGTATTTCTTTGTGTTTTACGTACAAGTGGTACAGAGGTTGGTTCTTACAATGTGATTAATCAAGGTCACTAATTTGAACTTGATATAATCTTCATATATTTGGTTTTAAGACAATATGATGAACCACATCCCCATCCCTACAAATGATAAAATCAACTAAACTTATTTTCTGGAAAAATCATTTTGATTAAAACAAACTTAAGTGTTTTGAAATCTAAATGAGAAAATAGTTTGTTGATAGGGGGAGTTCTGATTGTTTATGCCAAGTGGATGGCGAATTGAGGCGATTTGATATCAGTTGTCATTTTCTTGTATAGTTTGTTTTCAATTTTTCTTTAAATGTGTTTGCATTTTAGGGGGAGTAAAAATTTCAGAAAATCCAAAAACATTTGAAAATTTGAAAAAGACAAAAACATGATAAAATGAAAATGAGTTTTGTTGTGAAAAAGAGGAAATGATAGTACATCAGTGGACTATCACAACATGCTAAAGAAATGGAAAATAAAAATGTGATAAACAATCTCACTATGGATATGCCAGTAGATTTTTACACATTTAGTAGATTGTGACGAAATATAAACCTAAATTTCAAACTTGCTTAGTTCGTGGGTAACAATTTCTTGGATATATGGGTAACCCCCGAAATCTTGTTTGAAAGGTCCCTCTTTCTGAGATACTAGGTCTTTATGCTCAGTGATATCTGGGGTATTATTCCGGGACTTCTGCTGAATGGAAATTCTGACCTAGTCCCCGTATAATACTTTCTGAAAATGCTTGAGACATAGCACCGCCCCCAGCATAAAAAATGATGAAACATTGAAAAATGCTAATCATGTGCTGTTGAAGAAAAGATCCTCTAAAGGGGACACACCAAAAGTCAAACCGTCATCTCTCTGCTGAACGGAAGTTCTGACCTGAGCTCTCACGATTTCGCATCTAACCTCTTACAGATATCATCTGTGGTATACTCACCTGTAAGACTGAATATTGGGATCTGGATACGGGAGTATATTCAAGTGGTGGGACACGCGATTAAGTTTAAGTGTTTAAAACATTAATATCGTATCTCAAAACAGTTGAAATTTGTGTGAAAATTTAAGTGGACCAGTATACTGACAATCTAGGTGAATTGTTTAGAACTTAAAATGAAATGAAGCTTAACGGTGTTGGTGATTTGTCTCAATAACTGATATGATCCTCTTACACAAACTCACAAAAAATATTGTTTGTATAGATTTTATTTTTGCATACTTTTTATTCCTACATGTGGTGTCAGTTTACATTCAAAATTCGAAAAAGATTTTAGTGTGTTTTAGCATAAATTTTGAAAAAATCAAAAAGATTTTCGACAACTGGTGTTAGAAAGCTGATTTTCAAAATTCCAAGTGCTAAACATGATGACATTGTGTGAGGGGGAGTTTGTGTAAAAAGTTTAAAATCTATCTTACAAATGGTCATCAGAAGCTTTGAAAATGATACTCCTGCAAGTGGTTCATCAGAGACTAAATGATAGATCATTTTGTGATTTAATCTACAAGTGGTGTCTTAGAGTACAAATCTTTATATCATAAAACTTATGTTTGTGGTAGAGAATGTGCAGATTCTGAGCAAAGGATGAGCCAGACAGCGATCTTGAACTTGTGACAGCCAGACCGCGATCCCTGCATACTAAGAGGGGGAGTCTGAATGACAAAGAGTCAGGTTCTGATTGTGGGAGTCTGCAGCAGTAAGAGCTAGTGTTGATCCTAGATGTGTGCTGATGACTAGAGAAGAAGTCAACATCCGAGGGAAGGAGTTTGTTGGTGATGATAGAGAAAAAAAGATAGAGATTGAGGATGCTTACAGCGACAAATGCATCAAAGAGAAGCCCAAAGACTGATAAAGATTGAAGATTCGAAGACTCGACACTGAAGACTCCGTCAACATCCGAGGGGGAGTTTGTTGGTGCATCCGTCTGTCGTCTTCGTCTTGTATCGAGTCTTGTATAGAGCTAGTTAGATCAGGGCACGAAAAACGAGAAAGTGGATATTGGAGGTGATTCCGCTTGAAATGACAACATGTCATGTTCAAGCGAAATCTGATATGTTCTAATTCCGCTCGAGTTTATAAGGATGGTTCCGCTTGAAAGTTAATGTAATGATTCCGCTTGAAATGAACATGCACATGTTCAAGCAGAATCAGGGGCCTATATATAGCCCATCTCAAGCGAAATCTAACAGTCAGTTGTTCCGGTTTGCAACGAAGTGCTGCCGAAGTGTCATCACGCTGTAAAAGTTATTTTATCAATCAAAGAGACAGTTTAAAGTGATATTCTTGTTGAATTGACCTCAGTTTGTCTGTTTCCGCCGTTCAAACTGAGTAAAACTCTTCTGATCGACTCGTTCGGGTCTGAAAACGATCCTACAGTCGATGGTGAAGGCATCCGTTCTATCGCTTGCACCATGTCAGGATTGACCTTAAACCCATCTTTCGTCACAATGAAACCCAGGAACTTTCCTTCTTCCATCCTAAAGGAACACTTCGCTAGATTTAGCTTGATGTTCACCCCGCGCAATGTGTCGAATGTTTTTTGAATGTTTACCAGCATCATACTTTCTTCTTTACTCATGATGACCAGGTCATCCATGTATACTTCGATGTACTTGCCGATAGCGTCACTGAATGTTTCATTCATCAGTCTTTGGTAAGTTGCACCTTCATTCTTTAGACCAAAGGGCATTTTTGTATAAGTGTACAGCCCTGTTGGTGTGCGAAATGCAGTTTTATCTTCATCTTGAATGGCCATCTGCACCTGATGGTATCCCTTATTACAGTCGAGGAAACATTTCCATCTGAACGACGCCAGTGAATCGATCTTCTCGTCAATATCTGGTAAAGCGTAGCAATCGCGCGGACATGCTTTGTTCAAATCTTTATAATCCACGCACATTCTCCAACTACCGTTTCCTTTTTGGACCATCATTGGGCTGGCCACCCAGGTTTGATAACGGACTTCTCTGATGATACCAGCATTTAGTAACTCTTTGACTTGTTCTTGCATAGCATCGTGCTTTACGTCCCCCAGATGACGCTTTGTATGTACCACAGGTTTGGCATTCTCCGAAACATTCAGTCTGTGCTCTGCTATGTGCCGTGGAACACCAACCATATCAGCCGGTGTCCAGGAGAACATGTCCATGTTCTCAAATAGCAACTTTTTCAGCGCCGCGCGCGTGAGATCTGACATTGCTGGACCCAAAGTGACAGTTTGTTCTGGATATTTGCTGTTCAGTACCCATTTTTCAGCTTCTGTGCATGGTGCAGATTTGTTTGCTTTTGCTGGCCTGATTTCGTCAGTTGCGAGGACTTCTTTGCTTGCGTAAATTATTGCTATCCCTGTCTCTGTTGGGAACCCAACAGCTGAATGTGGTCCTGAGCAGATCATGCTAAAATCTCCTTGAGACTCTCTTCCCAGGAGGATATCATGTCTTGAGCTTGCTGGCAACACCATGAATGTAACTTCTTCTGTTCTTGAGTTCCTTCCATCCGAGAGCAGCACCGGGAACGATATCTGGCCGAGAGGAAAAACGGCTTCGTTACAGAAACCAATAAGTGGATAATCTACTGGTTCTAAGCGCGCTTTGTCTTCCTGGTCGAATTGATTAAAGCATTGTTCGTAGATGATATCTGCGGTGCTCCCTGGATCAATAAAGATGTAGTCAGTCTGGTAATGACCGATCACGCCAGAAATGACTATAGGTCTTCTCTTTCTTGGGCCCCCTCGTACCACGGGGAAGACGACTTGTCTTTCACGCCAAGAATCATCTTGGGCGCGCTTGTTGTAGTTCTTTCGTGACCTTCTTGGACCGCCTTGGACCATGTGAGTTTCTAACTTTCGGAGCTTTTTGTTGTCTGGGCCTTATTCCCTTCTTTGAATTTGGCGATTATCACGTTTTCCCCCTTTTACCAGATGGGTGAGCCTTCCAACTCTCAGGGCTCTTTCTATCTCTTGCTTTAGGCTAAAGCAGTCGTCGGTCAGGTGACCTGTATCTTTGTGGAATTCGCAGAAAAGATTTGGGTTTTGATCCCTTTTGTTTCGCATTTGTAACGAGGGTTTGAACTGGTGGTTCTCGGTTGATAAGACCTCGGAAGGGGTCTTTGTCAGGGGTGTCCACTGCTTTTCCTTGTTTTCCCTCTTAACCTCTTTGCGGTGACTGATCTGGTTGATTGTATTGCGCGCATCTTCTCTTATCGGACTTCTTTCTTAGTAGCCAGATGTTCTCCATGGTTGGCCTTTGCCTTTCTTGTTGCGCCGATCATTCTGGCTATAATTGTATTGATGGCTGTCATCGCCGGTCAGTTGTTTATCGGTGCGCGCAATCGTCTTTGCTGCTTTGATGAAGGTGTCCCAATCTTTGGGGCCTCCATCTCTTCCTTTCAATCGTTTGATTAGGTCATCACACTTTACTGCCCTCATGAAGTGTGCGCGCATCATCTTCTCGCCCACATCTCCGATTTCCAAACATTCCTTATTGTATCTGGTGATGAAATCTTCTACGCTCTCGTGATCTTTCCTCCATATATTCAAGCAATCAGCTGGATCTCTAGTATGCCTGCGCTGTTGGGAGAAGTGCGCGAGGAACTTGTCTCGAAAATCGATCCATGATTTAATTCTTCTTGCTGGCAGGCTATCAAACCAGACGCGCGCCGCACCGATAAAGGTTTGTGCGAAAAAATGACACCAAGTTGGTAAGTTCCAACCACCTGTTACCCTGCGCCGTTGAAGACTTGGAGGTGGTCGTCAGGATCTATTAAGCCATTGTATTTGCCTACATTGTGTGGCAGTTTTGTCTTATCGATATCGGTTGTTGCAATCTCTCTGATGAACTTGGAGTTTTCAGCTATGCCATCTGGGCGATAGCTCAACGAGTAATCATGTTCTGCCTTTGAATTGTACCCCGCGCGCTTGTGGGGTTTGTACGCCTTGTGTTCTGGTGGTAATCTGCTGAATACCGTGCTTTCTTTCTTGTATATTGGGTCATCTTCTTCATTATAGATATCCCATTCATCGTTTATGTTGCGCGGGCCTAAACGACAGTGTACTGGCTTTCTCTGTTGATGGGAGTATTGCACATAGTTGCTTTCGTTTCACCATAAGTATCACGCGTATCATGCGCACTTTGCCTTCTGACGTTGGGTGCCTTCTCAGGATTTAAGTTCCACGCATTGGTCTGCTGAGGCATGTGAGTGCTCGGAGGCCTTTGCGGTGGAGTAACAAAAGCGGATTGGTTAGCTTGTGCTTGGAGCAAGGCTTGCTGTGCGCTGAGTTGCGCATAGCCAAGGTTCAAAGAGGCTGTTTGTTCGGCATACCAGGAAGCCAGAGTTTTTCCTTCGGGTAGCCCTAAAAGTGCCGAAAAGTTCAACTGTGTTTGGTCCGATGGGGCTGAGGGACCAGCCCCATGGTTTGGTGTTGGAACTTCCGGAGGTGTTTGGTTAACTACCCTGGGTGGAGGTTGGAAAGTGGCTCAATTTGTGGTTTGGTTGATAACTCTGGATGGAGGTTGGAAAGTGGCTCTATTTGTGGTTTGGCTGATAACTCTGGATGTGCTTCCAAAGATATCAGGGAAATCATTATTCGCCCTTCTTGGATGGTCTCGTTCCCCTGGACCCTTTGGACGTGTGCGGTGTCCGAAATGAGTTCACTTCTCCGTCCACTTGAGGGGAAGGGTTTGGTTCAGTCATTTTGAGGAGTTTTTTTGAAGAAAAAGGAGATGAAGATGATTTGCAAAAAATGCGGTGGGCGCCAATGATGAAACACTGGTTAACACCGATGGTTAACTAGCTGGGTCGTCTCTTATGTGGGTTCAATCTCCTTCTCTACTCGCCAAAAACTGGAGTCCTGCAAAACAGCAACACCGTTAGCTCGTTAAGAGGGGAATATGGGGGTTTCCCTCTTAACCGGGCTCCGGCGTGAGAATAAGTACTGCTCTGAGGAAGAAAATAATGTGTGTTGTGAGTGAAAGTGAGGAGAATAGAATAGAATAACCTGGATAATGAAGGGTCCTATTTATAGCCGAAGGGTGAAGGAGGAATGAGCAACCTTGCCAGCTGCTATTGGGCGCCAGCTGTCCGACCAAGGGGAATATCCTCTTGGTTTCCTCTGCTGTTGTCAGGATAGTGGTACACGTGGCGCGCCAATATTCGTCCAGGCTGGAGAAATCGTGCAGCTTCTGTCGGTCTGCCCCCTGATCTGTTGCAGGTCTACATGGCGCCTGATTAATGGTGACACGTGTCGTCCTTTCTGTCAGGGTAGTGGTACACGTGGCGCGCCAATATTCGTCCAGGCTGGAGAAATCGTGCAGCTTCGGTCGGTCTGCCCCCTGATCTGTTGCAGGTCTACATGGCGCCTGATTAATGGTGACACGTGTCGTCCTTTCTGTCGGAAGGAGCATCTTTGGTGCCATCTTGACGCCTTCCAGAAGTTTCTAGAAGCTTCTGGATTTACTTGCTGATGTAGGCGTCATGTTGGATGGAAAAAGTGGTGTGGTCCCTGCCATGTGGATATGGAATTGGGACCATACCTTTTCAAGTGTTTATAGATTAAATAAGTTGAACTTATATGAGTTTATGAATCTTACACGAATTGAAACTTGACATGAACCTAAAATTGTGTTAAACACGAACCCTAAAACTACTAATCAGGGCCGGCTGGATGGTATATCTAACCCAAGTTAGGGCTTGGGGCCTTCCAAAAAAAAAACAGGGCCTAACTAAAAAAATGTATTTATAGTAATTAAAATTTCAAGAAAAAATAGCTTATGTATATATATATATATATATATATTTTTTTTTTTTTTTGAGAGGAGTAAGAAATCAAGGTCTTGACTTTTGAATATTGAGAGCGACACAATGTGATTTTTGGGAACTAAATCCATACAATCAGTTATGTTTATCTCTAGCTTTGTTAAATTGATTGTTGTGATTCTTTTTTAGATCTTAATACATAAAATTGATTTGCAGTTACATAAATTTTCCGTTGTAGTTTGGAACGTGTTTAAGATCCTAGCTCTTTGGCAAAGCACCCAAACAATAGGTTTGTCTAATTGTCATAAGGAGTAGTTAACAAAATCAATGTATAAGGCCATGTATAGTCACGTGTCGTGCGACACGTGTCGTGCCACACGTCACACAGGGCTTTTATGAGGCGTTATATCACTCCCCGTAGTCATAAAGCCCCTACCTCATCATTACTCAATTAATTAATTTTAATTTGTTTAATTAATTTCCAACTTTTAAAATTAAAAACCATTTCATTAAATAAAAAAACATTACAATAAAATTAAAAAAACATTAAAATAAATAAAAAAACATTACACTAGAATAAAATAAAAAAAACATTACACAATCAAAGGTTATATTTTTTTTACGATTCGCTCCTTTTGTGCCAACGCCATCTTCAACACTTTTCCGGTTAGCTGGTCGCGCGATTTCGAGTAGAATTCAAAGTCATGAGCCCATTGTCTATCCCACATAATCTCGGCCACTTCGCGGTTGTCTTCCATACGTTTAGTCCCGAGTTCGTGTATGTCTTGAAGTCGTTTGTTTATCTCCGAAAATGTATTAGTCATTTCGGATCCCATCGACGATGACTTGGGCCTTTTCGATCTTGAAGGATTGCATTGTATAAAAATTGTAGATTTAAAAAAAAAATGTAGAGAGAAAGAGGGTTTGAAGGTGTGTGGGTTTATAAAAAATGGGAGATGGGGTTATATTTATCGGCAAGATGGAATATTAATTGAATTTAATTTTTTTTTTACTTTGACCGTTTGCAACGGTTATTTTTTGAAAATCAAACTCTAAAACATCGCTATGAGTATAACGCTGCCTTTAAGATTTACCCCCATAGCGCCGCCTGTAATGGTGTGGCGGGCGCTATGAGACGCTATCACCCAAAAAATTCCCCACATGGCGTCCCACTACATAAGGCCTTAGTAGAAGCCGGTTTATAAAAGTGCCCTTTCATCTTTGGTTCATTCTTCTCACACTAGTAGAGATGAGATGACATGTTGATTTCCAATCGAGAGATCTCTATTGTGCCCAAAGATGAAGTAAGCCGTTCACGGTTCAGTGGTATGTAATTTTACACATTTTTAAATCCAACAACTTCATTACATTATTTATGAACTAATCAGTTAGTGTCAATATTATATCAGATTAGGATGTAAATGTTGCGAACAATTGCGGTTTGAAAGCAAAATAATTAACTTTTTTTTCTTTCTAAAGGTGCCTCAAATTTGAAGTTCGCCTTAGACCCTTAAAATGGTTAAACCGGCCCTGCTACTAATTCCTCAATTCTTGGTTGACACGGATTTTATATGAACACTTTTATTTTATTTTATTTTGTATATTTTAGTTTAAAATTACTAACTTACACCGAACAACACACCTGTATATCAAATTATTTGTGTATAAAATAGCTGTTCTTGACCCATATGTCTCTTTTACTTTTTAAGTTTAAATATAAAATTTTCAACTTAAGTAATTTGTTTTAGCTGGATACACCAATATGTTTAGCTAATCATGTTTGTAAGTTTGACCCGTAACTTAAAACATATTTAGTAAAAACCGTATATCATATATTAGAAAGTAATATATATTTCTCAAAAATAATATAAAATTACAAATTGGTGCCGACTTTAATGGAATTCAGCGCAGTTATCATTGCTTAAATGAAAAAGAGAGCTTTCAAAGTACGTGCACAAATGTGAGGACAAACCATGAAGCAAGGATTTGACTTTTGTGATTACCAATTTTGACCTTTGACCCTTCCAAAAGTCTCTTTTTATTTTTCTTTTCAGTTGAGTAAAATATATACGTACTATTTTTCTGAAAAGCCAATATGAGTTATAAATTGTACTAAATCAAATAAAAATATACAAAAATCTAAAGACCAACCAAATCAAATAAAATATTTTGAAGTAGACGTCCCACTAGCCCATACCCAAAACATAATATTCAATGTTTTCTACAATTTCTTTTAGTTTTCTGGTTAATTATTTTTCTATCATGAAGGTGACGGCTATGCGTACACATTTAAGCCTGCAGGTGAAGGTAAAACCATATGTGGGTGGTGGTTAAAAGAAATCCATGCTTCTTCACGTGAGTGGCATTTCGTGTTGACGTAAAGTTTCAATCGTCTAGTCTAGTCTATGTTTGATTCAAGCAAAAACAATGAATCTTGAAGTATGTAGTTCATGTTTGATTCAAGCATAAATAATGTATTTTGATGCAACGGAAAATGTTACGTAAATGTAACCAAGTTTGCCAAGTGTTCTAATTAAGTAACCAAAACTTTTTTTTATCTCTAAAGTAACTAAACTTTAATTTAGTGTTTTAATAACGTGTAATTATCAGGTTAGTGTTATATATATTATATGGTTATCAACTTCTAATATAGGCTTGGTAATTATCAGGTCAAGTAACTGTTATAAATATTATATATCAGCTTACTTTAAAATCTTACACATCACATGTTCGAGGCTTGGTATTCCAAAGTCCAAAGTCCAAACTCCTAATATAGGTTAACTTGCTTTCCAAGACTTACTCTTATATATATATATATATATATATATATATATATATATATATATATATATATATATATAGTGGAGAGTTCAAATGAGAAGAACTAAAAATTAAGAATAAAAAGAATAAATGATACAAATGTAATTTGAACAAATCATTTAATGATTCTATTATTTATTTTTGTTATTCAAATTAATGAACTCTAATCATTTAATGAGCCTATCTTATAAAATAGTTGTGCATCTTACACAATAAAAACAATCATGCACATGATCTTACATTTTCAACGTTTCCTACACCATTAAAACAATATTTTGGTGTAGGATACAGAATGTGTAGGACTCAAACACTTTTAAATAATTTTGCGACTCATAATAAAATATGTGTAGGACACAAAATTTTTAAATAATTTTGTCACTTCTAATAAAATTTGTGTAGGAGCAAATACATTAATGATAGTGAAGGAGGAATTTATGGTTGCATTAATAAGATTTGTGTAACTCTTTAAAATATTTATTAATATTCTACATCAAAATGTCTATACTACCCTTAGTAATTAAAACATTAATTAAAAGTGGACAAAAATGATATATTGATTCACAACCATTGATCAAAAAAATATAGGGTCTAGATTAATTTATTTTTTCTTCTTTTAAGAAGATTCTTCTCAAATGAACCTCCCCTATATATATATATATATATATATATATATATGTAAGACCCTAACACGTTTTAACCAAAAAGACGCAGCGGAAATACGTACCATAAAATTTCATTCATTATCAACGTTTCGACTTACTTGAAGGTCCATTTTAAAATATAAAAACATAACTTATCATCACTAAATTACAAATGTAAACATTCCCGTATAATCTATCTTGTGACTCGGTCTTCGATCGCTACTCCTTGTGAGGTTAATCCGTGATTCGTACAACCTGCACTCACCACATTCATTCATACATTAGCACACATTATATAAACAAGATTTATTCACGTACACTTCACATATCGTCATTTTTCAAACTTTAAGCATTTCATCTGCGTATCCATTTCCTGGTGAGGCTTCAGTGATGTACCTGTATTACTTTTCATTCTCAAGGTACACCATTAATAACGTTAACACTCAACGTGTCTAAATTATGCATACTTACGTACTTACATACAAACATACATTCACATCTACATACCTACATATCTTTCCTACAACTTTACATACATGCAAACACTCATACATGTCTTTACACATACATACATACACAACTACATACGTACATACCTTTCCTACATCTTTACATACATGCATACACTCATACATATCTTTATACATACGTACATACGCATCTACATACGTACATACCTTTCCTACATCTTTACATACATGCATACACTCGTACATACCTTTATACATACATACATACACATCTACATACATACATACATACCTCTCCTACATCTTTACATACATGCATACACTCATACATATCTTTATACATACGTGCATACACATCTACATACACGTACAACATCTTGCGTACCTCTTACATACTCATACGTTATTTACATGAGACTTAAACTTTGATTTATAGCCCATAAACATCTAAGGATCGATCAAAATCATGTTTAGAAAGTCCGCCGTAGTCCACGGACAACAAACCGAAGCCTACGATACATAAATCAACTTAGATCACAAATTTCAGACTTTTGGACTTAGGGAGGTCGTCGGCGACGGCCCTGGGGCCCGTCGGCGACGGCCCGTAGTTTTTCCCGTCGGCCAAAAACCCCGTAGACAGGAAAATAAGGCGTCTAAGAAAACTGACTTTCCCTTGCCCATCGCCGACAGCCTCCTTGCCCGTCGGCGACGGCCTCTCTAAAGTACATTTTTCTGCAGTTCCGTTTCAACGTCCGAACGCACTAAAACGCGCATAACTTTCGAACCGTTTACCCGTTTAACCTCCCGTTTCTTCCTACATGCTTGTAAATTCACATTCTATTATATGAACTTAAAATCCCACATCTGGATTAAGGAAATTCTTATCTTACATGCATTCGGCTTATTATCATCTTCTAATTATTTGACCCGTTCGTGCATTTATCAACATAATCTGTTTATTTGACCTTAATTTCATATGAACTTAATAATTTCATTGACGCCTATCATAAAAGATTAATTTCTCAGATGCCTAGCATTCTATTAACCCATTTTCGCTCAAAAGCTTATTTTGACCCGTTATGGGTATTTGCGCATTAAATGGTCTAGGACATACCAAAACCATATTCTTAGCTTTCACACATGACCAAAACATTACTCTAATTGATTCACTTGTTTCCAATAGACATTTAAAGTCATTTGCCCGATATACCTATCAAGGGCGTTTTTGTCAATTTCGCTCTATCCTTAACAACAAAGGAATTCCTTACATAAGTAACCAATACTACTATTTAGCTAAAACTCTTAATCACACATACCTTGCTTGGATCAAAGCTAAGATCCGTTTAATACTTCATCGACATCGTACAATTCATTCCTTCTTGACCTCAATTATCATATTTAATTAAGTTGCATATAATTTTACATAAACAACTAAGAAGTGATTACGGAATCACTTACCTTGTGCATCCGTGTTCGTAACCTCTTCCTTGCCTCATCTTGACCCGTTAGCCTTCCATGCTTGGTCCGTGCTAGTGTGGTTCCTATTCTTTCATGCCGTCATGCCATGATTATGTTAGTATTCATGCTTATTCATATTAACACACATTTTCCAACTTTTATTTATTTGACTTTCACTAACACGCATACGACATGACTCGTCAACCACATAGTTCAATATCTTCGAAATCCAAATTCGTTATCACACATAACACATAATTGGTCTAACACGTATTCCATGATCTCTCGATTCTTATATTTGTGTCAAAATGCCTAACCATGTTATAAATTCTCGGTTGACTTTCAGAAAGTCAACCTTTTAGCATATAACTCCCAACTTATGAACACGCATTCATGTTGATATAGTAGACCATATTAATGACATGATATTCATTTCATACATAATGTTGTATGACACAAACAACTACATGATCGCCTATTCACATACACAATATACACATACTTATGCTTTCATGATTCTACATTTGACAATCACATAGCTAAGTTAGACAACTTAACGTAATTCATAACATCACCCTTTACTAGTATGGTCATATGTTATACATTTAATATACATTCACTTCTTAATCGCAATTAAGTGATTAATAGAAACACATGGCGAGCATCGCCCATTCAAGCATAATGTACAAGCCTCTAATGCATAATCTTGACAACACATACATCCAACCCGAATTCTTGTACTAGTTCCATCTAAAGCACACTCTTTAAGTTAGTATACCACTAATTACATCATTATCATACGTCATTCATATATGTCAAGCCACTTCCTAAAATCTCACATCTTAACTTCACTTAGACATTTTATCATACACTTGGTGTGCATACTACTTCCTAAGCATAAAGTACAAGCATTCTTTGCATCTTCTTACTAGTTCATATCAAGATCATCAAATTCCCACTAACCTCACATAACTTTCATCCTAAATCAAGGTCATTAACAATAATCCACAATATTCAACTTCATATACATCAAAACCATACTTGATTTAGCACATGCAACATCATCATCTTCATAACATTACTACTAGAAATGGGTTTCACCATTAAACATCAAATTAACCTAAACCATGCATAATCCATGTTATATATGATGATTCTAACACATACCCATTATCAATTTCATACAATTTCGCAATTTACATCATAACCCACTTCGTGAAAGATCACCAATCTAACTTTTAAAACATACCTTAGGATCCCATTGAGAAGGTGATCGTTAATCCGTACTCGGTTATGGATTTAGACTTCATTTACCCTTCCAATTTGAGGATTTTAGTGAAACTAGGGTTTGAACCTTGTTTCTTCTTCCTGGATGTCGACACACACACACACACACTATGTGTGTGTGGTGTTTTAAGTTTATTTTATAAAAATCATGTTTCCCCACTTAACGGTTTTGGTCCCTCAGGTTTCATTTTAATTATATAAGAGACTAAAACTCACTTCTTTATATTAACCGGGTTCTAATTTACCAAACCCGTTTTTGAGGTGTTACAAGTCTACCCCCCTTAAATGAGGTTTCGTCCCCGAAACCTTTCTCATTTATCTTACACACACACATCTATGTTTGACTTCATAGTCACATCATAATCATAAGTAATCATCCTATCTCATTTCATAATTATTCAATCAATTGGCTTCCTCTTCTTAACAAGTCTATACTTTCCATGGCATACTTTCATATAACATTCTCATTTCCTTTGACCCGTTAATAACAGGTTAATATACATACTTATTCAAACTTATAATAATGCTTACACTCATATGATCCGTTTATAACGGATTTAGTACTTTCATCTCATCCTTTATGATTCCATTCTATAGACACATTGTATAACATTTAACCCTTGTTTTGTTATCACAACAAAACTACTATGTCATCGTCATACCTACGTGCTTAACTCCGTAGCTAACATCATTCTACATTTCTATAGTCTTTTGTATCATACTTATCCTTACGTTACTTACACATTCGGATATTTTCATTCCTATCATTCTTTTGTTCATTTGCTTTACATTTACTTATATGACTTGCTTGACGCATACATGGTCAAGCTATTGACTTCTTCTTTTCTAGGCTAGTTCCGTCTTTTATATCTTAAATCTGTTTTCGCGGATTCGAACACATTATTCATACCTTTCGTACCATCTATGTTTTGAATCCGTCTCGCAGATTCAAACATTGCATTTACGCCTTTCATCCCTTGAATCCGTCTCGCGGATTCAAGCATTGCATTCACATCTTTCATTCTTTGAATCCGTCTCGCGGATTCAAACATTGCATATACGCTTTTCATCCCTTGAATCCGTCTCGCGGATTCAAGCATTGCATTCATATCTTTCATTCTTTGAATCCGTCTCGCGGATTCAAACATTGCATATACGCTTTTCATCCCTTGAATCCGTCTCGCGGATTCAAGCATTGCATTCATACTTTAACTTCTTTCATGTTTCGAATCCGTCTCGCGGATTCTAACATAGCATTCATACTTTAACTTCTTTCATGTTTCGAATCCGTCTCGCGGATTCTAACATAGCATTCATACTTTAACTTCTTTCATGTTTCGAATCCGTCTCGCGGATTGTAACATAGCATTCATACTTTCATTCCTGAGAGTCTTACATCTCTCTTCACCCTCACGTCCACCTACTACTTAATTCTAACGGACATACCTGTATCAATGATCACGGTCTCACGAACGTCATATGCTTCACGTGTACTGGCCAGGTACACAATCCACATACTAGTTTCGTGTCTTCGTGTAATTGTCACCTTATGTCCGAAGAATTAGGTTTCGGCACGTGTATCATTTTCAAAACATGTTTACTATACCTTCATGGTCCTTCATTTAGCATTTTTCTTCCCTTAATGCATTTTACCATTTCATATACCCACATATTGAATTTACGTACCTGGGTTCAACTTTATCTTATTTCATGCCTTGGTGTCGGTACTTGACCGCATTCGCGGATCATCCTCTTCAAACACTTATACTTACCTTGCATCAAAACCATCAGTTTCTTTATACGTATACATAAGTACATACTTACATTCTCTTTTACCTTTGGATCTTGACCGAGTCTTGGATTGTACGGGTTTCTTATCACAATAGCACACAGGTTTGAGTTCAAGCACTTACCTTCTTACACTTGATTCTCTCAAACCAGGGCTCTGATACCAACTTGTAAGACCCTAACACGTTTTAACCAAAAAGACGCAGCGGAAATACGTACCATAAAATTTCATTCATTATCAACGTTTCGACTTACTTGAAGGTCCATTTTAAAATATAAAAACATAACTTATCATCACTAAATTAAAAATGTAAACATTCCCGTACAATCTATCTTGTGACTCGGTCTTCGATCGCTACTCCTTGTGAGGTTAATCCGTGATTCGTACAACCTGCACTCACCACATTCATTCATACATTAGCACACATTATATAAACAAGATTTATTCACGTACACTTCACATATCGTCATTTTTCAAACTTTAAGCATTTCATCTGCGTATCCATTTCCTGGTGAGGCTTCAGTGATGTACCTGCATTACTTTTCATTCTCAAGGTACACCATTAATAACGTTAACACTCAACGTGTCTAAATTATGCATACTTACGTACTTACATACAAACATACATTCACATCTACATACCTACATATCTTTCCTACAACTTTACATACATGCATACACTCATACATGTCTTTACACATACATACATACATACACAACTACATACGTACATACCTTTCCTACATCTTTACATACATGCATACACTCATACATATCTTTATACATACGTACATACGCATCTACATACGTACATACCTTTCCTACATCTTTACATACATGCATACACTCGTACATACCTTTATACATACATACATACACATCTACATACATACATACCTCTCCTACACCTTTACATACATGCATACACTCATACATATCTTTATACATACGTGCATACACATATACATACACGTACAACATCTTGCGTACCTCTTACATACTCATACGTTATTTACATGAGACTTAAACTTTGATTTATAGCCCATAAACATCTAAGGATCGATCAAAATCATGTTTAGAAAGTCCGCCGTAGTCCACGGATAACAAACCGAAGCCTACGATACATAAATCAACTTAGATCACAAATTTCAGACTTTTGGACTTAGGGAGGTCGTCGGCGACGGCCCGTAGTTTTTCCCGTCGGCCAAAAACCCCGTAGACAGGAAAATAAGGCGTCTAAGAAAACTGACTTTCCCTTGCCCGTCGTCGACGGCCTCCTTGCCCGTCGGCGACGGCCTCTCTAAAGTACATTTTTCTGCAGTTCCATTTCAACGTCCGAACGCACTAAAACGCGCATAACTTTCGAACCGTTTACCCGTTTAACCTCCCGTTTCTTCCTACATGCTTGTAAATTCACATTCTATTATATGAACTTAAAATCCCACATCTGGATTAAGGAAATTCTTATCTTACATGCATTCGGCTTATTATCATCTTCTAATTATTTGACCCGTTCGTGCATTTATCAACATAATCTGTTTATTTGACCTTAATTTCATATGAACTTAATAATTTCATTGACGCCTATCATAAAAGATTAATTTCTCGGATGCCTAGCATTCTATTAACCCATTTTCGCTCAAAAGCTTATTTTGACCCGTTATGGGTATTTGCGCATTAAATGGTCTAGGACATACCAAAACCATATTCTTAGCTTTCACACATGACCAAAACATTACTCTAATTGATTCACTTGTTTCCAATAGACATTTAAAGTCATTTGCCCGATATACCTATCAAGGGCGTTTTTGTCAATTTCGCTCTATCCTTAACAACAAAGGAATTCCTTACATAAGTAACCAATACTACTATTTAGCTAAAACTCTTAATCACACATACCTTGCTTGGATCAAAACTAAGATCCGTTTAATACTTCATCGACATCGTACAATTCATTCCTTCTTGACCTCAATTATCATATTTAATTAAGTTGCATATAATTATACATAAACAACTAAGAAGTGATTACGGAATCACTTACCTTGTGCATCCGTGTTCGTAACATCTTCCTTGCCTCATCTTGACCCGTTAGCCTTCCATTCTTGGTCCGTGCTAGTGTGGTTCCTATTCTTTCATGCCGTCATGCCATGATTATGTTAGTATTCATGCTTATTCATATTAACACACATTTTCCAACTTTTATTTATTTGACTTTCACTAACACGCATACGACATGACTCGTCAACCACATAGTTCAATATCTTCGAAATCCAAATTCGTTATCACACATAACACATAATTGGTCTAACACGTATTCCATGATCTCTCGATTCTTATATTTGTGTCAAAATGCCTAACCATGTTATAAATTCTCGGTTGACTTTCAGAAAGTCAACCTTTTAGCATATAACTCCCAACTTATGAACACGCATTCATGTTGATATAGTAGACCATATTAATGACATGATATTCATTTCATACATAATGTTGTATGACACAAACAACTACATGATCGCCTATTCACATACACAATATACACATACTTATGCTTTCATGATTCTACATTTGACAATCACATAGCTAAGTTAGACAACTTAACGTAATTCATAACATCACCCTTTACTAGTATGGTCATATGTTATACATTTAATATACATTCACTTCTTAATCACAATTAAGTGATTAATAGAAACACATGGCGAGCATCGCCCATTCAAGCATAATGTACAAGCCTCTAATGCATAATCTTGACAACACATACATCCAACCCGAATTCTTGTACTAGTTCCATCTAAAGCACACTCTTTAAGTTAGTATACCACTAATTACATCATTATCATACGTCATTCATATATGTCAAGCCACTTCCTAAAATCTCACATCTTAACTTCACTTAGACATTTTATCATACACTTGGTGTGCATACTACTTCCTAAGCATAAAGTACAAGCATTCTTTGCATCTTCTTACTAGTTCATATCAAGATCATCAAATTCCCACTAACCTCACATAACTTTCATCCTAAATCAAGGTCATTAACAATAATCCACAATATTCAACTTCATATACATCAAAACCATACTTGATTTAGCACATGCAACATCATCATCTTCATAACATTACTACTAGAAATGGGTTTCACCATTAAACATCAAATTAACCTAAACCATGCATAATCCATGTTATATATGATGATTCTAACACATACCCATTATCAATTTCATACAATTTCACAATTTACATCATAACCCACTTCGTGAAAGATCACCAATCTAACTTTTAAAACATACCTTAGGATCCCATTGAGAAGGTGATCGTTAATCCGTACTCGGTTATGGATTTAGACTTCATTTACCCTTCCAATTTGAGGATTTTAGTGAAACTAGGGTTTGAACCTTGTTTCTTCTTCCTGGATGTCGACACACACACACACACTATGTGTGTGTGGTGTTTTAAGTTTATTTTATAAAAATCATGTTTCCCCACTTAACGGTTTTGGTCCCTCAAGTTTCATTTTAATTATATAAGAGACTAAAACTCACTTCTTTATATTAACCGGGTTCTAATTTACCAAACCCGTTTTTGGGGTGTTACAATATATATATTCATTGTATCTTATTGTAAAGATCATAATTATCAATGAAATATCAGTCTCTTTCTCCCTACGTCTCTTTCTCTTATTGTTTGCTATTATTCTAGTTTCACAACACGTTATCAGCACGAAAGTGCTCCATCCACAAAACCCTAGTTTCTAAAGCCCTAATCTATTTTGCTTTTCTTTATAAATCACAAACTCCAACCATCACTATTAGCCGTGAAGATCGAGTGAGACACCGTTGCCAAGAATTCGAAAATAGAGGACTTGAACGCCTCAATCTTGTCAATCAGGTAATATTCAGACACCAAAACACTTGTTTATATTTGATATGTTACTAGAACCACACATGATAACCAAGTATCGGGTTTTCAATATTCTTTAAATATGGGTTGATAATGTTTCTAGTAATTAAAGAAGATAAATAATCATATTTCAAAACCAAAGTTTTTTATACAAGATTCTAAAAAACCATATATGGTTGTTGTGGTTTCTATAATTCTATGAACCGATTTTCAAAACCGCACATCATAAACCATTGATTAGGGGTTCTTGTGAGCTTTTAGTTAAACATACTTCACAAATTAATCAAGCGAATGTGGTCTTCTAAATTGCATTAGTTGATCATAAAGTATAATCGAAGCCGCACATCATAAACCCTGGATTAGGGGTTCTTGTGAGCTTTTAGTTAAACATACTTCACAAATTAATCAAGCGAATGTGGTCTTCTAAATTGCATTAGTTGATCATAAAGTATAGTGTTTTTCTTTTCTATAAATCACTTTAATTGAGCAAATGTGACTGGCTACAAAGTGAGCCCAACTTTTACTCCCATATACAACGCAAATGTTTTTTTATATATAGTTATACCTGGTTTTATTAGTCATATTAATTTTATATGTTATAACTTTTAGGAGTTAAGAAATTAAATATGCAGGGATAATTAGATTTATTAATATTATCATATTTTGAAGATCTTGTTTAAATATAACGTGAAGCTATGATTCTTGTTTCACAAATTAATGGTTAACTAAACTTCTTTAAAACGTTAGCAAATAAAAGTTATGTTAATCATGGATTATGAACAATACTTTTTATAGTTTTTAGTTTTCATCACCATGATACCATATAATCATTGATTAATTAATGGTTCTATTAAAAGATTACATTATTGAAAATTTTATTAAACTTTGGTAAGGATGTTATAATAATACATATGGTGTCCATTGGAAGTATTTTGAGAATACTTGTTTTGGTTCTAAAAATGTTGAACTGATTGGTTAGTATTTATAATCTAGTTTCTGAGAGTGATCTCTTACTTTTAATAATAAAATCCTTTTGAAAAAGCCAATAAATATTTCTTTTACTTATGAAGGATGAATTACATATATATTTTAGGGCTATATGATTGTGTATTCATTTTTCAGTTTTCATCTTTCTTGATCAACTTTTATTTCCTAATATTGATGAATATTTTTCTTAATGGAAAATGAAAACCTAAGAAAAATTGTTTTCTTAAAGTTTTATTGTAAGTTGTTTTATATGAAGATATGTTATAACATTGGAATTTATATAATTTTGTTGTGTATTATCATAATTGCTATTGTATATCTTTTAGTTGATATTAAACACGCATATCATACATCATGACTCTTTGTATAAGTATAAGATATTATATATGTTTATATGTTTATATCTTTATATAAAATATTTGTGTGACAAAAGATATTTTTCTAAATTTCCTAGACACCGCTCGATATCCTTTTATGTGTGGAATTTGATTGAAATATTTATTATTATAAAGAAAGACTTATTTGAAAGTAATAATAATCATATTTTGGGAAGTTGATAAAGATATTTGTTTATGTTTAAACATAGAGTAACAAATATTTGTATATAAGATATACTTGTGATTGGTTACGTACACTATGGTATGTTAATACGTAAACTATATATATATTTGTTTATAAGTGTTGAAAAAAATCTCACTTCCTAAAGTTTTACAATAACTCGTTTTATTTGGTGACATGTTATAACGTTATCTTTTCATGTATTAATTGTATTTAGTATGCTATATATTTGTATAGATAGTATTCAATAGAATAATTAAAACCAAAGTTGTGGTTGATTGTCACTCTCAAGAAAGAGTATACATATGGTTAGATATGGCACTCAAATTGTCATACTCCTTAAATCTCATTATCAGTTTGTAGAATGTTATATGATTTTAGACCAGGAAATCACATATGGCTCGATCATGTAAATATATATATCCTAGTTTATATTATATGGAAAAGGGTTGTTTATAATGAAAAACTAGATAAATGATTTCCATTTGTCATACCTAATATATGCTACTAAAGTAGGAATATTATTAAGAGAGTATGATAGTTTGAAATGATTTCATACTCATGGGACTGATTAAAGAATGAAAATTCATGAAAGTTTTTTGATTCTATCTCATTCCCTGAAGTGAATGTGATTACATATTAATCATTGTAAAGATAGTGATCATGGACATAATTGAGAAAGTTGTAATAATGAGATCGACCATTTAGAATTGTAAATGGTCATGTTAATAATGAGATGGACCACTAAAGTGGCAAACTAAGGAGTGACAATATAACATGATAGTTGAACTATAAAGTTACAAGACACTCCCTTGTATCTAAAGTTTTGTATTACATATGTGTAAATAATACATATACAATCATAAATCAGAAGTTTATGGATCATAATTATTTAATTAGTTGGCATGACCTAGACCACACCGAGTCGATGATGTTGTGAAACATAACGAAGAATCAAAAGATTCTTGTTGACAATTAAACTTTTCATCTTTGCTCTCAAGGGAAATTAATGATTCACCAACCAAAGTAGGGTAAGAATCCCTAAATATTCTGGAAGTGATTAAAGGATATGCATATCCCAACATGATACCATTTTGTGTTTTAAATCGATGTATAGTCTAAATGGTTATCAAATCCACAACCTAAAGTTTGTGTGATTATGGCTTGGCTAATGTGATCACAAGCATATTATTCTAGATTGGCAAATTTATTTCAGTTGTAATAGTGAATTGGATTACCAAGTTATTGATCATCATTGGAATACATGTGTTTGTTGAGAATGTCGCTGAACGTGTTGGTGCATCCGTCTGTCGCCTACGTCTTGTATCGAGTCTTGTTTAGAATTAGTGAGAATAGGGCACGGAATCCTAGAAAAGTGTATTTAGGAGTGATTCCGCTTGAAATGACAACTTGTCATTTCAAGCGAAACCTCTTATCATGCTGATTCCGCTCGAAGTTGTTTAAAGCCTGATTTCGCTTGTAATGTTCCGATGTGATTCCGCTCGAATTGAATGTGTAACATTCAAGCAGAATAAGCAAACTATATATAGTGTCACTTGGAGCGAAATCAAGTAGCAGTTGTATGTGTTGTCTTCCGGTGAGCCACGAAGTGCTGCCGAAGTGTTGTCAAGCTTGTAAAAGGATTGTTCATCAATAAAAACGACAGATTAAAGTGAATACGGCTGAAATAGCACCAAAACATTTGTTTCCGCGTCTTGTTTTGGATAAAAACTCTTCTGACCGACTCGTTCGGGTCCGAAAACGATCCTACAAGTGGTATCAGAGCTCAGGAGGAAGAGTTCTTGCCATTTCAGTTGTGTTTATTCTGATTTTCTACACCTTCTTCTAAAAATCGAAAATGTTTACGGTAAAATCGGCTCAATTTCACACACAACAATCGCAATCATGTTTTGATGAATCCTTGAAAATTTCAAAGCTAAAATCAATCTAAAACTTAAAATTTTGGCTATTCCGCTTGAAATCATGCTTCGAAAAAGTGACGTCATATTTGATTCCGCTTGAGAGTTTTCTGTGATTCCGGTCCAAAATCAGATTCCGTTTGAAGTTTCTCGCTGATTCCGCTTGGAACAAGGTTCTGCTTGAGTCTAGGTGTTAATTCCGCTCGAAAGTACAGATTCCGCTTGAAAGTGTGTTCTTGATTCCGCTTCAGCAGGTCATCACAAGAGATTCCGCCTGAACTGACTTCGTGATTCCGCTTCAAAGCTTAAAACAGAGATTTCGCTTGAAAGTTTTGTGGTATTCCGCTTGAAACAAAGGGAATCTTGATTTCGCTTGAAAGAATACATTTGCTATTTCGCTTGAACTTGGAAATTTGTGAATTTTGGAAAATTGAAACATGGACAACGAGTTCTACAACGCCTTTGCTGGTCCAATGACTATCACTCAGAGTACATTGCTTGAAAATGAAACGGGGACATCACAGAAACCGCCTAAGCTCTTGGATATTGATGATTACAATGCGTGGTCCGAACGTTTTGGCAATTGGGTTGAAGCTTATCACTTGGATGCTTGGGAACACACTGAAATCCCATATGAAAGGCCCACAAGGAATGGTATTCAGTCAACAATCAGAGAAATGAGTGCTGATGAGAAAAAGAAGTATAGAGATGAGAAATTGATGGTGATTCTGCTTCAGCAAGCAATTAAAGAGGACATTTTGATTTTGCTTCAACATGATGGAAGTGCGTATTCGATCTGGACTGAATTAGAAGCAAAATCCATAGGAAGTGATGATATGCTTAAAAACAAGATGTCTTCCATGAAGAAAGAATTTGATCTATTTCGTGGGTTGAAATCTGAAAACACCAAGCAAATTATTGAGAGATATTGTAACTTGGTGAGAAATATGACGAAATTAGGTATCAAAAAGGATACTGATGAGTTGATTGAGAAACTTGCTGATGCATTACCACATGATACTTGGGGAACATTCCTGATGATGTTGAGAAACAATCGGAAAGAATATAAAAAGTTAACATTGGGAGAGTTCATCAAACATCTAAAAGCTCAAGAGATGGAGCAGAGGAAGATTGCTAGGATGAAGAACTACGATGGAGAACAAGACATTGGCTTGTATTTCAAGAGTGGTGTTAGTGAAAAGACAAATCTTTCTCCAAAAGTTGAAACGGCTTATAATGCAAAAGGTTCTTCTAAAAATACATCTCAGGGATCAAGCAGCACAACAGGATTTTCTTCATTTCTAACATATGATCTGCAGTTCACAACAACAAAGAGTGGCAAAGTTCTTCAATGCAACATTGCCTTAAAGCTTGAAAATGATCAGAATTATACTGAGGAAGTTGCAAAAAGTCATATGTCTTTGTTGGTGACCGTGCTTGAATCCTATGGAGGCTTAGTTGCAGGGAGGATCGGAAATCCAATGCTCACGAAAGAGGATTACGATCAAATTGATGCCGAGGAAATGGAATTGATGGATATAAAATGGTGCATGGCTAGTGTGTTGAGACGGGCTGAAAAGTTTAAACAAATTACAGGCAGAGATGATTTTCGCGAGGCACATGTTTCAACTTTAGGTTTTGATAAGTCTAAAGTTACTTGTTTTCGTTGTAGGGAAAAGGGGCATTTCAAGAGAGAGTGTACAAATCGAGAAGCGAGTGGAGCATAAAATCCTTTCGGAAACAACGATTACCACAAGAAGGCGATTTATCATCAAGTCACACCACAGCCATATCAACAACAACAGGTATCGCATCAGGCACAAACTGCACATGGTAGAAATGTGATTGAAGATTCAAAGAGAGCATGTCTGGTTAATCAGGGAAAGGATTGTGGATTCAGTTGGGATAAATACATTCCAACGGACAGTAAAGTGTGTTTGGCAGATCAAGACGATGAAAAGTTGGCTAAAGGTTTCAGTTGAGATAATTTTTGCCCATACTAAGAATTCATGGCCAAAGAGATGTCAAATGTTAAAGCTTTGTTGCTAATGCTTATGATGAATATTGGGCTGCAAAATACAGAAAGGTCAGGGAAAAAGAAGAAGAAAAATGGAGAAAAATTGAAAAAGCGGAAGAAGAAGAAGAAGAAGAAAGGTTAAAAGCTGAAGCTGAGAAAAAGAAAAGAAATGAATTTTTCCAAGCAAAAAGAACAGTCAAAGATGTTCCGGAATTTGAAATTAAAGTTGATGCTGAAGCTATCAAAGTTCCAGAAAAGTGTATGAACTGTGATTCTTTAATCAAGCAAAACAATGAGTTGCTACACAACATAAAGAGATTGAAAGAATCTTATGATACATTGAACAGAGAGATTAACAAGTACACTGAGTCGAACAGTGAACAAGCGGTAGCAATGAATACACTCAAAGGAGCTTACGTGAGACAGCTTGATGACGTCAACTATTACTCAGGGAAGTGTGCTGAGCTGGAATTGAAGATGGCAACACAAAGAATTGAAACTGAACGAGTTAACAATTTATTGAAAAGTTACTCAAGTTCTACTTTTGTTGTTGACATGATTTATCCGATTGTGGAGAAATTGAAGACGTTTGAAGTAGAAAAGACTTTGGAAGAAAAGAAGTCTGTGACAAAAGAAGAGGATGAAGTAGAAATTTCTGGTAAGAAACCAAGTGTTGTTTACAATAGATGTCCGCCCCGGTCGAAAATGGATATTCGCCTCGAAATCCAAATTCAGAAAGAGTCAAAAAGGCAATTAATTTACAATGGGAGTCTGGGCCGTCAGATAACTTGCCGGAGAATATTGATGTCATGTACACATCATCTGACACTGATCATGAGTCAAAGTTGATAAAAAGTGCGGTCGATTAGGTGTTGGATAAAGATGACAGTGAGGAATCAAAAACGGAGTCCAAACCCGAGTCAAAGTCTGAGTCCGATGCGTCAAAGCCAACAATCAAAAAGGACAAACGAGTTTATGATAAAGAATTTTTGCTATCAAAATCTAAGTTGAATGACGAATCTGTAAAAGTAGCATATACTTTGAAAGATTCTGACAAATTATATTCTGATGAGATTTTTCCAATAAGAAGTGTTAACATTGAAATGATTCAAAAGGTTTTCAAAATCACATAAATTAATATTTCTGAAATAAAAGATTTAAATCTTTCTGGAAAATCTAAAGAATACACTTCAAGAGACCAACAAAGAATTAACAAGAAAATGGGTTACAATTGTGGTTACAGTTTCCAAAAGAAACCAAACCATAATGGTAATATCAAAAAGAAAGGTCTTGGATTTAATCAACCAAAAAATCATAAAAATGAAAAAGTTTATAAACCAAAAACTGTGTTTGTTTCAGGAAAATCTTCAGAAGCAGAGAAAGAACAAGCATTCAGGAAGCAGACGAATCAAGAATTCCTTGCCAAGAAGCAAGAAGAACTGAAGAAAAATGTTGTTCAGAAAAAGTCAGAAACAAGAACCTGTTTTCAGTGCAAAACTGCTGGTCATATTGCCAAGAACTGTCCGAAAATCTTCAAACCAAAACAGGAAGTTTCGAAGAAACTTAAGGATAAGATTGTTGAGAAAATCGAATCACCAACTAACAAACTTAAAGTTTTTGAAAATTCAATTTATGAAGTTGGTGAATGTTCGAAAAATGTTTCCAAAAGGAAGGAGAAACTTAACAATCAAATATGGGTTGTTAAGAAATCAAGAAACAGTTCTGGTGATGAATCTGATTCCATAAAATCAGAGGAGCCGCAGGTTGTTGTGAAAGATGAGAAGAAAGCTCTGAAAGTGGATGATGTGAATTTTCCACCACTGAGTGCTAAAAATTTGAAATCTAAAATTGGAAAAGTTGAAATTTCAAACCAATTCTTTCCTAGAAAGAAAGAATTGGATATTGAAAAAGCCTTTAATCCTGCAATGAAGAACATTTTTGGTAAAATGATTGAGGGGAAGGCTAAAGGGGTGAAAGAGTTTTATCAAGCCAAAAGGAAAGATGTAACCCCAAATGAGACTGAAAAGGTTACACCCAAGGCTGGTCAGGCTTGGGTGGATATATTCTTCGTTGAATAGAAACCTGACTTGCCGGAGCTCCCAAGTTGGTAATCGCGGAGCAGGAATCGGCATCATTCTAAAATGTTTTTGAAATTCAAATTGAGAAGTGTGAATTGCCGGAACTCCTAGGTTGGTAAGTGTGGAGTAGGAATCGGCACTTTGAGAATTCAACCAACAGATGGTATTTGGTTGAAAATGTCTGATAATTGTGGTTAATCAAGGTCATTAAGTTGAACTTGATTTAACTATCATTTAAAAGTCTTGGTAAACAATGTGATGATTTGACCCCAAACCTACAAGTGGTTGATAAACAAACTAATTTTCCGGAAAAACCATTTTGATTAAAACAAACTTAAGTGTTTTGAAATCATAATGGGAAAATAGTTTGTTGTGAGGGGGAGTTCTGATTGTTTATGCCAAGTGGATGGAGAATTGAGGCGATTCATATCAGTTGTCATGTTCTTGTACAGTTTGTTTTCAATTTCATTAAATGTTTTTGAATTTTAGGGGGAGTAAGAAATTTTCAAAAAATCCAAAAACATTAGAAAATTTGAAAAAGCCAAAAACATGATAAAATGAAAAATGAGTGTTTGTTGCTTAAAAGAGGAAATGATTGTACATCAGTGGACTATCACAACACGCTAAAGATATGAAATGTTTAAATGTGATAATCAATCTTACTGCGGATGTGTCGGTAGGTTTTTACACATTTAGTAGATTGTGACGAGATATAAACCTAAATTCAAACTTGCTTATCTCGTGGGGAACATTTCTTGGATATATGGGTAACCCCTGAAATCTTGTTTGAAAGGTCTCTCTTTATGAAATACTAGGTTTTTATACTCAGTGATATCTGGGGTATTATTCCAGGACTTCTGCTGAATGGAAATTCTGACCTAGTCCTTGTATAATACTTTCTGCAAATGCTTGAAATATAGCACAACCCTCAGCTTAAAAAATGATGAACTGTTGAAAAATGCTAATCATGAGCTATTGAAGAAAAGATCCTCTAAAGGGGACACACCAAAAGTCGAAGCCGTCATCTCTCTGCGTATACGGAAGTATCGACCTGAGCTCTCACGGCCCTCGCAATTTAACCCCTTTACAGATATCATCTAGGTATACTCACCTGTAAGACAGAATATTGGGATCTGGATACGGGAGTATATTCAAGTAGTGGAACACACGAATAAGTTTAAGTATCTAAGACACTAATCGCATATCTCGAAACAGTTGAAATTTGTGTGAAAATTTAAGAGGACCAATATACTGACAATCTAGGTAAATTGTTTAGAACTTAAAATGTTTAAAGCTTAACGGTGTTGGTGATCTGTCTCAAAACTGATATGATCCTCTTGCACGAACTCACAAAAAAATATATTGCCTGTAAATATTTTCTTTACTGCATTTATGTTCATTCAAAATTCAAAAAGATTTTAGTGTGTTTTAGCATAAAATTTTGAAAAATCCAAAAAGATTTTCGACATCTGATGTAGAAAATCTGATTTTCGAAATTCCAAGTGCTAAACATGAAGAACAGGATTGGATAAAGAGTATGTGAAAGTGATTGTATTTTTGGTAAAGTGATTTTCAAAGACTAAATCATTTGCGAATATTTTTTGCAATTAGTTTCCAAATTTTTAAAGATTTAAATTTTGAAAAACTTATGTGTGTGGTAGAGAATTTGCAGGTATGTAGATTGACCAAAGCCAGATTCCGATATCTGAGCAGATGGTGATTTCCATACTACGATCCCAGCAGACTGAGAGGGGGAGTCTGAAGAACAAAGTGCCAGGTTCTGATTAGGAGATTGCTGATAAATTTTAAAAGATTCAACATTCGAGAGGAGTTTGTTGATGATAAAGTTGAGTAAGGATGCTTACAATGGAGAATACTTCGGAGAGAAGCTTGAAGACTGATAAAGACTGAAGGTTGACAACCGAAGACTCGACACTGAAGACTCCGTCAACATCCGAGGGGGAGTTTGTTGGTGCATCCATCTGTCGCCTACGTCTTGTATCGAGTCTTGTTTAGAATTAGTGAGAATAGGGCACGGAATCCTAGAAAAGTGTATTTAGGAGTGATTCCGCTTGAAATGACAACTTGTCATTTCAAGCGAAACCTCTTATCATGCTGATTCCGCTCGAAGTTGTTTAAAGACTGATTTCGCTTGTAATGTTCCGATGTGATTCCGCTCGAATTGAATGTGTAACATTCAAGCGGAATAAGCACACTATATATAGTGTCACTTGGAGCGAAATCAAGTAGCAGTTGTATGTGTTGTCTTCCGGTGAGCCACGAAGTGATGCCGAAGTGTTGTCAAGCTTGTAAAAGGATTATTCATCAATAAAAACGACAGATTAAAGTGAATACGGCTGAAATAGCACCAAAACATTTGTTTCCGCCTCTTGTTTTGGATAAAAACTCTTCTGACCGACTCGTTCGGGTCCGAAAACGATCCTACAGAACGTCTATGATTGGTTGCAAAACCTATGATCATGAGAGTAGAAGTTCATATGTTATGGACATGTTATTTACATGCAACATTAATTCACATCAAGCCAACAAGTCATCGAACTTTCTCCTCGTATCATTGGTTTTTGGTCAGGAACCAAAGATGTCACATCAAACATTTTGGTTGTGCCACATATATTGGAATTGATCCACCACGATGCACAATGATGAGACCTTAACAAGTGGTTGGGAATATATGATAATGAATAGAGCCATTGACGAGATATTTAATTACGGGTCAATTATTTGATATCCATATCAATGGATTAACATTCCCTACATCAGGGGGAGATAAAAATCAGTTGGAAAAGAAATGAGTTGGTATGAATTATCATTGATCCTCAAAAACTAAAAGTGTGAACCAGAAGTTCAGATAATAACTCATTTACAAATATTAGCGAATCTATTACCAGATACATTCACTAACCTTAAAAAGGTGATTTATATCACATATGCCAATTGCTAATGCTCCAATTAAGATGAGTGTCCTAGAAGGACAACCACATATTTGTAATGGGTCTATTGCACATCTAATGCGTGGTAGACAAATTGATTCCAATAATAAAATTTCTCGAAAGTTGGAGCTAGTAATTAAGATGGTCAAGTCGGCGTTATATTAATAGGGTCTTCTGAAGAGACATTAGACATGATGGTTCTAGAAGAACCTCAGGTACCTGAAAATAAAGAGATCTCATTATATTGTATCATGTCTATGAAATATATGGAATCGAAACAAAATCGACGTCATCATACTTTTGTATATAATATAGCGCTTGAAATGTTAAGGATCAAAATTTAAGATATGCCTATGAGAAATGTTTGGCCAAAATGGAAAAACGTAAAAGAGGTAGAGTTGAATTCTCTATTAAAAATGGAAAGTTTTCGGACCAACAGTCTGTACAACTGAAGTTGTAAAACATGTTGGATATAAATGGGTATTTTATGTGAATCATGAATTGAAATCAAATTAAGCTATATAAGACAAAATTGGTGGCACAAAATATTTGCAAAGACCCATGATTGATGATGAGGAGACACATTTTCTAATGGTGGATGCATTGACTTTCTAATATCTTATTAGTCTGGTAATATAAAAAGAGAACTGATATGCGTCTTATGAATGTTATGTATCACTTAACACTAAAAGTTTACATGAAAGTCTCGAAGGATTAAATTATGTAAGGCATGTATAGTAAGTTCTCGAGAACGTTATGACTGTTATATATAGACTCATATTTGAATACGATTGAATTGAACATAACAAGAACTCCTCATGAGTATACTAAAGTAGTTAAGTGTTTAAATGTAATATGAAACATCATAGGATGTAATTCTTGTGTACCAATTGTTAGGCACTATAGGTTTATGGATTAGTAGGTTTGTGGGTATTAGATTGGGTTTAGGTGGTTTTGGGCCTAGGGTTTAGGGAGAATGCTCCCAATCCACTTACTAGAAATAGTAATTCACCATTAGGAGCATGGTGTTGGTGAATCATTTTGAAACTTGTATTCGACAATCATATTGTATGCAAGTTTAATCATCAATCTACAATTATTTACACTATCGAATGGTATGAAAACCGTCCATTATCACACCCGCGCTTCTGCCACGAGCGGGTGTGTTATATGATATGTCCATGAGTCATCTACATGCTTTCCCTAAGTGTTCGTAATGGTTTTATAGTTTGGGAAGCATTGGATGCAGGAGCCTCAATGATGGGTTCCTCGAGAACATGTAACTTTGTGTCATGTTTGAGAACAACTCTAAGATGTTCCAAGAAGTGTGTATCATCAGGTTTCTCCTTGTCCAAGATGGACCAAAGAGAGTAGCTATAATGTGCCTGAACACTAGAGATCAATGGCATCTATCTAATACCAAAATTCAAAAGTTTTAACACTTTCAATATTGAAATTCTTTCTACATTTAGTTACCCTCTATTTTGATTAAAAGCATTAATTAGTTAAAGGCTAATATCCATAGCAACCTAACTTCATGTAAGCGGTCTAGCTCTGCTTACAAGATTAACCCAATTGCTTAGTGGCATGAGACGTTTATCCCTATCAAAATGGCGCGAGTTAGAGTCCTGCAAGTGGGCAATAGTTAAATTTTAAGAATACATTTTAGGTGTGTGTCCACTGTTCAAAATAATAATAATAATAAGTCGTCATAATTCAACCATGTGATTTATTGCCTAAGACTCTTGATATCACAACACACCACCTTACCCCTATTGTTAATGTTAGCCGATCCAAAGGGCCGCTGACCCCTTGAAGCCTCTAGTTTCTTAATACCTGCAATTACAATTGTAACACCCCAATCGCGTAATGCAACAACACGCGGCGGAAATATCGGGGAGTCATGTTACAAATTGCTCACAACTACTGGTACTAAATTGTTTCAATATTGTTAACATCTTTTTACAAACAAAGAATACATGTAATTGTCTTTTTATTAAAGAAGTCTAAGGCCCGGATGCAGTCCTATGCGCTGTATGCTTGAATAGTTGAAAACCTGAAACATATGTGAAAAATAGTCAGCATAAAAATGCCGGTGAGTACATAGGTTTTGTTAGCCAAATAAATGGCACAAAGTTTGGTATTGCAATACTTTGACAACTACGAGAGCTGTCAATTGAAAATAAATCTTGAAGCCAAAGAATGGCAAAAGTTTAGTATTGCAATACATAATCTTGATTGTGAAAACTCGTGGCAAATAGTTTTGTATATGGCAATATGATTATTACTAAGTAATTTTTATGCCATTTGAAATTGTACATTGTAATCTTGTTGAAATCATCGTAAAACTCGTTAATGTGTTATTAGAAATCCAATCAAGGATTAGTAATAACTTTTTTGAAATCAATCAAAACTTGTGTGAACATTTTATAAATCAAGTCAATGATTTATAATAATACTTTAGACATCCTTCTAAGAATCTAACATATAAAGATATGGGAGATTCAACAAGGATTTGGATAATCGAACATTGAATCAATCGTACACAAAATCCTAAAGTGATTCGGATAACGTTACAAGAGTAATAAAATAACAACACTTATATATAGGAAGTACCAGCGGCGTATCCACCATGTTCTTATTTTATTACACCCGTTTCGTTATCTAAATCACAACTACCACATAAACACATAAATCATCAACTTGTCACCAACTTGTAAACATGCATTAAAGTACACAATGAATCCATACAAGGTCTCCAATATTAGTACATTAACATCCTATAAGAATCATTCTATAAGATAGATAGATGCTATAAGGATTTGGTTTCTGTCATATCGTCTAGTCAAACACGCATTAAAGTACACAATGAATCCAAACAAGGACTCCAATATTAGCACTTTAAACATCCTATAAGAATCATTCTATGAAGATAGATAGATGCTATAAGGATTTGGTTTCTGTCATATCGTCTAGTCAAACACGCATTAAAGTACACAATGAATCCAAACAAAGACTCCAATATTAGCACTTTAAACATCCTATAAGAATCATTCTATGAAGATAGATAGATGCTATAAGGATTTGGTTTCGGTCACATTGAATCATTGCATTACAACATTCTAAATCCTAATGGTGATTCGGGATAACGCCACGAAGGGTAATACAATAATCACACTTATATATAGGAAGTACCAGTGGCGTATCCACCATCTGCTTATTGTATTACTCTAGTTTCGTTATCTAAATCACCAACAATCTACACATAAACCATAACCATCATCTCGTAAAGTACTTCTTAAAAATCTCACTATGAAGATAGGAAGATCAAAGACTATACTTCAAATATCCTATAAGAATCAATCTATGAAGATAGATAGATCTTTAAGGATTTGGATAAACATCGGGTTTGCATAATCAGAATAGTACGCATAAAAGCACTTAGTAAACACATATATGCCATACATTTGGAAAACAAATCGATTTCACATATGAATCACCCCAAAATGATTGAAAAAGTGTAAAAGAGGGGACCATGTACTCACCTGGGATTGCGTATAGGTCTTGTTCAAATGATATAACAAAGCTCAAAGGACCAAGAGTTCAAGTGTTGAAGTGGTTCCTAGTGCATCGGATACTATGTTAGTGTAACGGGACATAAATCGAGGAATCAGATAGAATGAGGTATTGTAAACCAAACCAGTGTTGGAACTCATATGATATGGTTTAACAAATCCTACATTCTGAATTAAAACATATCCTAAGTGTTTACAACCTGTTATGACCCGTTAAGATAGTCTACGCTACTTTAACGTGTCATTTGCGCAAAAGCACATTCGTGACGCCTAACTAGTCCTATTACAAGTATTATATGCCTTAACATGTTTAATTATGTTGCATAATCAGTTTAGGTGTCAAAACATGTGTTACATATGCTTAAAATGAAATTATGCTCAAAAAGGGCATTTTGGACATTTTCCTAAGGCATATAAACTACCTATCATACAACTAACTAAACGAAGTGACCATAAGGTATAACCTCGGAAGGTTATTCCCTATACAACTATGGTCACCTAATTTGTTTGGTCGGATCCAAATGATCGACCAAACGGGTCGGGTTTGAAAGTCTAAGCGGTTGTCGAGACCGCTTGACTTACGACCCTATATAAGCACTACACTAAAAGTGACGAGTTAAACATGTTAAAACATGTTTAACTAAGTTAGAAAACTGATTTGATATCAAAACAAAGTGTTTTGATACCCGAAAATAGTTTCATCGCAAAATGCGCATAATCGGCATTTTGACCGAAACTTTGACTCGTCACTTCGACTAATCAACGTGGTAATCAGTGGGTATACTCACAAGGAACTATAACCATCGTGATTACGCTCACGTTGCAAAGTTTAAACGAACTTTGTGTTGACCAAATCATGGTCAAAGCAGAAAGTCAAACACTGTTTGACTTTCATGCTTGAAATACATAATCAAGCATGAAAGAAACTTAC
This sequence comes from Helianthus tuberosus, assembly GCA_030545235.1. NCBI lineage: Eukaryota > Viridiplantae > Streptophyta > Magnoliopsida > Asterales > Asteraceae > Helianthus > Helianthus tuberosus. The sequence continues at coordinate 96,088,740 of CM060413.1, forward strand.
AAAGGGTCCAAGCTTGGAGATAGAACAAAGAAAACTGAAGTTTGAAGCCTTCAACCAAGAGGGATAGCTTCAATCAGATCCAAAGTGAAAGAAAAATGTAATGAGCAAGTTGGAATGAAAGAATTCATGGGTATTTATAGGAATCAAGGATGAATTTGATCTTGCCAAGTGTTTGTGAGTTAATCAAAGCATGATCTTCACCCTACACTTGTTACACATTCAATAGAGGGCTTGGGGAACACTTAAACCAGCTCCAAGTATTGAAAAACTAGGATTAAAAACCATGGCAGCAGGCTGATTTGAAGAAAACAAGTTTTCTGCCAGCACCAGCTGTCACGCCCCACGAAGGCAGAGCCTTCAGGCTTCGCGCCCTGCCAGGACCTCCTGTCCAGAAGTTTCAAAATGTTCAGTTTCAGTCCCTGCATGCAATAAAGTTGATTTTTGACACGTGTAAGCCTCGTTAACCCATTTTCAAGGCTCTATAATGATGTCAAAGTATAGGGGACTTGAAATATGCAAGAAAATATCTCGGATGTCAGTTCGTTTGGTCGTACGGTCACGTTATTCGGTTAATTACGACGAAACGCGAACGGACGTGAAAAACGATCCAAATTACGCGACGAATGGTATTTTCGCATTTCAATCACTAAAATAAAATATTTTAATGATTACAAAAATTTTTGGATGTCCAGATATGTTCAGAACGTAAGATATGCGCGTAAATGTAAACTTATGCAGTTTTTGACGCTTTTAGTCCCTGTTGATCAAATAAATTGATTTTCTCACACCGAACCCCTCAAAGCTTATTTCTAAGCTATGTAAAGGATATTTATGGTATGTTTAACTTATGATCATGTTCCTGAATGTGCGTTACTATACGATTGGCAGACTTTCGCAGTTTGTCGCAAATAGTCCCTATGGTCGAATAAACTTGTTTTTGCCATACCAAACCCTTCAAAACTTATTCCTAAGTTATGTAAAGGTTATTTAAGGTATGTTAAGCTTATGTTGTTGTTCCGGAGTGTTTGTCATGTTAAACTGATTAAGTTTACGCATCAGTTTGCGTATAACTTTCCAGAAAGCGATTTAAAGTTTAAAATCGAGCCAAATCAAAACGTGCAAAATGTCGAACATAAGTAAACAAATATTGGGATCAAATCACATTGTTCCTTTGATAAATGATATTGTTCTACATCGTACAGTGTTTGCAGAGCACAAATGTTACAGTCTCCCCTACTTTAGGAAATTTCGTCATGAAGTTTATTCGAATGAGACCGTAGAGTGTATTTGAAATAACTGAAGGATAAGCAAATTGCTAGATCCCAAAGATGCGGAGCATCGTTTGGTGTTGGAGATTTTGGGGGATTCAAAATGTGGTTTAGGATATTCAAAGTATCTCAAGGTATTCAACCCTTTGAAACTTGTGAATTTTAAAAATGTCAACCAGTGTTCAAAAATCGTTTGGGCATGGCACTATGTTATACTAAGCTCTTAGTGTAATTCCTAGCAAACAAAGGGGTGTACATTCAAGCCTTGTCCATACGTACACGGTTTCTAACGTCCCACGAGGTACATCCCATGTACCATGAGCATCTCATGCATAGGAGACGGGTCAACATACCTATGGCATCAAGATCGTCACCTTTAACACCATAATATACTCCCGGTCCGCTCAATTTGAGTTAATGAATGTACTCGTCATCGTCCATTGCAAATAATCGCACAAATAACAAATAATCACATAAACACATAGCGGTCCAAGATAACATAAAATCACCAAGTGATCTTAGCAACGTTCTGAAGAATAACACAATAAGAACACTTATATATAGGAAGTACCATCGGCGTATCCACCATGTTCTTATCGCATCATACTCCTCCCGTTACCTTAATCACTCTAGATTTTATGCCACCATACTTAACAAGGCTTACTATGATTCTCATGCGTCGGATCTCATAATTAAGTGTGCACCCAAAATTACTCGTTTCGTCGCATGGTCCACATAGCTCCTCTTGTTAAGCGAGGGTAAACAAATAATAAGGTCGAACTATCGTCTAAATCAAATAAACATCGTCACAACATAACATCTGTCAAATCGAATCGTGTTTCATTCTAGCAATGATAGCACTACTTGTCTTGCATACAACAAATTTAGTAGTAGGTATTTCATTCTAGTACAAATGTTTATATATGTTTCATATTAACCAAACAGGTAGAATGCAACATATACTAATCATGCATTGTCATCATAATGTAAGTATACCGAGAAAATGTTTTCAAATCATGCGCAAGGTATGCTAAGTTAACACACTAAGCAAAATGTATTTGAAAATAGTGTACTAAATATGTTAAGTTAACATACGAAGCAAATTGTGTTTATAATCATGTACTATACATATTAGATAAACAAATTATGTATATAATGCCATGATAACAAAATAGTATTAACTTGTTCATAGTATTTGTAGCGATCGTGTCGCCAAGTTCTTATGAATGCACCAGAGTGCAATCATATTATGCTAAATTATAAGATTTAGTTCCTAAAGAATGGAATCCTCAAAGTCGGCATGTTTTTGTAATCACACATAGTGTAATCATATTAGAGTTTGTAATTGGAAAATGAATAACAAGGATAAAGATAAACTTCTTGAAATTTATATTGTCATTACAAACATAGCTGAAATATGTACATTGTTTTTCGAAAATAACATAAAATTTAGAGGTTCAAATGATCATAAGTGCTTGATCATTTGCTTGAGCCTCATTGACGTTGAACACTCGTCCATTAGCATTGGGAAGCTTAGGGCAGTTTCGCTTGAAATGATTTAAATCACCACAATTGAAACATGCTCGAGGTCGAGTCTTAGTAGGGGCTGCCCGGTTCTGGATACGACAGGTTGCAGCTAGATGTCCAAATAGGCCACAGATTGTACACTGGCAACAATGAGAATTTGTTGCATGATGATAGTTGCAATGATTGCACCGAGGTTGCTTTCCACGATAAAATCCCTTAAAGGGTACTGAGTTTAGTGGAACTGGTGCAGGAATTGCAAAATTCTTTGAAGTCTTGCGCTTCTTAGAATTTTTAGAAGATTCAGCCTTTGTTCCTTTTGAATTCTCATTAGTAGTTTCGGTGTTTTGTTTCTCGTCTCCTTTTCAAAAAAGTTTCCCTTTTCTAACCTGGGAGTCGGTTAGGGTAGCGGCTAATTCCTTAGCCTCCCTAAGCGTTGCAGGTTTGCTGCCAGTGACAATGTCTTGGACAAGATCAGGTAAGCCATCAATGTATTTCTCAATGGCCCGATCAAAAAGTGTGACCATAGTGGGGCAAAGTAGGCTTAACTGTTCAAATCGGTCAGTATAGGCACGGTTTTCCCCACTATCTTGCTTTAGGTAATATAATTCGTTTTCAAGTGCCCTTATTTGGCTTTGTGGGCAGAATTCTTTCTGTCACACCCCCAAAATCCACCATGCGGAGTACCACCGCTTGGAGGCGTGACATGACCAGGATCGAGCCACCAATCATATTGAACAATGTAATTAAGTAAATGAAATCAACCACAATACGATTGATGACCAAAGCTAGTTAGCTGAGTTTAGTTTAAACGGCGGAAGCATAAATGTAAATCCAAAAAAAACATAAGTCCATAGTTTATAAGTTTAAAGTTCAAAGCGTAAGTTTAATCAGTTCATGAGGATTTAAATATTAAGCACGGAACATAATAGTTCGTACTCCACAACGACTCCTTCCTCGTGCAAGCTCCAAGCATTAAGCGACCTGTAAGGCATGTAACAACGAGTCAACAACAAAGTTGAGTGAGTTCACATTTGGTTGTTTAGTTTTAAGTTGTTTCTGAAAACGTGGTTTGTCTTTCGTTGGCGTAATTGCCGTGGGGGTTACCCCGGAGTTGAAAGAAAATTTAACCAGTTCATTCTTTATTACCCAAACATGTCTATGATTAGTGGGGGCTTCCCCATGTGAACTACTAGACCGTATGATATCGACTACTACGCAAGTAAGTTGTGCCCTACATCAGTGTCTATCATCACTGATGGTTTGCCATAGTCCATTAGTACACGCCCGTCCGACTGGCACGGTGTGAGTTTGTTAAACCTAATAGCGCTATTAACTAATGACCCGCTCGCCATTGGCCTCGGCGATTAAGTCGATATAAAATGAGGGACTTATGATAGAGTTTTGTCTAGTAAGTTTTAAGGTTGTTGTCCTACCCAAGGAGGATGAACGTACGTAGTTCTCCCAAAGAGAATACGCAGGATTAATATTGGCATCCTACCCGAGGAGGATGGCCGTACATATCCTACCCAAGGAGGATATGTAGATTCAGTTTTAAATTCTTTAACCCATTCCCAAACCACCGGGAATCCCATGCCTTAGAAAGTGTGTGAACTCACCTCGGTTTGCTCGGTTAGATTCTCAAATATAGCTAACAGTCAAGGTCGGTCAATCACGTCCTAATATGATTACCAGTTAGTCATTTAGTGGTTTTCAAATAGAGCACAAAGTTCCTACACGTATCTATCACATAACACGCATTACTTTAACGGTTTATGCCCATGTAACCTCCCCATCTATTCCCATTCACAAATAAACATACGACATTGCACATAACACTTTTATCGACACATAACATGTTAGATCATTCACAGATAGCATACTCGACATTTAGACACGCAAATTACTACTTATGTCATTTCAACTTAAATATCCAAAACTGGGCTGTTTTCGAGCATTTTAATAAAATAGTTATCTTATTTCAAAAATTCCCAACTTTTTACAGAAGGTGCTAAACGGTCCAAATATTATTGTGTAAAAATATCGGGATCTAATTCATCACCAATATTTCATTAAAAATCATTTTCCGGACTGCACTCAGATTTATCTTTTTCTGACTGCAGTCTACGGAATAATTCATTAAAAATTCATTGTAAGTCGGATTGACGAAATTTCAGTGGGACAATTACTACGACATCAGTGTCCATCTACTGTACAGATTTCATTGGCTGATTTGACACAGAACTCAAGTTATGCCTAAAAACATATCGCCCATTTTCTGCAGTAAAATGCAGCTCTAGCTGCTGTTACAAATCGGGTCTTTAAAAATAGTAAACGAACTCCAAAAATTACGATTCCGGTGCCATTAGAACCGTATTTCATAATACATAAGTCTAGGCTTCAGAAAATACATTTTTCGTTAGGTTATGGTCTGGTTACAGCCAACTGAAGTTGGCTGTAAACACCAACCAGCTTTCTGTTTTAGTTCCTTAACTTCTAATACATGTTCGATTGATTCCGTTAACATGTTTAGTGATTACAACAACATCAAACATCAATATTAACCAGCAAAATCATCAGAAAATCAACAAGAATCATAATAACACAAGATCTACAAGATTTACACACATATCTTCTCTTTATCCATCTTTTATTCCATATGTTCAAGACTTTAGTGCAAGTTCTTTAGTGTTTCATAATTTTAATCATTAAATCACCTATTAACCACTTAAATAACATGAAGAATGAACGGATCTAAGTTCTTACCACTAGTTCAAGACTAGGGAAGTAACAAGTCAGAAATGTGGAGGATAATAGCACACGAGAGAGGTCCTTCAAGTTCCAAGCACACCGGGCTTCCTACTTCACCTCCTAGCACCTTGAGGTAACCTTGGATCGGATGAAGTTGCAACAAAAATGGATGGTGTGTGGGTGTATAGTTGCAGCCGAGAAGAAGAGGAACAAGAGAGAGTGAGAGGTGTGTTTGTTGATGGTGATGTTCATGGTCTTATAACCAACTCACTAATACCCTTTGGTCACTATGTCACCACAAGTACACTACACATTTTTTGTCAAAATCCAAGAAAGATCAATTGTGATCTTTAGAAGGTTTTAGGGAAAAATGGATGGTGGGTCCCCTAGGGGACGGTTATGGTTAGGGGAAGGGGAAGGGGGGTTAACTTGTAGTTGGATGGTAACTAGATTGGTTAGTGGTAGTTTAAAGGGTATTAGTTAGTGACTTTGTATACTATGCATTATATAATGTGTTATGGTGTTCGGGAACCATAACTAGTTCAGAAAAATAGGAACAATGTGTTTGATAATATTTTTGTGTTCCGGGTAAAGTCCAGTTGTTCGGTTCGGTGTTGTTCCGTTACAGTGCTTAATTAATCCGTAAAGTGTCATACATATATATATTTGTAACGTTTTTAATTTTCAACACTCAGGAAAGCATAACGGACTATTTAATGACTTCTCTGTACACTATTAGTATGTTAACAAGTACATGTAAGTATAACACAGTAATCAGATAGCAGTTAAGTAATTCCACACAGTCGTCAAGCACTTTAATTATTATTAATAAATTGTACGGAATACATGGAATTTTGAGGGTTGTCACATTCTCCCCCTGTTAAGAAAATTCCGTCCCGAAATTTAGCTCGTGGTTACTGAGGAAGCTAGTTGTGTTGTGTTGGTTTCCTGGTTTTCCTGGGGTGTCACATCATCCCCCCGTTAATTTGGAATTTCGTCCCGAAATTCTGCAGTAGCTTCAACCTCAGTAGTGGTTGTGTTTTTCTTAAACAGCTGGGGGTACTTGAGTTTCATTTGGTCTTCTCGTTCCCAGGTGTACTCTGGGCCACGACGGGAATCCCAACGAACTCGGACAAGAGGTATTCTGGTGCGCTTGAGAATCTTAACGTCTCGGTCAGTAATCTCTACTGGTTCCTCGACGAATCGCAGCTGGTCGTCGATAGTGAGTTCCTTGAGGGGAACTATGAGGGTCTCATCTGACAGACACTTCTTCAGGTTCGACACATGGAAAACGTTGTGAACTCCGCTGAGTTCTTCAGGTAGATTCAGCCTGTAGGCCACCTTGCCAATCTTCTTGATGATTTCAAAGGGTCCAACGTATCGCGGGTTGAGCTTGCCTCGTTTGCCAAAACAAACTACACCTTTCCAAGGTGAGACTTTGAGTAGCACTCGATCCCCAACCTGGAACTCGAGTGGCTTTCTTCGCTTATCAGCATAGCTTTTCTGACGGTCACGGGCTGCCGCCATTCGTTGTCGTATTTGAGCAATCCTTTCGGTTGTATCTACTACCAGTTCTGGGCCAGTGATTTGACTGTCACCAACTTCTGCCCAACAGAGAGGTGATCGGCTCTTCCGTCCATTCAATGCCTCGAATGGAGCGGCCTGGATGCTGGTGTGGTAACTGTTATTATATGAAAACTCGACTAATGGGAGGTGCTTTTCCCAGCCGTTACCAAAGTCGATGACACATGCCCTAAGCATGTCTTCAAGGGTCTGGATGGTGCGTTCAGATTGCCCATCCGTCTGTGGGTGATAAGCGGTGCTCATATCTAAACGTGAGCCAAAAGACTTGTGCATAGCTTGCCACAGTTCAGAGGTAAAACGTGCATCACGATCAGAAATGATGGAGGTTGGCACTCCGTGCCTCGATACCACTTCCTTTAGGTAAATGTCTGCTAGGGTAGAAAACTTATCCGTTTCCTTGATAGCCAGAAAATGTGCAGACTTGGTCAGTCGATCCACGATCACCCAAATGGTATCATTTCCGCGTTGAGATCTGGGCAGGCCAGTAACGAAATCCATGGAAATTTGCTCCCATTTCCATTTCGGAATCTCTGGTTGTTGAAGTGTGCCTGATGGTTTCTTGTATTCGACCTTGACCCTAGCACAAGTCAAGCATTTACTGACGTAGGTTGCTATGCTGGCTTTCATACCAGGCCACCAGTATGTAGTCTTTAGGTCGTGGTACATCTTATCCGAACCAGGATGTACTGAATAACGAGACTTATGTGCTTCATCCATCACGAGCTTGCGTAAGTCTCCATACAGTGGAACCCAGATGCGTCCGTTAACATAGTAGGCGTCATTTTCCTTTTGTTCTAGTCGTTGCCTCGATCCTCGTAGGGACTCGGCCCTGATGTTCTCTGCCTTCAATGCGTCAACCTGAGCATCGCGAATCTGAGCGGGAAGGTTAGATTGGATGGTAAGCTGTAATGCACGTACACGTTTAGGTATAGTATCCTTTCGACTGAGGGCATCGGCCACAACATTGGCTTTGCCCGGATGATACTTGATCGCACACTCGTAGTCATTCAAGAGTTCGACCCATCGGCGTTGTCGCATGTTTAACTCCTTTTGCTTGAAGATATGCTCGAGACTCCTGTGATCGGTGTAAATGGTGCAATTGGTACCGTACAGGTAATGTCTCCATATCTTAAGCGCGAAAACAACTGCTCCCAATTCCAAGTCGTGTGTAGTGTAGTTCCTTTCGTGAACTTTAAGTTGGCGTGATGGCAATGACCTTGTCATGTTGCATCAACACGCAACCAAGTCCTTGAATGGAAGCGTCGCAATAAACTACAAAATCTTCTGTGCCTTCAGGCAATGAGAGGATAGGCGCGCTACAAAGTCTATCTTTTAAGTGCTGAAATGCGGACTCCTGTGCATCACCCCAATGATAGGTGACACCTTTCTGAGTCAGTGAAGTGAGAGGTTGCGCAATCTTGGAGAAATCCTTGATGAATCTTCTGTAATATCCTGCCAAACCCAAGAGTTGGCGGATTTCTGTTGGTGTGCGGGGTGCAGGCCAGTTCTTGATCGAGTCAACCTTGGATAGATCTACATGAATCCCATCCTTGTTTACTACATGGCCTAGAAAGTGGACTTCGCGAAGCCAGAAGTCACATTTCGAAAACTTAGCATACAATTGCTCTTTTCGAAGAAGTTCCAGAATAAGCCTCAGATGTTGCTCGTGTTCCTCCTGACTCTTAGAATAGATCAGGATGTCGTCGATGAACACTATGACAAACTTATCCAGGTAAGGCTTGCACACTTTGTTCATGAGATCCATGAAGACCGCAGGTGCATTCGTTAACCCGAAAGGCATAACCAGAAACTCATAATGGCCGTAACGAGTTCTGAATGCTGTTTTAGAGACGTCTTCCTCTCGGACTCTCAGCTGATGGTAGCCCGATCTCAAATCAATCTTAGAGTAATAACTCGACCCTTTCAACTGGTCGAACAAATCATCAATGCGTGGAAGAGGATAACGATTCTTCACAGTCACCTTGTTGAGCTCGCGGTAGTCAATACACATTCTGAAGGTACCGTCTTTCTTCTTCACGAATAACACTGGAGCTCCCCAAGGCGAAGAGCTAGGACGTATGAAACCCTTTTCCAAGAGTTCTTGTAGTTGCGTAGACAGTTCTTCGAGTTCTGATGGAGCTAGACGATAAGGTGCTCGAGCTACTGGTGCTGCTCCAGGAGCTAGCTCGATTTGAAATTCAACTTGACGATGAGGCGGAAGACCAGGCAATTCCTCAGGAAATACCTCAGGAAAGTCGCGCACAATAGGGATGTCTTCTATCTTCCTTTCTTCCGAGGATGAATCAGAAACGAGGCTAGGATAGCGGTGTGGCCCTTTCGCAAACACTTCTGGGCCTTAAGGAAAGAGATGATTCCTACAACAGCACCACTCTTGTCCTCACGAATCACGAGGGGTTCTTTATCAGAATGAGGGATACGGACAATTTTCTCCTTGCAAATAATCTCCGCTTGGTGTTGAGATAACCAATCCATCCCAATAATGACGTCGAAACTACCCAGAACGATAGGAATAAGATCGATGGAGAAGGTCTGACTAGCTAGGACGAGATTACAGCCCTTAACTATGTGTGTGGCTTCAAGACTTTTACCGTTTGCTATTTCTACCGTGTGTTTGGTGTTCAAAAGTGTTGGAGTGCGCTTAAGCATTTGGCTAACTTTTAAGGACACATAACTAGTATCGACACCCGAATCAAATAACACAGTAACAAAGAAGTCGTCCAGAAGAAACTTACCCATCACAATGTTGGGATCGTTCCTTGCTTCTCCCTGACCAATCACAAACACCCGACCTTGGGCACCATTTCCATTATTGTTACCTCCGTTGTTGCCTCCGTTGTTATTTCCATTGTGGTTCCCGTTTCTTTGGTTGTTCTGATTCTGGTTTAGCTGAGGGCAGTTCCTCTTAAAGTGGCCTTCAGCACCACACTGAAAGCATCCTTTATTGCCCTGCTGATGCTGCTGCTGGTGGTTCTGTGGAGCTTGTTGTTGTTGTTGGCGATTCTGATTCACGGGACGTGGGCTCCTGCAATCTTTGGCTTCGTGACCCAGCTTGTGACATCTCTGACAACGACCCTTGTTGCATTGCCCGCTGTGATGCTTGTTGCACCGATTGCACTTAGGATGGTTTCCTCGGTATCCACCTTGTCCTTGACCACCAGATGATTGCTGACTAGGACTCTGGTGGTCATCGGTCTTTCGCTGCTGAGACTGAACTGAAGTAGATCCCCTGCCCAAATTTCCATCCCACTTGCGCTTATTATCGTTGGGAGCATCAGAAGTAGTAGCGCTAATACGCTTGGGCAGTCTGTTCTGCTCAACTGCCTGATCAGTGAGACGATGAGCCAACTTGACGATTTGCTGTATGGTGCCAAGGTTAGCCGAGGTTACGTGGCTTTGAATTTCTGGCACCAAGCCCTTAAGGTACAGCTCAATGCGTTTGATGGGAGGGTCCACCATAGTAGGGCACAAGATGGCCAGCTCGTTTGACCTTTTAGTATATGCCTCAAACTCAGACCCCGTCATCTTCAGATTGAAAAATTCCACCTCTAGCTTGTGGATGTCGTCACGACTGCAGTGCTCCTCTTTGATCAGTTCTTTGAAACCGTTCCATGGGGTGGCATTAGCAACCGCCAACCCAAGCAGTTGAACCTGTGCCTTCCACCAGGTTAACGCAGCACCTTCGAGTGTTCCAGTAGCATATTTCACCCTACGATCTTCAGGGCATTCACACATCTCGAAAACAGACTCGAGCTTCTCGAACCAGTGAAGAAGACCTACAGCTCCCTCTGTGCCGCTGAAAGTACTAGGTCGGCAATCCATGAAGGTTTTGAACGTGCACACAGGAGGCTGAGCATGTTGACCTGTGGTGCGAGAATAAAAGACAAGGTTAAGCACGAGGGTTGGTGTGCGAAGGTAGGATCTAAACGTCCTAAGATGGGTTGATATGGCAGGTTATACCTCCTGCAGGAACAGCTGCGAGTGCCTCAGCAACTCGTTCGTTGATCAAAGCCGTCAGTTGGGCTTGAGTTAGGTTGATACGTCCTCCGCGTCCGTTCATGATCTTTAAGACGAAGCAACGTAAGTGAGAAAAGTGTCGCGAAAGTGCGTAAGTGTGGGACGACAGTAGAGAGTAAGCGCACAAGGTTCAAATAGCAGCTATCACGTTAACTAATGCACAGTGTGAACTATCTAACCGACAATATAACATAAATCATACCACCTATTGTGTCGAGTCTTGCACGTGGAGCGAAGCGTCGTTGTGGATCGTTGAGCACTGTACAGGTTATAGTCTGGTTTTATCAAAAACTTTTCCCCTTTTTAAAACCAAGTTCCCTATAACCAATGGCTCTGATACCAATCTGTCACACCCCTAAAATCCACCATGCGGAGTACCACCGCTTGGAGGCGTGACATGAACAGGATCGAGCCACCAATCATATTGAACAATGTAATTAAGTAAATGAAATCAACCACAATACGATTGATGACCAAAGCTAGTTAGCTGAGTTTAGTTTAAACAGCGGAAGAATAAATGTAAATCCAAAAAAAAACATAAGTCCATAGTTTATAAGTTTAAAGTTCAAAGCGTAAGTTTAATCAGTTCATGAGGATTTAAATATTAAGCACGGAACATAACAGTCCGTACTCCACAACGACTCCTTCCTCGTGCAAGCTCCAAGCATTTAGCGACCTTTAAGGCATGTAACAACTAGTCAACAACAAAGTTGAGTGAGTTCACGTTTGGTTGTTTAGTTTTAAGTTGTTTCTGAGAACATGGTTTGTCTTTCGTTGGCGTAATTGTCGTGGGGGTTACCCCGAAGTTGAAAGAAAATTTAACCAGTTCATTCTTTATTACCCAAACATGTCTATGATTAGTGGGGGCTTCCCCATGTGAACTACTAGACCGTATGATATCGACTACTACGCAAGTAAGTTGTGCCCTACATCAGTGTCTATCATCACTGATGGTTTGCCATAGTCCATTAGTACACGCCCGTCCGACTGGCATGGTGTGAGGTTTGTTAAACCTAATAGCGCTATTAACTAATGACCCTCTCGCCATTGGCCTCGGCGATTAAGTCGATATAAAATGAGGGACTTATGATAGAGTTTTGTCTAGTAAGTTTTAAGGTTGTTGTCCTACCCAAGGAGGACGAACGTACGTAGTTCTCCCAAAGAGAATACGCAGGATTAATATTGGCATCCTACCCGAGGAGGATGGCCGTACATATCCTACCCAAGGAGGATATGTAGATTCAGTTTTAAATTCTTTAACCCATTCCCAAACCACCAGGAATCCCATGCCTTAGAAAGTGTGTGAACTCACCTCGGTTTGCTCGGTTAGATTCTCAAATATAGCTAACAGTCAAGGTCGGTCAATCACGTCCTAATATGATTACCAGTTAGTCATTTAGTGGTTTTCAAATAGAGCACAAAGTTCCTACACGTATCTATCACATAACACGCATTACTTTAACGGTTTATGCCCATGTAACCTCCCCATCTATTCCCAATCACAAATAAACATACGACATTGCACATAACACTTTTATCGACACATAACATGTTAGATCATTCACAGATAGCATACTCGACATTTAGACACGCAAATTACTACTTATGTCATTTCAACTTAAATATCCAAAACTGGGCTGTTTTCGAGCATTTTAATAAAATAGTTATCTTATTTCAAAAATTCCCAACTTTTTACAGAAGGTGCTAAACAGTCCAAATATTATTGTGTAAAAATCTCGGGATCTAATTCATCACCAATATTTCATTAAAAATCATTTTCCGGACTGTACTCAGATTTATCTTTTTCTGACTGCAGTCTACGGAATAATTCATTAAAAATTCATTGTAAGTCGGATTGACGAAATTCAAGTGGGACAATTGCTACGACATCAGTGTCCATCTACTGTACAGATTTCATGGGCTGATTCGACACAGAACTCAAGTTATGCCTAAAAACATATCGCCCATTTTCTGCAGTAAAATGCAGCTCTAGCTGCTGTTACAAATTGGGTCTTTAAAAATAGTAAACGAAGTCCAAAAATTACGATTCCGGTGCCATTAGAACCGTATTTCATAATACATAAGTCTAGGCTTCAGAAAATACATTTTTCGTTAGGTTATGGTCTGGTTACAGCCAACTGAAGTTGGCTGTAAACACCAACCAGCTTTCTGTTTTAGTTCCTTAACTTCTAATGCATGTTCGATTGATTCCGTTAACATGTTTAGTGATTACAACAACATCAAACATCAATATTAACCAGCAAAATCATCAGAAAATCAACAAGAATCATAATAACACAAGATCTACATGATTTACACACATATCTTCTCTTTATCCATCTTTTATTCCATATGTTCAAGACTTTAGTGCAAGTTCTTTAGTGTTTCATAATTTTAATCATTAAATCACCTATTAACCACTTAAATAACATGAAGAATGAACGGATCTAAGTTCTTACCACTAGTTCAAGACTAGGGAAGTAACAAGTCAGAAATGTGGAGGATAATAGCACACGAGAGAGGTCCTTCAAGTTCCAAGCACACCGGGCTTCCTACTTCACCTCCTAGCACCTTGAGGTAACCTTGGATCGGATGAAGTTGCAACAAAAATGGATGGTGTGTGGGTGTATAGTTGCAGTCGAGAAGAAGAGGAACAAGAGAGAGTGAGAGGTGTGTTTGTTGATGGTGATGTTCATGGTCTTATAACCAACTCACTAATACCCTTTGGTCACTATGTCACCACAAGTACACTACACATTTTTTGTCAAAATCCAAGAAAGATCAATTGTGATCGTTAGAAGGTTTTAGGGAAAAATGGATGGTGGGTCCCCTAGGGGACGGTTATGGTTAGGGGAAGGGAGGGTTAACTTGTAGTTGGATGGTAACTAGATTGGTTAGTGGTAGTTTAAAGGGTATTAGTTAGTGACTTTGTATACTATGCATTATATAATGTGTTATGGTGTTCGGGAACCATAACTAGTTCAGAAAAATAGGAACAATGTGTTTGACAATATTTTTGTGTTCCGGGTAAAGTCCGGTTGTTCGGTTCGATGTTATTCCGTTAAAGTGCTTAATTAATCCGTAAAGTGTCATACATATATATTTTTGTAACGTTTTTAATTTTCAACACTCAGGAAAGCATAATGGACTATTTAATGACTTCTCTGTACCCTATTAGTATGTTAACAAGTACATGTAAGTATAACACAGTAATCAGAGAGCAGTTAAGTAATTCCACACAGTCGTCAAGCACTTTAATTATCATTAATAAATTGTACGGAATACATGGAATTTTGAGGGTTGTCACATTCTCCCCCTGTTAAGAAAATTTCATCCCGAAATTTAGCTCGTGGTTACTGAGGAAGCTAGTTGTGTTGCGTTGGTTTCCTGGTTTTCCTGGGGTGTCACACTTTCTTCATAAGATTTTTAAATTCTTCCCACGTTTGTGCCATTGCTATATCGGCACCTCGGTCTCTCATGATATCGTTCCACCAAGTGAGTGCTCTCCTTTGAAAGACACTCGAGGCGAACTCCACCTTGCGTTCAATGGGACACTGAACATGGCGGAATGTGCTTTCTATACTCTCAAACCATTATAGGAGCGCATTTGCTCCTTCAGGCCCATTAAACCTGAGTGGTTTAGCCGAGTTGAATTGTTTATAGTTACACGGCGATATAACATTGTTGTTGTTGTTGTTGTTATTGTTTTGGATTTGGTTGACTTGGGTCACAATGCCTGGGAGTAAAGTATCTAGATGCTGAGAAATCCTTGGTGCCATTTTAGCGTTCCAAGTGGTGTCGCGGTGAGGGGGCATCTTGAAGGTATAGCTATAGTGAAAATCAAATATGTTAGATCCATTAAATTGTCATGAGTTTGTAACATCATTGTATAGTGTAAACTTTGACTTAGTAAAATCTTGTTCATAAATCTCGTTCTTGTACTTAGAAAATATAGTGTTGTAGTTTTTGTTTTTGAAATTGAAATTGTTTGAGAAATAAGCTTTTATAGTATTTTTGGATGAGAGAATACAAACCAAGTTAATGGTTTATGTTATAAATTTCTTACCTTTTAAAAAATTTATTTGTTTTTAGAATAAAATGTTTTAAATTAAATTTTTTTTAAATAAAGAAACTTTGTGTTTGAAATTTTGAAAATTCTCATCCAAATGGTAAAAATTTGAAATTTTGAAAGACAAAGGTAGTGTTTCGAAAATGAAATAGGATCTCATAGTGTCGTGAAACGAAATGAAATTTATTTCAATTGTCTCGAATCAAACATATCACCGAAGATAATATGATGAAATAGTACTATGAAAGGAAATTTGTTTCGATTGTCATGAATAGCAAACATATTACCGAGGGTAATATGAATGAGTAGTGTCACAAAGGTCGTTTAGAAGTCGTTCGACATGGTCAAGATGGATAGGTTTTTATAATGTTTCACGAAGACATGCTTTAGCCTATAAGTGAACACTCACCCTAAGAGTTCCCAGGTAAGAGTGACTGGTCCGATAATGCGGATTTGTACGAACACTCTAGCCTTAGACAGAAAACTCGGGGTACAGGCATCCACCCTTCCAGATTGCATGTGTTCACATTATTGAAACCCAAGATTTCGATGAAAAATGTTTGAGAAAAACATTTGAGAAATCTTTTGATAAAAATTGTTTGAGATAAACATGTTGTGAAATATTTTGATGAAAACGTTTGAGAAAACATTTTGAGAAATATTTCAATGAAAATGTTTTGAGAAAAACATCTTGAGGAACACCTTAAGGCATGAAGCCTAAGGTTCTGTAACACCCCAAAAACGGGTTTGGTAAATTAGAACCCGGTTAATATAAAGAAGTGAGTTTTAGTCTCTTATATAATTAAAATGAAACTTGAGGGACCAAAACCGTTAAGTGGGGAAACATGATTTTTATAAAATAAACTTAAAACACCACACACACATAGTGTGTGTGTGTGTGTCGACATCCAGGAAGAAGAAACAAGGTTCAAACCCTAGTTTCACTAAAATCCTCAAATTGGAAGGGTAAATGAAGTCTAAATCCATAACCGAGTACGGATTAACGATCACCTTCTCAATGGGATCCTAAGGTATGTTTTAAAAGTTAGATTGGTGATCTTTCACGAAGTGGGTTATGATGTAAATTGCGAAATTGTATGAAATTGATAATGGGTATGTGTTAGAATCATCATATATAACATGGATTATGCATGGTTTAGGTTAATTTGATGTTTAATGGTGAAACCCATTTCTAGTAGTAATGTTATGAAGATGATGATGTTGCATGTGCTAAATCAAGTATGGTTTTGATGTATATGAAGTTGAATATTGTGGATTATTGTTAATGACCTTGATTTAGGATGAAAGTTATGTGAGGTTAGTGGGAATTTGATGATCTTGATATGAACTAGTAAGAAGATGCAAAGAATGCTTGTACTTTATGCTTAGGAAGTAGTATGCACACCAAGTGTATGATAAAATGTCTAAGTGAAGTTAAGATGTGAGATTTTAGGAAGTGGCTTGACATATATGAATGACGTATGATAATGATGTAATTAGTGGTATACTAACTTAAAGAGTGTGCTTTAGATGGAACTAGTACAAGAATTCGGGTTGGATGTATGTGTTGTCAAGATTATGCATTAGAGGCTTGTACATTATGCTTGAATGGGCGATGCTCGCCATGTGTTTCTATTAATCACTTAATTGCGATTAAGAAGTGAATGTATATTAAATGTATAACATATGACCATACTAGTAAAGGGTGATGTTATGAATTACGTTAAGTTGTCTAACTTAGCTATGTGATTGTCAAATGTAGAATCATGAAAGCATAAGTATGTGTATATTGTGTATGTGAATAGGCGATCATGTAGTTGTTTGTGTCATACAACATTATGTATGAAATGAATATCATGTCATTAATATGGTCTACTATATCAACATGAATGCGTGTTCATAAGTTGGGAGTTATATGCTAAAAGGTTGACTTTCTGAAAGTCAACCGAGAATTTATAACATGGTTAGGCATTTTGACACAAATATAAGAATCGAGAGATCATGGAATACGTGTTAGACCAATTATGTGTTATGTGTGATAACGAATTTGGATTTCGAAGATATTGAACTATGTGGTTGACGAGTCATGTCGTATGCGTGTTAGTGAAAGTCAAATAAATAAAAGTTGGAAAATGTGTGTTAATATGAATAAGCATGAATACTAACATAATCATGGCATGACGGCATGAAAGAATAGGAACCACACTAGCACGGACCAAGCATGGAAGGCTAACGGGTCAAGATGAGGCAAGGAAGAGGTTACGAACACGGATGCACAAGGTAAGTGATTCCGTAATCACTTCTTAGTTGTTTATGTAAAATTATATGCAACTTAATTAAATATGATAATTGAGGTCAAGAAGGAATGAATTGTACGATGTCGATGAAGTATTAAACGGATCTTAGTTTTGATCCAAGCAAGGTATGTGTGATTAAGAGTTTTAGCTAAATAGTAGTATTGGTTACTTATGTAAGGAATTCCTTTGTTGTTAAGGATAGAGCGAAATTGACAAAAACGCCCTTGATAGGTATATCGGGCAAATGACTTTAAATGTCTATTGGAAACAAGTGAATCAATTAGAGTAATGTTTTGGTCATGTGTGAAAGCTAAGAATATGGTTTTGGTATGTCCTAGACCATTTAATGCGCAAATACCCATAACGGGTCAAAATAAGCTTTTGAGCGAAAATGGGTTAATAGAATGCTAGGCATCCGAGAAATTAATCTTTTATGATAGGCGTCAATGAAATTATTAAGTTCATATGAAATTAAGGTCAAATAAACAGATTATGTTGATAAATGCACGAACGGGTCAAATAATTAGAAGATGATAATAAGCCGAATGCATGTAAGATAAGAATTTCCTTAATCCAGATGTGGGATTTTAAGTTCATATAATAGAATGTGAATTTACAAGCATGTAGGAAGAAACGGGAGGTTAAACGGGTAAACGGTTCGAAAGTTATGCGCGTTTTAGTGCGTTCGGACGTTGAAACGGAACTGCAGAAAAATGTACTTTAGAGAGGCCGTCGCCGACGGGCAAGGAGGCCGTCGACGACGGGCAAGGGAAAGTCAGTTTTCTTAGACGCCTTATTTTCCTGTCTACGGGGTTTTTGGCCGACGGGAAAAACTACGGGCCGTCGCCGACGACCTCCCTAAGTCCAAAAGTCTGAAATTTGTGATCTAAGTTGATTTATGTATCGTAGGCTTCGGTTTGTTATCCGTGGACTACGGCGGACTTTCTAAACATGATTTTGATCGATCCTTAGATGTTTATGGGCTATAAATCAAAGTTTAAGTCTCATGTAAATAACGTATGAGTATGTAAGAGGTACGCAAGATGTTGTACGTGTATGTAGATGTGTATGCACGTATGTATAAAGATATGTATGAGTGTATGCATGTATGTAAAGATGTCGGAGAGGTATGTATGTATGTAGATGTGTATGTATGTATGTATAAAGGTATGTACGAGTGTATGCATGTATGTAAAGATGTAGGAAAGGTATGTATGTATGTAGATGCGTATGTACGTATGTATAAAGATATGTATGAGTGTATGCATGTATGTAAAGATGTAGGAAAGGTATGTACGTATGTAGTTGTGTATGTATGTATGTGTAAAGACATGTATGAGTGTATGCATGTATGTAAAGTTGTAGGAAAGATATGTAGGTATGTAGATGTGAATGTATGTTTGTATGTAAGTACGTAAGTATGCATAATTTAGACACGTTGAGTGTTAACGTTATTAATGGTGTACCTTGAGAATGAAAAGTAATGCAGGTACATCACTGAAGCCTCACCAGGAAATGGATACGCAGATGAAATGCTTAAAGTTTGAAAAATGACTATATGTGAAGTGTACGTGAATAAATCTTGTTTATATAATGTGTGCTAATGTATGAATGAATGTGGTGAGTGCAGGTTGTACGAATCACGGATTAACCTCACAAGGAGTAGCGATCGAAGACCGAGTCACAAGATAGATTGTATGGGAATGTTTACATTTGTAATTTAGTGATGATAAGTTATGTTTTTATATTTTAAAATGGACCTTCAAGTAAGTCGAAACGTTGATAATGAATGAAATTTTATGGTACGTATTTCCGCTGCGTCTTTTTGGTTAAAACGTGTTAGGGTCTTACAGGTTCAGGATAAATCATCTAGGGTTAGAAGATTTGTAAATCATAGAGTAGTTGTGGCACGAATAAGGATGAGGATTTAGGATAGAGTTCCTAAGTCTACTCATGTTTGGGTCCTAGGAAGGTTATAGACTAGGTTTATGGCATGCTAATAACCTAATTCCATATAACCAATGCTCTGATACCAACCTGTAACGCTCCAATCGCGTAATGCAACAACACGCGGCGGAAATATCGGGGAGACACGTTACAAATTGCTCACAACTACTGGTACTAAATTGTTTCAATATTGTTAACATCGTTTTACAAATAAAGAATACATATAATTGTCTTTTGATTAAAGAAGTCTAAGGCCCAGATGCAGTCCTATGCGTTGTATGCTTGAATAGTTGAAAACCTGAAACATATGTGAAAAATAGTTAGCATAAAAATGCCGGCAAGTACATAGGTTTTGTTAGCCAAATAAATGGCAAAAAGTTTGGTATTGCAATACTTTGACAACTAGGAGAGCTGTCAATTGAAAATAAATCTTGAAGCCAAGGAATGGCAAAAGTTTAGTATTGCAATACATAATCTTGATTGTGAAAACTCGTGGCAAATAGTTTTATATATGGCAATATGATTATTACTAAGTAATCTTTATGCCATTTGAAATTGTACATTGTAATCTCGTTGAAATCATCGTAAAACTTGTTAATGTGTTATTAGAAATCCAATCAAGGATTAGTAATAACTTTTTTGAAATCAATCAAAACTTGTGTGAGTATTTTATAAATCAAGTCAATGATTTATAATAATACTTTAGACATCCTTCTAAAAATCTAACATATAAAGATATGGGAGATTCTACAAGGATTTGGATAATCGAACATTGAATCAATCGTACACAAAATCCTAAAGTGATTCGGATAACGTTACAAGAGTAATAAAATAAGAACACTTATATATAGGAAGTACCAGCGGCGTATCCACCATGTTCTTATTTTATTACACCCGTTTCATTATCTAAATCACAACTACCACATAAACACATAAATCGTCAACTTGTCACCAACTTGTAAACATGCATTAAAGTACACAATGAATCCATACAAGGTCTCCAATATTAGTACATTAACGTCCTATAAGAATCATTCTATAAGATAGATAGATGCTATAAGGATTTGGTTTCTGTCATATCGTCTAGTCAAACACGCATTAAAGTACACAATGAATCCAAACAAGGACTCCAATATTAGCACTTTAAACATCCTATAAGAATCATTATATGAAGATAGATAGATGCTATAAGGATTTGGGTTCTGTCATATCGTCTAGTCAAACACGCATTAAAGTACACAATGAATCCAAACAAGGACTCCAATATTAGCACTTTAAACATCCTATAAGAATCATTCTATGAAGATAGATAGATGCTATAAGGATTTGGTTTCGGTCACAATGAATCATTGCATCACAACATTCTAAATCCTAATGGTGATTCGGGATAACGCCAAGAAGGGTAATACAATAATCACACTTATATATAGGAAGTACCAGTGGCGTATCCACCATGTACTTATTGTATTACTCTAGTTTCGTTATCTAAATCACCAACAATACACATAAACCATAACCATCGTCTCGTAAAGTACTTCTTAAAAATCTCACTATGAAGATAGGAAGATCGAAGACTATACTTCAAATATCCTATAAGAATCAATCTATGAAGATAGATAGATCTTTAAGGATTTGGATAAACATTGGGTTTGCATAATCGGAATAGTACGCATAAAAGCACTTAGTAAACACATATATGCCATACATTTGGAAAACAAATCGATTTCACATATGAATCACCCCAAAACGATTGAAAAAGTGTAAAAGAGGGCACTATGTACTCACCTGGGATTGCGTATAGGTCTTGTTCAAATGATATAACAAAGCTCAAAGGACCAAGAGTTCAAGTGTTGAAGTGGTTCCTAGTGCATCGGATACTATGTTAGTCTAACGGGACATAAATCGAGGAATCGGATAGAATGAGGTATTGTAAACCAAAAGAGTGTTGGAACTCATATGATATGGTTTAACAAAGCCTACATTCTGAATTGAAACTTATCCTAAGTGTTTTCGACCCGTTATGACCCGTTAAGGTAGTCTACGCTACTTTAACGCGTCATTTGCGCAAAAGCGCATTCGAGATGCCTAACTAGTCCTATGACAAGTATTATATGCCTTAACATGTTTAATTATGTTGCATAATCAGTTTAGGTGTCAAAACATGTGTTACATATGCTTAAAATGAAATTATGCGCAAAAAGGGCATTTTGGTCATTTTCCTAAGGCATATAAACTACCTATCATACAACTAACTAAAC
Source organism: Helianthus tuberosus (assembly GCA_030545235.1). Classification (NCBI taxonomy): domain Eukaryota; kingdom Viridiplantae; phylum Streptophyta; class Magnoliopsida; order Asterales; family Asteraceae; genus Helianthus; species Helianthus tuberosus. Next base: position 96,110,473 of record CM060413.1, read on the forward strand.
GAAGTGACCATAAGGTATAACCTCGGAAGGTTATTCCATATAAAACTATGGTCACCTAATGTGTTTGGTCGGATCCTAATGATCGACCAAACGGGTCGGGTTTGAAAGTCTAAGCGGTTGTCGAGACTGCTTGACTTACAACCCTATATAAGCACTACACTAAAAGTGACGAGTTAAACATGTTAAAACATGTTTAACTAAGTTAGAAATCTGATTTGATATCAAAACAAAGTGTTTTGATACCCGAAAATAGTTTCGTCGCAAAATGCGCATAATCGGCATTTTAACCGAAACTTTGACTCGTCACTTCGACTAATCAACGTGATAATCAGTAGGTATAGTCACAAGGAACTATAACCATCGTGATTACGCTCACGTTGCAAAGTTCAAACAAACTTTGTGTTGACCAAATCATGGTCAAAGCAGAAAGTCAAACACTGTTTGACTTTCATGCTTGAAATACATAATCAAGCATAAAAGAACACTTACAAAGGGTCCAAGCTTAGAGATAGAACAAAGAAAACTGAAGTTTGAAGCCTTCAACAAAGAGGGATAGCTTCAATCAGATCCAAAGTGAAAGAAAAATTGAATGAGCAAGTTGGAATGAAAGAATTCATGGGTATTTATAGGAATCAAGGATGAATTTGATCTTGCCAAGTGTTTGTGAGTTAATCAAAGCATGATCTTCACCCTATACTTGTTACACATTCATTAGAGGGCTTGGGGAACACTTAAACCAGCTCCAAGTATTGAAAAACTAGGATTAAAAACCATGGCAGCAGGCTGATTTGAAGAAAACAAGTTTTCTGCCCGCACCAGCTGTCGCTCCCCGCAAAGGCAGAGCCTTCAGGCTTCGCGCCCCGCCAGGACCTCCTGTCCAGAAGTTTCAAAATGTCCAGTTTCAGTCCCTGCATGCAATAAAGTTGATTTTTGACACGTTTAAGCCGCGTTAACCCATTTTCAAGGCTCTATGATGATGTCAAAGTATAGGGGACTTGAAATATGCTTGAAAATATCTCGGATATCGGTTCGTTTGGTCGTACGTTCACGTTATTCGGTTAATTACGACGAAACGCGAACGGACGCGAAAAACGATCCAAATTACGCGACGAATGGTATTTTCGCATTCCAATCACTAAAATATAATATTTTAATGATTACAAAAATTTTTGGATGTTCGGATATGTTCAAATCGTAAGATATGCGCGTAAATGCAAACTTATGCAGTTTTTTACGCTTTTAGTCCCTGTTGATCAAATAAGTTTATTTTCTCACACCGAACCCCTCAAAGCTTATTTCTAAGCTATGTAAAGGATATTTATGGTATGTTTAACTTATGATCATGTTCCGGAATGTGCGTTACTATACGAATTAGCAGACTTTCGCAGTTTGTAGCAAATAGTCCCTGTGGTCGAATAAACTTGTTTTTGCCATACCAAACCCTTCAAAACTTATTTCTAAGTTTTGTAAAGGTTATTTAATGTATGTTAAGATTATGTTGCTGTTCCGGAGTGTTTGTCGCGTTAAACTGATTACGTTTACGCATCAGTTTGTGTATAACTTTCCAGAAAGCGATTTAGAGTTTAAAATCGAGCCAAGTCAAAACGTGCAAAATGTCAAACATAAATAAACAAATATTGGGATCCAATCACATTGTTCATTTGATAAATGATATTGTTCTACATCGTACAGTGTTTGCAGAGCACAAATGTTACAACAATGGATTTTAATAATGTAATTTATATTAATATATATTATAATCTCCCTTTGGTCTTAAATAAATTCAGTTATACCAAAATGACACTAAAATGACTAATATATGACACGTTTCTTTATTGTGTTATACCTCCTGTCCTTTTTTATAGACACATTGTGTGTGTATACAGATTATGTTCTATTTGTTTATTTACCATCATCATGCCACCATAGTTGTATGTTTCCCCGTCGTAGTCATAGCTCTAGTCATTGTAGTGTTGTTGTGGCGCCACATGTCATCGCAAGCTTACCTTTGCAGTTGTTATAGACCCATCGTCACCATTTACCCCCTAACAAAGTTATCTTCTTTTTGAAGATGGTTCGCGCTTCTTTTTTATCGTATTTTTCTGGATTTTGCTTTAGTGTGAGCATTCAATTCTATACAAGATATATCATACATATCAGATTTATTATAATAATTTTTACTAAAATTAATTGGGTTCAAATTTAAAATGTAAGAGTTAGAAAGTAGTACAAGAGTTGAGATGAAAGACAAAACGAAGAGTCTAAAAATAGTAGTATGTTTAAACTTGGATTTATGTGTAAACACATCAAAGTACAAAGAATAGAAAAATAAGAAATTATAGAAAATATCAAACATCCGAATTTCCTATTAGAAAATTATAATATTTGGAATATATTAAATTCCAATTTTAAGAATATTATGTAATTCTAGGACGAAAAACTCCTCCTCCAAAACTGGCTTCTCTTCTTTGTAATCATCCGAACACAATCAGAAATTTAAGGTCTCCTTTGTCCTTTGGTCAAACGATAGCATAGATTAATATGTCCTTTTTTGTATTTACAAAATCCTAATTTTGTATTTTTGTATATATTTAATTATATGTGGAGACAAGTAGTTGGTTTTTGAGTATGATTTTGGAGGTTTACTTCAAAAATTATAAAGATATACCCTTATAATGCTTTGGCCTCATATATGTCTAATATTTAACTATTGTTAATAATAAAATAGTTATTGTATTTTAGTAATATGAAAAGACGTTAACTTTTATTTGTAATTTTGCTGTAAAACAACTATTATAAAAGTTCAAATACAGGAAACCAAACAGCATATGTGTGCGTATATATAATTTTAAAATTTAAAAATTGTTAAATCAGATAACATTTGTTGTGTATTAGTAAAAAATAACTCAGATAACATTTGTTGTGTATTACTAAAAAATAAATCAGATAACATTTGTTATGTGTTAGTAAAAAAATGAAGCGGCTAATTTTTATTTAATTTACAATTTAGTTATAAATAAGTATGATAATAGAATAGTTAAAACTCAAGAAATAAAAAAGCATATATATATATATATATATATATATGAGAAGGATCCGTTAGAAACCACCATTTATTGCGAGAACCAACGTCAACACAACAAAAAATAGCTAAAAAACACACAATTTTTTTTAATATTTTTTACTTAAAATTCGCTATATTTCGTTATTAAAAAAATTAAAAAGCATTTTTTTTGCTACTAAAAGTAACGATTTTTAAGTAAAAAATATTAAAAAAAATTGTGTGTTTTTTAGATTTGTTTGAGGGTTTAGTTTTAGCATTTAGCTTGGGTGGGGGTGGGGGGTTAGGTTTTTTTTTGTAGGTTTTTGGTGGGTTTAGTTTTTAGCACTTAGCTTTGGGGGGGGGGGGGGGGTTAGGTTTTTGGGGTGGGGGTGCGGGGTTAGGTTTTTTTAGGTTATTTTGTTATGTTCACATTGGTTCTCACGATTCTCACAATAAAGGTGGTTTTCAATTGAACCTTACCCTATATATATATATATATATATATTAAAGCAACAAGAGTATGGCAGAGGGAAGGTAGAGGATCAACTCCAAAAGATAGCTCCTTGGTCAGAATCTACAAACAAAGAACACTGTTAGTTTTAACGCGAGAGGAGGCCTCCCGCGTTTGGACTCCGGCGTGAGAATCAGTGAATGGTTCTTAAGAGTCTAAGCGAAATGAAAGGATAAGAGTTTAGAGTGAGAATGAGAGAAGTGAACTTACTTTGGGCTGAACAAGACTCTCCTTTTATAGGTAGATTGCTCTGCCCAAGGGAGCCTTGTGACAGCTGGTACCTTCTAGTCTTGGTAAGCTTGTACTCCCTTGACGTTGCTTGCTGGTTAGCCTTGCCTCTTTAGGTAAGTTTTAGGTTTGTGTGTCTCGATGACACCTTTATGTGCTTTAGGGAGAAGTCTAAACAGTTTGACTTGTTGGGTTCATGTTCCAAGGTTGTACAACAACCTTAGCTCCCTGTCACTAGCCGTTGGTGTATCAGCTTCTCGTCGAGAGCTTCTAGCTTCCAACTTTCAGCTTCTTACTATCAGTTTATGTTTAGCATTCTTTATTGTTCATAAGATTGTTATTAACCTTGGTTTTGCTGACTGGGATCTCCGAGTACCCACATCATCAGCCCCCCCCAGTCATGAGTATCGATGTTGTAAATATCGGTGCTTATGACTCTAAGTCTTTATCTTCTAACCTTGCTTTTCGTTTTTCTCAAAATTCTTTAGCTGTCTTGCTTATGCTTTTTTGTTGTTGTGTTTGATATTATGTAAGTCTTTTCGGAAAAAGAAAAGAGTTTCATATCATCGAACAAGGGAACTAGAAGCATGAGGCTTTTATTCTGTGACCATGGAATTCCCGTCGGGAGATATTAGTCTACCCTTGACTTTTATTTTAAGTTTTTGATGGGACAACGCCGCAGGGGAGCTCTCAATTGCCCTAGTCTGCCAGCTGTTGGCAATTACATCTCTGCCCTCCACCTGTTCGTTTGTTGGGGATTTGAATTTTTGAACTTTATAACTTCCTTATAACCGCTCATTTCCTCCATCTCTTCTTCTTTACTTTACTTTTCTTTTTTCTTCGAGTTCTCTCTTTGGTCCGACGGTTTTTCCGGTGATCCATCTTTATAAACTCGGTAAGTTACCTTCTTCTTTCTTTACTTTTCAAATGGGCTCTAATAAAAATGATATGCTCGTTCAGTTTTCGAAACTTACTAGATCGAAGATTGATAAGTTCTGTTTGGATCATGGCATTGATCCTTCCCTTGAGATTGAAGTTCCAGGGGACAGGACTTCTAATCAATGCCCGAAGGGGTTTTTGGTATTCTATACCCGTATTCTCGATCAACCAAATTTGCGGTACCCTTTTAAAAACTTTTTTTTGGAAGCGTTGAAATTTTGAAATTCTTTGCCATGCACTGAGTTGTGAACCCTTTTTGTTGATGTTCTGTCATTTTTTCCATCTTGCCTGGAATGGGGACTGGTACTCCATTGAGAAAACTCAGTGTGAGGCTTCCCTTCTTTCTACTACCGTCAGTCATACGTATGCTTGGAAAAATCAGTTCTTTTCCATTTCCGATCGGTTACTTCTTTTTATTGTTGTCCCTCGTAAATTTTCTGAGGGTTTGAATGAAAAAGAGCCGGAGGTCCATGAACTTGAACAGAGTTTGCTCCACATGCTTCGTGCTTACCGTACAAAGCTAAGGGCTTATGATGTGCGTAAAATACAACATATAAAGTATATCAAACAAGGCGTAAAATCAACCCTTTTTTCGGTACTAATGTTGGAAAAAGTATGTTTCTTTGTTTACTTTTAATTTACAGGATCAAAAGAGCTTAAAGGAACAAAAGGAACAAACTAACAGCAGAACCCAACATAAATACAAAGAAGAAGGATTGACACGACTCGGCGAGCCCCCATCCGCCACAACACAAAACCTCGCCCTCACCTATAAATAGGGACCTTGTGTCTTCATTTCAACTTTTAAGCTCCACTCATCTGCTCCCGAGATCCCCGCTGCGATTCAAGACTTCTTGTAAGTTTTCGCTCCGATTTAAGCTTCCATTCCACTTCTACTCCATCTTCTTGCTTTATAATACAAACACACGCACATATCCTTCAACTTTACTTAAAGATCATCGATTCTGGACATCTCGAAGGTGTTTTCCACTCGTTTTGCTTAGACAAACTGTTGTGGAGCATCATTCAATCGAGATTGGTTCAAGATCTAAAGGATTTTCACATTTTACAACTTATCTATGAACTCTCCTTTGATTTTTATGCAATATTGGTGGAATCATGAAACCGTCAGACTCCCGACTCGTTCCATAGTCGAAGAGCCGACTCTAAGGTTCATTTCCACCAAGGAGGTGGTTCGATCTACGGGTCAGACATGGATTTCCGTCAAGACTCAAGAACAACACCTCTGGCCGAATGGGCTATACCCATCCGCTCGAATGGGCTTGACTCGGTATTCACTGTTGTTTTGTTCCGTTATCGTACCCGTCTCTGTTGATTAAAAACATTTTAAACAAAACTTCAACAATTTTAACGGTTCACAAACAACCACAGTCCATCCGTCCGAATGGACCATGTCCATCCGTCCGGATAGACTCTGTTACCACACCAAATCTTTTCTTTCGAAATTTTAAACATCGGTTACACATCAGATCATTTCGTTCCAACAGAAATAGCCATCCGTCCGATAGGATAAAGCCATCCGTTCGGATGGACTAGACCCATCTGTCCGAATAGACTGTTGGACACTTAACTCACTTTTACCCCACTCGACACTCTGATTTCAACCGTGTCAGCACTTGGAAGACTTATGTTTCTGTTCCCGTACACAGGCTGATCCGGCGCTCCCTTCAATCCAATCCAGATTGTGTTTACTTGCTAAACAAGCACTGTGAGTATACTTGACCCCTTTTCGCTTTAAACGCACCTTTTGGGGTGTAACATACGTTCATACATAAATACACTTATCAAAACACATTACATGCTTAAACTCATTACCACACGCGAATGACCAATATACATATTTACACGCAATGCTTGATACATATGTGCTGGGACTCTTACTCGTGACGTTCCACCTTAGCTTGTATAGTACTATAGTTCGGCTCACACCCGACGGGGTCTACTTAAGAATAACTCACTGATGCGTGTGTGGTGTACTATATTTTTATGTATATTTTTAGCCCCTTTTAACCACTTTAGTCAAGTTTTAAATTTATAAAACACGATATTTACTAACACCAAACACACATATGGGCAAGTGCACCCATCGTGAGCGTAATATAGTGTTGGAAAGATACCGAGGTCGTCCAAGGACACAAGAGCTTTTAATACCGGTTTATCCTCAACGTCTAATAAATCAAAAATTTGGAAAAAAGATTTTAAACTAGAAAATAAAAACTAAAATGCTGAAAATAAAAAATAAAAATAAAAACAGATAGACAAGATGAATCACTTGGATCCGACTCGCCTTTAGTGTAACTTTTGATTATTTCCGCACTTTTGCACTTTTTAAGAGATTATCTTAGTTATTGTAGTAGGCCCCTCTTTTGAAAGTGATGTTACCCTTAACCCAGTAGTTTGAGTCAGCAAGGATACAATCCTAAAGGGTCGGATGATTGAAAGATAATTAATTAAGTTATTAATGCATAATGTGGTAGGCACTCTTTTGAAGGTGACGTTACCCTCGGCTAAGTAGTCTGAGTCAGCAGGGATACAGTCCTAAGTAGCCGGGTTAAAGTTTTAATAGTAGCTTACATATGAGGGGATCAAAGAGTTTGGACCCCCGCCATCCAATACCATTGGGTATTGAAGGAGGTCCTACTAAATTTGACCCAGGTCCTTGCAGGATCTATACACTGAACAATGGCAAGACTCTTACCAAACCATTCCCTTAACCCCCGACCAGGTAGCCAACATATCTCCATATAGACCGTGGAGATATGAATGGTGAAAATCTTTTATTTTATATAGACAGTAAAGTAATGCCAAGACACCACGGACAAATGATAAGGAAGAATCACCTTCAACATAAGAAACTAGTTATTAAAGTCATTAATACATAACCAAATAAAAAGTGCAAAAAGATTAAAAATAAAAAGTATTACACTAAATGCTTGTCTTCACCAAGTGATGTAAGAGACTTAGGCAAACATGGCCTTTGATTGTCAAGAACTCTTACGATCAATCTTGGATCCCGGGACTACTCACACACTCTATGATGGATGATGGATGATGGTGGATGATGGTGTTGTGGTGGTGGTGGAGTGTGGGTGAAGTGTGAGAGAGGTGGTGTGCCAAGGGATGATTTGCAAGTGAGCCAAGCACCCCTATTTATAGCCTGAACAGAAGCTCGGGCACGACCTCGTGTCCATTGGGCACGGCCCCGTGTCCGCTGGGCACGACCCCGTGTGCAGAAGCGTATCTGTACAATCAAGATTTCCTCAGATTCTGCGAATCTTAGTGTTGACCACGGCCCCGTTTTCGTTGGGCACGCCCCCTTGGTGGGTGATAGAAGCTTCTACAACTTTGTCTTTTCTGCTGACACTTGGGCACGCCCCCATGCTTATTGAGCATGGGGCGTGTTCAGCCTTCTGTTCTTTTGTTTTTGCTTAGGAAGATGCTGTCGGGGGTCGGGCATGCCACGTTTGTTCCTTTTCTTGTATTTATGTTAGATTTAGCTGCCTTTTTTCTTCTTTTGTTCATTTGAGCTCATTTAATCCTGAAAATACAAAAGGAAGACAAAAACACACTTTTTCCAACATTAGTACTAAAAAGGGTTAGTTTTATGTCACAATTGATGTAATTTATATGTTTCATTTTGTACACATCAAATACCCCCACACTTGAATCTTTGCTTGTCCTCAAGCAAAACTCTTTATAATGTGGCTTTTCACTCCCAATTGGAATGGGTAGAAGAGAAGGGTTTTTTGGGCTTGTCATAGAGTGTCGGGATTCCAAGATTTTTATTAGGTTTTATTTTTATTTTATTTACAATCCTATTCGTCATGATTTATTTAAAAACATTACACAAGATAAATTACTTATTAGGGCATAACATGCCTTTTTAAAATTCCATTTATATACAAGTTCACATACCTCACGGGGGATCACTCAACACTCGGCCGAAGATGTATTTTAGTGAATCACTCGAGAGCGGCATGGAACTTACTCCTACCATAAGCTTGCCAAGCAATCAATCCTCCCCCTTTTTAACTATACACCTTTGTAAATATCAAGAGGACTTTTGGGGTGAAGGGTTAGGCTTGGGTTAAAGGTAGGTGGTTGGGTTAGTGGTTAGTAAAAGGGCGAAAGGCGTAAAAAGCATCGATTTTCGTAAGACTTTTTATTTTTCATAACTTTTTATTTGATGAAGCACTTTTTCAAACAAATTCGTTTTTGATAAACTTGTTTGTTTATTTCTTTTGGCTTCATCATTATCATTTTTTTTTATAAGGAAGTCATAAGAAAAACCGAGCTTTGTTACTAAAATAAAGGGTTAAAAATAAAAAAGGTTTTGGTGGGTAAAAGGGTGTTTGTTTTGGGTTAAGAAATGAAAAGGTTTAGGCTCAAAGGGGTTAGCTAGGGGGATTTTGGGTAGGTGGTTAAAAAAAAGAAAAATAATGGTGTAGAAATAAAAAGAGTTAGTCCTAATGCCTCCATCATTTACTTACTCGGGTTTAAGTTGGTAAGGACTGGGAATGTATTGTCGTGGCAAGTTCTAGAGTCGTAAGAACCAAGCGGCTATTCATATAAGAAACGAAAAATGAGCAATTAGTTTAAAGATATGTATTTGTATGCTCAATAAAGGCTCAAAACTCACTTTTTGTGGGAATGGGTTTTTATGTGATCAAGTATATATAATCAAATTTTAACTAGATTTGTCATGCCGTTTCATAATTTTCTTATGTTGGTTCTTTTTATCACGACGCTATTGGTTGTAAATTTATAAGAATATAACCTTTTTAGAACTTGAAATTCCCAAGTTAAACCTTGACAAGTAAAAAAAATGAAAATTTTTGAAAAAAATTGGGGTGATTAGCGGTTCCAATAGAGTTTTGTGTAAGGCTTGTAATTAGGACTTGCAAGATTCAAGGTTTTAGCATCCCCCCCCCCCCCACACACTTAAATTACACATTGTCCTCAATGTGTCCCAAAAATAAGTTTTTAGGTTGATTGAATGTGTAAAAAGGTGTGAAAAAGCAAAAATTTATGTTACTGGGCGTCTGGACACGGCCCCGTGGTGTCCGGCCACGGACCCGTGTTCAGATCGCCAGTAACAGCAATTGGTAAAAAGAAACAGAAGCCTGGGCATGGGCATGGGGGCGTGTTCAGTGAGCACACCTCGTGTCCAGTTACCTGAACTGGGCGATTTCCTGCAGATGGTGCAGCACGGGGCCGTGTTGGGTGGACACGGCCCGTGCTGAACTTGCTGTAACGAAGAAAACTTTTCGGGATGTTCTGTTTTGTGCATGGGGTTCTGGTGCAAGTTTCCCTTAGTATCCTTCACCATCTTGAGTGTGTTTTATTTCTGAAAATTAAGACTAGATTAGAAAACATAAAAATTAATCTAAGCTAAACTAAAGATAGTTACGCGGAATGCCTCCGTGGTGCGCCACGTTTATAAGGGTCCTTGGCTAGACCCAAAGCCAGTCATATGTTACCCAAGTGGGATGTGTTGCATCCCATGTTGCACCGTCGGAGAGCATCATCCAAACTTGAGTATATGACCTTTATGTATTTGACCGGATCGTCGTCTTCTACTCTCTTTCCAACTCCGAACTTCATTTCCTTGTTTCCAATCCTTAACGTTAGTGTTCCACCATTCATGTCTACTACGGCGTGGGCCGTGGCTAGGAAGGGTCTTCCTAAGATGAGTGGTACTTCGGTATCTTCCTCCATATCTAGTATGACAAAGTCGGCTGGGAAAACGAATTCGCCGACCTTGACTAATAGATTTTCAGCGATACCTTGTGGATATTTTACGGACCTATCGGCGAGTTGTATGCTCATTTTTGTAGGGCTTGTTTTTCCAAGGCCGAGTCGGTTGAACATTGATGCGGGCATGAGGTTTATGCTAGCCCCGAGATCGGCTAGTGCATTACGAATGGGGGATTCCCCAATCGAACAAGGGATTGTGAAGCTTCCAGGATCAATCTTCTTTTGCGGGAGTTTGTTGAGTAGCAAGGCGGAGCATTCTTCGCTTAAATTAACCAATTGCAATGATTCAATTTTCCTTTTATTAGTGAGGAAGTCCCTCATAAATTTTGAATATTTAGGCATTTGGGTTAGGACTTCAATAAATGGAATATTAACATGCAATTGTTTTAGTAATTTTTCGAACTTTGTGAATTGCTCATCGGTCTTTTGACGGACTAGCCTACCGGGGTATGGAATCGGAGGATTCTTGGTCGGCTCTTGATTTGGTGTAGGAGCCGTATCTTGTTGGAGTGTTGGCGAAGTTGTGGACTGGCTAGACCGGCTCGTTTCAGTTGAAGGCAATGGGGCCTCTTCAGGACCCACGGTACGGTTTCTCAATGTGATGAGATGTACTTGTGCCTTTGGGTTGGTTTCAGTATTACTTGGTAACGCGCCTTGTGGTCTCTCGGAGAAATTTTGAGCTATTTGATTTAATTGTTTTTCAATGTTTCGAATACTAGCTTGATGATTTCTAAAATTCGATTCCAATTGTTGAAATCGATCCGAATTTTTCTTTTCGGTGTCGGAGATGAGGCGAGATAGTGTATCTTCAAGCCTCTCTCGTCCCCCTTGTTGTTGAGAGAAATTTTGTGACTCGTTTCTTGGTTGCTGAAAGTTTGTTCGTTGGTTTAGATTTTATTGGTTACTACTATTGCTGGGTTCTCTCCAACCAAGGTTAGGGTGGTTACGCCATCCTTGGTTGTAGGTACCCGTTGGAGGACCCGACGGCCTAGGTCTATTATCAATGTAGTTTACCGTTTCTGTTTGATCATCTAATTCTTTCATACAACTCCAATTTTCATGTGGCCCACCACACCCTTCACAAGCCATAACCGAGGCCGTTTTTGCCATTTCTAACTTTTTGATTTTTGAAGAAAGGGCCTCGATTTGGGCTTGTAAAGAAGTGCTTTCGTCAACCTTATGGGCGCCCGGGGCAATAAATTTATTGCCTCGGGGAGTGTGCCACTGAAAATTGGTTTGAGCAATTTCCTCAATTTGATTATAAATTTCATTTGGGCGACGATTACCTAAAAGTCCCCCGGAGCTAGAGTCGAGTGTTTGTCTTGTGTGTGGCAACAATCCATTGTAGAAAGTGGATACTTGTTGCCAAACCGCAAGACTATGATGAGGGCACTTTCTCAGTAGCTCCTTGAACCTTTCCCCAGTTTCATATAAGGATTCCCCATCTTCTTGTGAGTATGTATTAATTTTAGTTATTAATTTAGCCGTTTTAGTAGGAGGGAAATACTTATATAGAAACTTTTGGGCTAGTTCTTCCCAGGTGTTTACCGAGCCAACTGGGAGGGCATTAAGCCAAGCCTTAGCTCGGTCTTTTAATGAAAATGGAAACATTCGAAGGCGGATGGCGTCATTTGATGCTCCGTTGATCCGGAAGGTATCACATATTTCCAAAAAGTTGGTAATATGCAAATGGGGATCTTCATCCGCAAGCCCGTGAAAAGTTGCGGAATTTTGGAGCATTTGGATCAAATGCGGCCGAAGTTCGAAGTTGTTGGCATCGACATTCGGTGCATTGATAGCAGCGCCAAGATTACCTATGGTGGGCCGTAGGTAATCCATGAGGGTACGTTGGTCCGCCATCGGAAGTAGGTTCCCCGAAACTTTCTCTTGGTTTTTAGCTATACGTCTTTTTCTTAGAAAGCGTTCGGGTTCGTCTAAAGGCTCTTTTATGTCTCTGCTGGAACTGGAGCTCATACACTACGTAGAAGGTTCAGGTGTGGTGCCTGAGTTCCAAGTCTTGCAACAAAAACAAAAAAGAAAGTTGGTCAGAAGGTTCACCACGGCCCCGTGCTCAATGAACACGGCCCGTGGTCGGAGATACAGTAATTGTTTTCCGGATCCCTGTTACTGGGGAGTTTGACACGGCCCCGTGTTACACCGACACGGCCATGTGCTCAACTCTCTGTAACTCGGAAAATAAAAACTGCCAGTAACAACGCTGGGCACGACCCGTGTCCGACTAGGCACGGCTCGTGCTGAGCTCTGCAGAAACTGAAAAATTAAGAAAAATCCAAAAAAAAAAAAATAGAAAAATAAGAAAAAATGATTAGGCCGTTGATTTTAAGCTTTCTTAAAATCCTTGTGTCCCCGGCAGCGGCGCCAAAAACTTGATGCGTGTGTGGTGTACTATATTTTTATGTATATTTTTAGCCCTTTTTAACCACTTTAGTCAAGTTTTAAATTTTTAAAACACGATATTTACTAACACCAAACACACATATGGGCAAGTGCACCCATCGTGAACGTAATATAGTGTTGGTAAGATACCGAGGTCGTCCAAGGACACAAGAGCTTTTAATACCGGTTTATCCTCAACGTCTAATCAAATCAAAAATTTGGAAAAAAGATTTTAAACTAGAAAATAAAAACTAAAATGCTGAAAAAAAAACAAAAAAAAAACAGATAGACAAGATGAATCACTTGGATCCGTCTCGCCTTTAGTGTAACCTTTGATTATTTCCGCACTTTTGCACTTTTTAAGAGATTATCTTAGTTATTGTAGTAGGCCCCTCTTTTGAAGGTAACGTTACCCTCAACCCAGTAGTTTGAGTCAGCAAGGATACAATCCTAAAGGGTCGGATTATTGAAAGATAATTAATTAAGTTATTAATGCATAATGTGGTAGGCCCCTCTTTTGAAGGTGACGTTACCCTCAGCTAAGTAGTCTGAGTCAGCAGGGATACAGTCCTAAGGAGCCGGGTTAAAGTTTTAATAGTAGCTTACATATGAGGGGATCAAAGAGTTTGGACCCCCGCCATCCAATACCATTGGGTATTGAAGGAGGTCATACTAAATTTGACCCAGGTCCTTGCAGGATCTATACATTGAACAATGGCAAGACTCTTACCAAACCATTCCCTTAACCCCCGACCAGGTAGCCAACATATCTCCATATAGACCGTGGAGATATGAATGGTGAAAATCTTTTACTTTATATAGACAGTAAAATAATGCCAAGACACCACGGACAAATGATAAAGAAGAATCATCTTCAACATAAGAAACTAGTTATTAAAGTCATTAATACATAACCAAATAAAAAGTGCGAAAAGATTAAAAATAAAAAGTATTACACTAAATGCTTGTCTTCACCAAGTGATGTAAGTGACTTAGGCAAACATGGCCTTTGATTGTTAAGAACTCTTACGATCAATCTTGGATCCCGAGACTACTCACACACTCTATGATGGATGATGGATGATGGTGTTGTGGTGGTGGTGGAGTGTGGGTGAAGTGTGAGAGAGGTGGTGTGCCAAGGGATTATTTGCAAGTGAGCCAAGCACCCCTATTTATAACCTGAACAGAAGCTCGGGCACGGCCCCGTGTCCATCCCTCTTCTCTTTCTTCATTAATTGCAGTTTGTCTGCATTAGTTGACCACGCCCCCGTGTCCGCTGGGCACGACCCTGTGTGCAGAAGCGTATCTGTACTATCAAGATTTCCTCAGATTCTGCGAATCTTAGAGTTGACCACGGCCCCGTGTCCGTTGGGCACGCCCCCGTGGTGGGTGATAGAAGCTTCTACAACTTTGTCTTTTCTGCTGACACTTGGGCACGCCCCCGTGCTTATTGAGCACGGGGCGTGTTCAGCCTTCTGTTCTTTTGTTTTTGCTTGGGAAGATGATGTCGGGGGGTCGGGCATGCCATGTTTGTTCCTTTTCTTGTATTTATGTTAGATTTAGCTGTCTTTTTGCTTCTTTTGTTCATTTGAGCTCATTTAATCCTGAAAATACAAAAGGAAGACAAAAACACATTTTTTCCAACATTGGTACTAAAAAAGTGTTAGTTTTATGTCACAATTGATGTAATTTATATGTTGCATTTTGCACACATCACTCGCACCGCTCCTTCGCAGTCATCTCGGGACTTAGCTGGAAGTATTTGTCTTATTAGTATATATGTTGTGTTGTATCTCGTTTATGTATGTGGAAATTCGCAACGCTTTTATGTACTTTACTATTATATCAAACTTGTATACTCGCCAATACATTTTTGTATTGACATTATTTTAACGTATGTTGCAGGTTTATCGCAGGTTATCATGAATCAAGATTAGGAAGTCTAGAAACCCACAATAAAAATTCTAGGTTGTCGGATTTGAATTGTTTGAGAGACATGAAATCTGTATGACTATTTGTGGAATGTTGTTTGATAGTATGGGATATTAAATTTGTTAAATATTGTCACTAAATAGTTGTTATGGATTCTCTTGAGTAATCTGATTCGTCTAGTGTCTCGCCCCGATGATTCCGCCATCGGTTGAGGTGTGACATGGAGGGTGTATCAAGGTTTACCCCTGCTCCGCTCATGCTGGTGCCTGCTTGGGTACATGGCTGGACCTGAGTTTGCGGTCCAACCTGAGTGGCTTGCCGAATTTTGTTCCCTGTAAGCTGCTGGCTTAGCTGAGCCAGGAAGGCAACTACTTGGGGATACTAGGCACCGTACATGGGAAAGCTTTGCTGGAAGCTTGAAGATGGTGACAAGCTTGCAGCTACAGCTCTGCTAGCTAATGCTACTCAATGAAATAAACGAAAAAAAGTGTTACCTATAATGTATGATTGAGTAATGACAGCCGTAAGTATAACTTTTCCATCACATAATCCATAGTTAAGATTACATTTTTAAGTTTTGCTATCAAAAAATAAAAACAATAACATACAATAACAAATTACAAAAAAAATTCAACAAGTACCTGAAACTAAAATTTAATTTATTCTTTCATCAACTATTGCAACACTCTAACTTACTTTTTTACGGATGAAAAGACTTTTATTATTTTAATATGATGTATAAAATTTGATTTTCTTATTTAAATATTAAAAAAACTAAATCTAGTTTAGATATGTAATTATTAGTTAGATTTTTTTTTTTCTAAATTATACATCATATTTGAACTTATAAGAAAATACTTCAATCATATTTAATCTAGTCTACTCATGGCATTATAGCCTAGTGGTATCTTGGTGGTGGGATAAGGCTTATGACCATTAGGTCATGGGTTCGATTCCCACAAAGGGGGTTTTTCCCAGATTTATTGGGTTTCCTCCTGAATTGGTGTATAGGCATTATTGTCTAGTGGAGATGGATATGATCGGGTGGTTCTGTTCTGCTGGTGGCACGATGATACTCCAGTGATCCGTCAGTTATCCAAATTTACCGTTCAAAAAAAAAATATTTAATCTAGTCTTCAACACCCTCACCTCGATTCCCTCTCCCCCTCCCTCTTCGGCTCTTCCCCCACTATATATACTGACCATGGCCCCTTTGATTTCACCACCCATCATTATGTGAACACTACTATCACTTTGAGCCTTATGGTTATCTGAATTTGTATACGCATACACATCTATGTATGCATAGGATATGTATGTAGTATGGCAAATGTAAAAGGATGCCCATGATGGTGATGACAACTACCATGATCTTACTATGTGTTTCTTGGAAATACATAAATCAGTATGAAAGAATCTATAAAGCTCAGGAGGGATAGCGCCCTAATAAAGTACATATAAATCATGTTTATGTGGCGCTATCTATCCTGAGCCTCACCGCTTCTTCCTACTTCATCCACCCTAGCTTACAAAAAGATCTTAGATGGTATGATTTCTTTCTCTCTCTTCTCTATTCCCATCCCCATCTTTACACACACAGGTACACATAGTTTTCCAAATGCAAACGATAAGGTGTGATTGTATGAAAATTTATACAAAAAATATTTTTCTGCATATAAAATTTTCAGATGGTCTTATTTAAGAAAAAGAATTGTATAAAAAGTAGTTTTATGTATCTTACTTTATATGTATACTATTTACATTTAATCACTTTTATTAGGATCATTGGATTTTTAAACTATATTATTTGTTATTTAAATATATATTTAGTTTCTTTTACACAAAGAAATGAGCAAAACATACTAAGAAATGAAAATTTGCTCCATTTTTTAACGTTTGTTGTAACTTAGCTGAATACAAAATGTTATAAAACACATTTTTTTTCCAATACTTTTAAGATGGCATTCATCTTTCAGATATTTAATATAAATAAGCCAGATATGAGATATGTATGAGTGAGTCTGATATATGACAGTTTGTGTAAGCAGGATAATTAGTGACAGTCGTCCATTAATGCTATCTCCGGTAAATAGAAACTGGATGGGCATTATTGTGATACAGTATAATAAATACTAGTTTTTTATATCATCATATTTAAATTTATTTTTCTTTGAAGCTTTTTTTTTTTTTTTTTGAGAAAATGCATTGTTTTTTCTTATAATTTAATGGATTTAATACTTCCTATTTAACATTTGGTACTATAATAAAGAGTTTAATAGAGGGAAAAGGGTGAATTCAGAGGCAATTTTTTGGTGAAGTACAGGCTACATCAGTTTAAATATGGATAAAAAACAAAGGAAGGAAAACAAACCTGGAGTGGAATAATTGGCTTAGGTTCGAATTTGGTTAGTAAAGGAAAGCTCTGTTTTGTTTTCTAATTGTTTTCTTTTATATGTAATTTGGTGAGTTTTGTTCTTTAGGTGGTTGGCTAGCTTCTTACTAACCATTTGAAAATTTTCTGGTGTAATTTTGGTGTGGAATAAAAGTTTCGTTTGCTGTTAAAAAAAATAATAAAGAGTTTAATGCATATTCAACGTTGTCAGTTGTCACTGGTTTTATGCTATATAAAAATGATTAAATTATATATATGATTTTTTACAACATTAATAGAAGGAGGTGCTCTAAACAATCATATTTAAGCAACATCTACATACATCAAATTGGTTATGTAGTAATGTTCACATAATAATAGTATACACAAACTTTAACCTTTTAGTTCGATAAAAAATGACGTCAAGTAGGCGATTAAACTGACTTGAGGGATATTGTATTTTTAATAATTATGTAGTAAATGTTCACATAATAATAGTATACAGAAACTTTAATTTTTTAGTTCTATACAAAAAATGGCATTAAATAGGCGATTAAACTGAGTAGAGGGATATTGCATTTTTAATAATACAATTTTCGTTTCCGATGACAGTCTTTAATGTAAAATGGATGTTGACTTGTATCCCCACTTCGTTTAGGTCACGTCTCCTTCATTATTATATTTGACTCTTCAATGCATTTTACTTTTCTTGCCGTTCAAAAAAAAAAAAAATCTTACTTTTCTATTTTCGATTTTCAAAATAAACAAATTCACTGCTTTTAAATTAATCTATTATATATAATAAACATAAAGATTTGGGCTGATGTGGCATCTTCTTAGAGCCTCCTAGTTTCATTTTTGGCAGGAAAATGAACTTGGTTTTTTTGTTACTCGCGGATCCTGTTTTTAACCCGTTTTATAACCCGGTTATATAAGTCACCTAAAAACCTAAATTCATGTCCCCTCATTCTTTTCCTTCACTCTGCTTCACACCGAAACCCTAGCCTCCATCTTCCTTTGGCTTGAAGCTTCTACCATCAATCTAAATGATTTAGCATCATCGTCCTCCCGATTTCTTCTCTCAATGATTCAAGAGGTTCTACAATCAATAGTATTGTAGGATTGATAAAACGAAAATCATCGATGTCCTGTGTCTACATCTGCGAGGCGATGATGGCTAGGGTTCCCATGGTGATTTCGGTAAGAAGGATCTTCATGTATGATTTTTGAATCAGCAATTATTAATCATCTGTGTGATTGTACTGGCTAACTTAAGTTTCAAATTAGCACTCATAGTATTTACTATCAGCGTTTTTTGATTGAATTGGATATGTTTATCTCTGAATTCATCCATTTCTCCATGTATCTTGCTATTTTCTCCATGTGTTTGGATTTATCATTCAGATTTGTGTGTTAGATAGATGTCACAAGATTTCAGTTATGATTTTATTGTTTGAATGTGTTATAGGATCGAAGATTGAAGATCCGGCTTTTTTTCCATTAATCGCCGGTTCCATTTGAATCCTAAACTGATGGTTTTTTTGGGGATACCGCATAAGGCTGCGATAGAGGTGGAGTTCTTTGTCGGCGGTGGTTTAGCGTCATCTAGGGTTCCGATCGACAAGCTTTTAGTCAATTTAAGTTTTAAATTAGGGTTTCAAGAATGTGTGTTTGATCAATTTCACTCTCAATCAAATAATTACTTTGGCCTTTTTTTGTAATATTAGTCTTCCATAATTTTAACTTAGGACTGATATTTTGGTTTGGATTATGCAATTTTGTTGCGAGATTAGTGTAGACAAGGTGTTGTGGACATGTCTTTAGTTAATACATATTAACGAGTGTTTCATGGTCTTTTTTACAGTTCGTTGCTGGTTACTTCACAACTGTTTTCCTGCTATTGTTTATGGTGACCCTTTAATTGCTCATGATTAATGGAAGGTATATTCCTAAACTTGAAACTTTATTGAGTTTTTTTATTGACTGGTAATTGATGTTTTTGTAAATGTATGAATGCTTATTGGTATTTGTATGCCTGTTTTTTCATGTCTACAATATAGCCACTGATGTCTTCTGTAAAGATTTTGTTCGCGAGAAACGACCCCTGTAGGAACTTACTTCGCAATAAACCGGTTTACTTCCTTTTCTCCTACACCTAAGTTCCTCTTCTGAATTTGTTTTTATTTCTTGATTGATCTTAGTTATGTACTTATGTTCAATTCATTCAATTTCATCACATTCTTTGTTTTGCAAACAATCGGTTTAAACCAATTGTCGGTGACGTAATTAAGTTTTGGACACCTGGTTGTGCTAATTCTTTTGAGAAGCTCTATAAGGTAAGTTCAAACCTCAAACACTCATCATGTAATTTGTGATTGATCGATTATCGGATTAGGCAAGGGACAACCTCCTAGACTCAGCATATTCGATATCTTAAATTTGCTACACTCTTCAACTTATGCAGCGTGATCTTGATAATTAATGAGTAGAACTACTTTTCTTTTAAATGTTGCATGTTGTGACCTTGCTTTATATATCGAGGTGTCAAAATGGGTGGGGTGGTCCGGGTTGGTAATAGGTTAAAATATGCGTTTTTTTTAACACGGGTCAAAGTGGATTGAGTCAGGATGATTTTCCCCCAGTGGCTTGTGTCTGTCAAGTGTCTTATTAAATTTTTTTTTTTGTTTTTTTTAACAAATAACTCAAGGATTAAATACTATTGCAAAAACTATGTTAAACACAACAATCAGATCCGTATATGATTTTTGTTATTTTTTTAACTTAATTTATAATCATGCGCTCTTGTTCAGATACTGGGACTTGAGGCAAGCAAATCCAGTTCACACTCAGCAACTTCCTGAATGCTGTTATGCACTTACAGTCAGACATCCCCTGATGGTCGTTGGTACTGCAGATAGAAATCTTATAGTATTCAATCTGCAAAACCCCCAGGTACAGTTAATATCGAACATGGGTTGAGTTATGAGATTGCATGTTCTATTCTATTTAAATGCCATTAAAAAGAATAAATTTGATATCGACTCTACATGAATCACAACAGACTGAATTTAAGAGAATCACTTCTCCACTCAAGTACCAAACTAGGTGTGTTGCTGCGTTTCCAGATCAGCAAGGTTTTTTGGTATGTTCCTACTATCAAATTGTCGTGTTATGTTATTTTAAACTCATTGTTCTTAAAGTGAATATTTTTTCTACTAATTAAGTTTGGTTGTTAGGTTGGATCGATCGAAGGGAGAGTCGGTGTGCATCATCTTAATGATCAACAACAAAATAAAAACTTCACTTTTAAATGTCACAGAGAAGGAAATGATATATACTCAGTCAATTCTCTCAACTTTCATCCCGTAAGATACTTCATTTTTACTGCTATTGGTAAATTTGTTTGAATGAGTTGTTAACATTTTGTTTCGGTTTTCAGTTCCATCACATGTTTGCAACTGCTGGATCTGATGGTGCTTTTAACTTCTGGGACAAAGATAGCAAACAAAGACTTAAGGTTTGATTATATTCAAATTACTTTTGAACCCGTTTAGATATTAGACTATTAGTTATGGGAGTAAATTTGACTATAAGGTTTGATTATAGTCAAAAACTGCCACCTCTAATAGGGTTTTCGCAATTTCACGTATTCATTCTATGTTTAGTTGAAAACGTGAAGAATCACAATCATTGTAAGTTTGTCAATTCAACTCTTTAATATTTGGAAAATATTTTATGAATGATTTCTGGAGTTAATTGAATCATTAAATCTATAATATGAGTTCAAGTAACTGCTTCATGTTGTAATATGCGTTTGAATCTTAGTGATATAGGGTTACAGATTCGGGTGTTTGACGTTTTTCGACAAGTAGGGGTGTGCACGGTCGGTTCAGTTTTATGGTAAACCGAAACCGTATCCGAAATGTTCGGTTTTCGGTGCTAAGTGGGTAAGGTAAACCAAAATCTTATCTACCTCCATATCATGTACAAAGTCTATTTGGGTTAGTTTACTGCTACATGTTTGAATCTCAATGTGGTTTGTACTGTTAGTTTATGTTTATATGCTTGCTTATTAATAAGAGTCAGTCAAAGACTCCATCTTATTTGTTAGGCATGTTGCAGCAAATGGGTCATTAATTTTGTTATTTCTTAAGAAACAATCAAGTTCCCTCAAACATTCCAAGTTGGATTCTCAGTTTGGGTTATCAAGATTTTTCACATATACATATTATGTGAGGCAGTGAGATATTATTTTGGTTTGAGGAAATGGGTTTGATGCTCACATAATAAGGAATCACCTACCTATAACATTACATTTAGATATCCATTCCCATTCCCTTGCATTTGACCACAAAAAAAACAAAAACATGGCAATTATGATTTATATCAAAGGTTCATGCTCAGTAGGTGTCTCTTATTAATAAATTCTCAGTGGTTAGCCAATTCTTACACAAATTATTTAACTATTAGTTGTTTTGGGTTTATATTTTATTTGCAGGTCTGTGCTTCCCAACGACTTCAAGGCGGTGCTCGCTTCGTTCATCAAGTCTCTCTCTCTCTAATTGTATGTGTGTTTGGATTTAGGCGTAATGTGACAATCTTGATGAAATTTGGCGTTGTAGATGATCGTATTGATGTTTGTATTGTTATTGTGTAATTAGTTAACAAGTCTACCTACAACTTCACAGCCTGTGATTAAGACTACGATAGTTTATAACTCTTCTTATAACGAAGACATTCACATGTCAATCTTTTAATTATTTATTAAACATAGAGTATATTAATATAAAACTTTCTCCAGCCCGGGAAGCATTTCCCGGGTGATAACCTAGTATTATATATAAGCATGTGCATACCAAATGTGTTTAATGCCATGTTGTCGAGAGTTTTAGTTCTAGTCTAAGGTTGGACGGTACGGGGACCGTCCAACATTGTCGCCGTGCCCTCTCTCCATTTTCTGGCCATTGTCGCCGTGCCCAGGGGCGCAGGATTTAAGGGGCGGGGAGGGGCGCTCGACCCCCCAAACTTTTCGGTCAGTAGTGTTATATATGTACGTTTCGTATAAGATTTTGTAGGTATATTCGTTTTCGCCTACCCCCCCCCCCCCCCCCCCCCCCCCGGTTTTATAAAAAAAATTAGGTATATACATTTTCGACCCCCGGTTTTAACTTTTTGTATTTATATAGCCCAAACAAAATATTTAATTAGCCCAAATCATTATGTTTAATTTAGGGCTGCAATTTATGTGATTTAGGTTGAAATTATGGGTGAAATTGGTCCAAATTTTTGCCCTAAATTTGTTGAATCTTTATGTAACTATGTCTAATTTTATTTGTTTAATCTTTATTGTGATTTGATTTAGATAGAAATTAGAGTTTGAAATTTAGGGTGATTTGTCAACTTGTTTTGTTAAAATGATACCTGCTTTTTTAATGTTTGAGAACATTTTTTATTTGATATTAATGTTTGACCCGACCCGACCCGAATCGAATCACCGACGTCCGACCCGAACACACACCTCGAAACTACGTGATAGAAATTTTTTTTAGGTCCGTTACCTTCCGACCCCCCGAACTTTTTTTTAAGCTTCGCCACTGGCCGTGCCTGCTTCATCCAGATCGTCGGAGGTGAGACGACTTGGACGAGCCTCCCCATCTCACACACATACATACATATACATATATATTTTAGGCCCATCCTCCTTCCTTACCTCCATCATCTTTGCCCCATTCTCACACCCGATCTACATGACGCTTACGTGACGGGTCATCCTCCATCAACCATACCGTCTAGCCTAATGGTTGGTACTGAGGTTGATTAACGTGTAGCTTTAGAGAATGATAACTAGCTAGTGGAAAAAGAAAGAATATGTATACAACGCGTTAATTTATTTATTTATTTATTTTTTTTGGTAGAACATGTATTTTTTATTCATCCTTGCCAAGTTATATTAAAACAGAAGATTTATTTATTTCTCTTTACCCTTTTTTTTTCGTTTATTTGACTGAAAGTATACAAATTTACCCATATACATATACAGTACACGTGATGCAGTCGATTTTGTTTAACTTTCTATGAGCATTATTATATTTTAATTATTAGTTATATTTCGGAGACCGAAACAATTTTAACATCTAGAGGGGTCTAAAATTGGTTTTTCTTTGTCATGAGTATCACTTATATAAAAAGAATGTTTTTTTTGTCTATAACTCAATTATGTAAAACACTAAAACAATAAGTAGCTTTGAAATTTATGTTGATTAAGGACAGTAAATGTAAAAATTATAAATAATGTTTTGACCCAAAAATTTATAATGATTTCAGTAAGATGTGAATGTTAAGATCGATCATCAACTCCTTATATTAGAAGCCTGTGACATTGTAGCATAGTGACATCTTAGGCTCCACGGTATGGGCTGCGTCCCAGGGTTGTCCCGGATCGACGCCGGGCTGAACACCATTTCGCCCCCCCCCCCCCCCCTTTTGCGTCGTCCTCACCGTCTCCCCCAGGACGTCTGAGACGTCCGCTAAAAGACAACCAATTTGACCGTTTGGGCTTTGGACCGTTTGAAAAGAAAAAAAAATGTAATTCCAACCCCCAAAAAATTCAAACGGATACTTTTAAAAAAAAGGCCACAATTTCATTAATCTTTTTTATAAATACAACCCCAACACCCCATTTTTTACCCACTTCAACCTCATCTCTCTCTCAACTTTCATACTTTTTATAAAAATTAGCCATGTCTTCATCTTCTTCTTCAACGTGGTATTCGTCATCTTCGGATGAGAATGAAACCTTTTTTCGCAAACGTCATTATGTACGCGGCTCAGATGTTCATGGAGGAGGATGAAGAGTCTGAAGCGTCGTCACAACGTCGGCCATTCGCCAACTGGCATATGGGTACGCACCCAATGCGTTGGACGAGTATTTAAGGATGTCCGAAAGAACCGCACGTGAATGTTTGCACAGGTTTTGCAAATGGGTCGTCAAATTATATAGCAAGAAATACCTGCGGAAACCAAATGCAAATGACGTTTAAAAATTATATCAAGCACACGAACAACGACATGGTTTTCCAGGAATGCTCGGGAGCATTGATTACATGCACTGGCCGTGGCAGAACTGCCCTACTGCTTGGCAAGGTCAGTATACTCGGGGAGATCATGGTCATCCCACTATAATTCTAGAGGCTATTGCGTCACAGGATCTCTGGATCTGGCATGTTTTTTTTGGTCTACCTGGTTGACCTTAACATCATCTACCAGTCACAGATATTTGATATTAATAAATTTATTTTTTAAGTTTATCTTTTTTTAAGTTATGTAATGTTTGGTTTTTTAATATTAATGAATTTATTTTTTTAAAGTTATGTAATGTTGGGTTTTTTTTAAAAAAGTAGATAAATTAAAAAAAAGGTTAATATGGTGGGGTAGGACCATGCTTCATTTCCATTGATCTACCTTAGAGGAGCATCCTCTATGGGACTATGATGTGACGCCTACGTGGTGGATCATCCTCCAAGAGAGGATGGTCACCATACCGCATAGCCTTAGACTGGAAGGTATGGGGAGGGTCATCCCCATGGGGATGGGCCGCCACATAGACCGCCACGTAAGCAGGTGTGAGGATGGGCCTAAAGGGGATGGACCTAGGGGGTGGGGGATGAACCCCTTTATATATATGTATGTGTGTATGTATAGGTGTGTGTGAGTGGGTGAGGCCCGGCTTGGGCTGCGAGCAGCGGACGAAGAAGACGGAGCAGGACCGGCGACGGAGCTTGGGGGTGGAAGGTTTGGGGCGGCGGCGAGAGGACGGGCATGGGGACATAAAGCTTATGACCATTAGGTCATGGGTTCGATTCCCAAAGGGAGGTTTTTCCCAGAGTAGTTGGGTCTTCTCATGAATTGGTGTATAGGCATTATTGTGTGGTCCGTCAGTAATACAAATTTGCCGTTAAAAAACAACTCCTTATATTACAAATAATATTGACTTAAATACATTCTCAAACTTATGACTTATTCAAGTATTCTCACTTTTTTAATAACAATTTATTGATTTATTATGATAACTACATCACAATTTGCATCTTGCTTGAAGTCTTAAAATTTTAATTATGAACTATACCACTAAACTATCAGAATGTTTCCTTAGTGACCAAATCTTCATATTAGTTAGGTAAACCATTTAAAAGTATGTTTATTACTATTTGTAATACTGACTAAATCACACATTTTTTATCCAAACTTCTAAATTTATACATTATCTATAGCTCTTGAAAAATTAATCTCATAGACAGGATGTCTGTCAAGCCTTAATATTGTTTGGGTACAAATAGTTTTGTGTATTACATTTTTGATGTAACACACTCCTTAGGCCGGTGGGTGTGGCTTAACGCCACCCCGCCAACTCATCATCCATAGCGTCCTAGGGGCGCCATCGGTCACATCGCGGCAGCGAAAGGGGGGGGGGGGCATCTTCATCTCGCCAGCACGTTAACGAGAGGGAATTGCTTTGATCGAGGGGTGTTTGGTCAAAGTTACCGTTGTAACGGTAACATTTCAATTAAAAAAATAATGAGTTAATTGCCATTTTCGCCCCTGAGGTTTGGGCACATTTGCCATTTTCGTCCAAAATGAAGGTTTTGTACCATTTTGCCCCCAACGTTTCTAACTTTTTGCCATTTTCATCCAAATATCTAACCAAGTTACTTTATGCCATCTATTAGGATATTTTTAAAATTTCTCAATTATAAGGGGGTAATTTGTAATTATCTATTCTAGATATTATATCAGTCTTTTATAACAATTCTTCTTCATAAAACCCATTTACAATTACATAAAAAACCCTAAATCTTCCCCCTTTCTTCTTCATCTCTTTCTCATGAATCCAGACATGGTTGTATGCAATTCCGGTTGTACGTTCTTATATATGTCTTTTTCCCCGGCATCCGACCATTTTGGGCATGATGAGGTCTAATTTTGTAGACATAGAAGGGGGGTTCTATAGAGAGAAGCAACCCCGTTGTTGCCTGTATTTGTACGACTGTCTATGGTGGCGGCGGTTCAGTGAGGTATTCTGTCTATCTCTATTTTGTGATATATCAATCGAAGCTCTATGGGTTTTTGGAAGCCCACCACCGGCTTTCGGTGTCGTCGGTTGTATTTTTGGGGCTTTTAAAGTCCAAGTAACGAAGGCGAGATGATGATCGGGTTTGGATGTTGTTTCTGTGGCGATGATGGTGGCCGGCCACTTGGCATGGCAACTCCGGTTGCAGCCGTGGCTGCATCTGAGCTTCTTTATTTTGCGACGACGATGATGATGATTATAAATCTGAGTCGGATGCTTATTTTTTTCGTTTTTTTTTTTTTGTAAATGATGATGATGATTACTGGGTTTTGTAGAAATAAATTAACTGAAAGACATGGTTTTTGTCTATTCTAAACTTTTGTCTTTGTGATCCTGTTACATAAGGATAAGCAAGCTGGTTATTTTTTTGGTTCTCTCTAAAAGTTACAGCCACCGCTAGCACCGCTGGTAAGCCCCACAACAACCACCATCTCTCTAATAACCCAAACATTTTGCCTCATTGGCATGTTTATCTTTCTACAAAAAACATGCTTATTTTTTCATTTTTTTTTTTTGTAAATGATGATGATGATTACTGGGTTTTTTTATGTCTGTAAATGTAAATGGGTTTTATGAAGAAGAATTGTTATAAAAGACTGATATTATATCTAGAATAGATAATTACAAATTACCCCCTTATAATTGAGAAATTTCAAAAATATCCTAATAGATGGTATAAAGTAACTTGGTTAGATATTTGGATGAAAATGGCAAAAAGTTAGAAACGTTGGGGGAAAAATGGTACAAAACCTTCATTTTGGACGAAAATGGCAAAGGTGCCCAAACCTCAGGGGCGAAAATGACAATTAACTCAAAAATAATTTTAAACTTTTTAAAATTCACCTATAAATACCCAACTTTTTTTTTCCATAATTTCTATCCCTCTACCTCAATCTTTATACAAAATCTATACACTTTTTTTATATATTCATACAATGTTTCCCAACAACAAAACGCATGGGATCCGAGCCATCCGTTTTGGCAAAGTGCGCAACACAATCCCAACAACGAGTAAGAAGACCGTTATCGAAGAGACCCGCGGACGGGTGAGCTTGGATATTATCCGATGCCACCTAGCACCCCAACTTCTCCTCATCCGATCACTCCACCGATTACCGGTTTTTACGGATATTATTTCCAACCTCCATTTTTTCCCCAAAACACACACCAAACCCAAAACATACCCCAAACCCAAAACACACCTGAAACCGAATCCGTACCCGAAACCCAAGCCGAACCCACTTCCTCAAAAGGTTCACGATCGAGAAGGCATCGTAAGAAGGATGAGACCGAAACACGTGCTCCTAAGAAGGTCGAATTGTGGACGCCTAAGGAATAATTTGCGTTGGCACAAGCATGACTCGACGTATAGGAATATGAAGTTGTTGGTAAATTTTATCTCAATAAACTTTTTTTACATACTTTTATAAACATATACTTTTGTAAATATATTTTTATAATTAAACATTTTTATAGGAAACAACCAAGATATAAAGGTATTTTGGAGGCGTATACGTGAGAAGTTTTTCGCCGCAATGGGCCGTGACGAATATCGTACGGCCGACTCTTTTTCGGTAAAGTGGACCGCTATAAGGACGAAGGTTAGCAATTTCAACAATATACATACTAATCTCGTCAACGATCATCGAAGAAGAAGTCGTTTGAGCGACGTGGGCGTTATGACCCAAGCCCTCGCCGACTATAGATTGTATCATGGGCATACATTTACGATGGTAAATTCGTGGGAGCTTCTTCACAAATCTCCCAAGTGGCATCTTGTACCGCCGTTCGACCCAACCTCCCATATGTCAAAACGGTCCAAATCAACAACCACTACCGAACCATCCGAGTCCGATGCTCGTACAACAATTAATCTAAACGACGATTTCGACGAATTTGAACAACCGCAAGAGCTGCCACGACCAAAAGGTAGGGATAAAAGTAAGGTAGCGGCACGAGCACGAGACAAGTCTTCTTCAACGCCATTGGATGGCCTGTCAAGGTTGGACGAGTTCGAGACAACTCTCAACAAAATAATCTTGATGAAGGAAAATGAGCAACAACTAAAAATGGAGAAACAAATCCAGAAAGACATGGAATTTCTCGCGACAGACTTTTCACATCTAGCAAAGATGACCGAGTCATTTTGAAGGCTCGTAAGGCCAAATTCGAGCGAAATATATGTAGTTTTTATTTTCTAGTACCTTAATTTTTAACCTTTTGCATTTTTTAGGACTTTGTAATGTTTTTCTTTTATTTTAATGAAATTATGTTTTTTTTTTATTTTCTAGTTATTAAAATTGGCATTTAATTTAAAAAAATAAAATAAATAAACAAAAAATAATTAGGTAATGATGATGGGGGCTTTATACCACCTTGCAAGTTAAAGGAAGGTTAAAGCCCCATGTGTGACGTGGACATGACATGACGTGACGTGACGTGACGCTGAGTTAGCGTGATAAAGCCCCTAGGGACTTTATACCACATCCTTTAGCCTTAGTATTTATATGCAGACATAGAGCATTTATTAATTTTTATAATTTTATTTTTATTGTCTAACATGAAGTCCACATAAACTAACAAATATAAATAATTAAATATTATGTTGTTTAAAAAGTTGTGTCGCGAAGCTTGCTCAAAATTAATTCGTTTATAAAACAAGTTCGCTCGTTGACTCACTCATTTAGCTCGACAGAGTTAAAGACCAACTTTTAATATTAATAAGTTAAAACCTAATTTTAGTTATAAATAAGCCCAAATAATATGATTAATGAGCCTATTAGAGACCTCGGTAACATTTCCATATTATAAATTTCCAAATTGTTGTTGCTTTATATTGTTGTAATATATGCATTGGGGTTTTTTCAAAAAAAAAAAAAAATTGCATTTTCCATTTTTAACCCAAAAGGTTTTATCTTTTACATTTTAACCCCTTTTACTTTTTTACTTTTAACCAAAAGTTTTTCATCTTTTATAATTTAACCCCAACACTTTTATGTTTTCAACTTTGATCCCCCATATTTTTCATCTTTCGCAAGTTTTCCGTTTTACGTTTCTTTTTATATTTTGCGAGTCAACATGCCGCAACGTGCGTGTGGAGTTTCAACGTTTTTTCCCGTTTGACATGCCAATCATGTAAGATTAAATATATTACGTATTAATATTTAATCTGTAGCCATTATAATCATTTACATTATATAGATCAAAATATATAACAATCCTATTAAATAATTAGTTGGTAATTGTTGATGGACCATATTACCCTTATTAACTAATTAGGGTTTCCTCCTGGGTGCTTATATAAGGAGAATTATGTGGAGGTTAAGGGGTTACTCAGTTACACAATTAGACACACCCCATAAGCATAACATCATAATTCGACCTCCATCTCCATACCGATTCCCTTATCGGTTTTTCTTAGTCACCATCATCAGTCAGCACCCTAAGGAGGAACCAGACCAAGATGACAATCATGTCAAACCTTAATTGCTGCGTCTCCATCTGGATTCTCTGCTAACCTGTGCTGATGCAATCAAAGGTATGTTTTCATGTTTTCCTTTATGTTTAAACAGAACTGAACCAACATGTGGTATCAGAGCATATGTTGATTAGTCAGTTCTGTTTTCGTATCCATAATTCTGGGATTGAAACTTGGAAAAACAGATTTTTTTTTTTTTTGAAAAGCTTATGAATATAACAGCCGTTTCGAGTCATAAAGATCCACTCGAAATCCCTGTTTTTCGGAAAAGGATTTATTACTTGTTCACTCGAAATCAATATGGGTAATCTTATAACCGAAATCTGTTTTAGAAAACCATTAAAATTTAGGTTTCGGGTTCCAGAATTTATGTTTTATTTTTTTTTAGGGTTCATCATGTTCTTAGGAAAATTCGAAAATTCTATTATGTTTTGGAATATGATTCGGATTATTAAGTGTTTTTCCTGTTTTGATCTGATTTTGTCTTCTAAAGATTTTCGAAATCTGTTATTAGATAAACAGATTATGATTTTTCGAAATATTTGGTAAAATCAGATCAACACTAAAATAGGAAACATTATCACAAAATCCCTAACAATTCGAATTTTCAGTTACGTTTTGCATTAACAGCTGTTAACAGGAAGTTTTGAGATAAATTTTAACCACCCGAGACCAAGGTCTCGACTAGAGACCACAAGAACTCGACTCGAAATCATAAGTGTTCTCAAATGTATATAACTCGAGACAACGATTTCGACTCGAGATCATAAGGTCTCGACTCGAGACCACTGAGGTTTTGACTAAGGGTTTCAGTCTTTACAACTCGAGAGAAAGGTCTCGACTCGAGACCATAAGGTCATAACTCGAGACCATAAGGTTGTGACTCGAGACCATAAAGCTACAACTCGAGACCATAAGGTCTCGACTCGAGACCATAAGGTCATAACTCGAGACCTCATCATGAGTCGAGATCTCATAAGATATTGTAGTCGAGACCATGGTTCCGACTCGAGACAATAAGGTTGCGACTCGAGACCTCATAACTGACTCGAGATCTCATAACTCAGTCGAAACCTGACTCGAAACCTCATTATTTTAGGCTGTTTAATGTGAACTAAAAATTTTTTCGGGGCTCCGCGCTAACGGGTGGTTTGCTACTAAATAATTGGTTTTTGTAATTACTTAGTTAATTAATAAGGATCAAATAATGTTTTACAAAACCAAAATGGCTTTACTTGAATGAGTTTTTGATATATCATTTCTGGCCAAAGCTGACTTGATACATCTACTTATCATTCAAGTATTACGAAAGCTATGTTGTGTGTGCATCATAAGCATGAATGTCTTAATTTCTGGCCAAAGCTGATTTAATTCATTCATAGATGGCATACTCAACAAGTGCATAACTAAAGTGATTGTTTCAATTCTGGCCAAAGCTGATTTGTTACAACCACTTTGCACATATGCTTAAATGATTACACTACTGGCCAAAGCTGTTTTGTCTTCGTTTAAGTAGAATTTTAGCTATAGTCTATTATTTTGATGTTAGTAATAGACATATCACAACTTCTTCACATAATGATCCTTAGATTAATGATCCTTAATTAAGTTTTTATGATCATTTCGTCTGCCTTATTCTTAGTACCCATAATTTTACTCACTATAATTTTCTTCTATATATCTCTCATCCACTCTAATTCCTAAACCTAAAATGTTTGCTTTATTTAAAGTTTCTATTAGAATTAGCTCTTAAATTAAATCCTTGATTATTTCCTAAGACACGATAATCCTATTGCTCTCTTCTGATAAAGATTATAAAGAAGAAAGTTAGAGCATGATGAATAGGACAAATCGAACATGATGTCTCTTATGATAATCAAGAACTCTCTAACGTAAATGCTATCGCTAAAGTTATTCCAGATTAAGTCTTTCCTAAGACTAATCTATTATTGTGGAATAATCACTAGAACTCCTAAGATGCATGCCTTAATTTAAACTCTAAACTATAAAGTTAAGTGGTATATGTGAATACATTATAATGTACAATACCATGACCCATAAAGTTAAGGGCTTACGCATGGACATAAGTACATTTTTCCAGTACATTACATATTAAGATTTTCACTTGTACAATTTGATGCCTTATAAATCAACTATAACACTCAAAAATACCAAAGTATAATGAGTGTGTTGATAAGCAACATATGTACAAAGAAATAAATGTTTAAAGCTGGAAAATAAGTTGTTATTTACCTTACAACCACTAATACTTTAAAAGAGGATTGTTCTAAGGTCCATAGACAAATTAGAAGTGCTAATTCCAACTTTAAGGTTCTTCAAGGGAAAATCTCACTGCATAATTATGTCATTAGACTAGACATAAGCAACGAGACTATCCATTATTCTAAAGAACAGTTGGGTAAATAAATTAGATAGTCACTTACTAATGATATTTAAGTCTGATAATTCTTTAATATTCCTATTAACACATGATTAGTTGACTCTAGTTTTAAACGTTTCCTTACCAGAAGTCAACAAATAACTAACATGAGAGTTAGTGACAAAATTAAATGTTAAGACTATAAGAACCATAATGAGCAGTCTTCTAACAAAGCTTTTCGATACCTAATATATTCTGAAGATTAATCAGAATACAGTATCATTACTTAGGCTATGTCATGAAGGTTGTGAGGTTTGCATAACCAACATAAAGTCACACTTACCTTAAACTCTCATTTTATTTGTCCTAAATATCTGGATTGAAACATTACTAAGATGAAACTAGATGACACCTTACACTTTCATAACTTTTGTCATCATGCAAATGAGAATTTGACAAAAGGAAAATGAGACTTATAAATTTCATCCATTATAACCGAAATTCATGAGAAATTACGACATGGTTAATGAGGATGATTATTCAACTAATCTCATTCTAAGTGATTTTAAATCATGACGTTAAAGCCCTGAATATGACTTGGCTTAAGGAATAAGTATGGGTCCATCATAAGTCATTCATTGACATTCATGGAAATTATTCCAAATGAAATATTCAGACATAATTTATTTATCTTTTAACAGACTATCAACTTGTATCTAAATTTTGTCGCATATGGCACATGGTCTTAGAAGAAATCTATTCATATATATACTTAATAAGATTCCTATTAAACATGTCCCTAAAGTTTCTTATGATATTTGGACATTAAAGAAATCAAATAAAATCTAACGTATATATGATAGGTTCCCACGTCACGTACCTCATTGAAACTTCTCTTGTAGCATTCTAGAGATATTAAAGATCAGTGGGAGCATTAAGTGTTTTAAAACAACTTGCAATAGTTGCAAGAGGTGGGGAGTGAAAATTTTACATTACCTCAGTTTGCACCTCTTGTACAAGACACCGCTCCATCACGACACTGTTCTATCAAAACCTATCTCCTTAAATCTAATGCTACTCTTATAAACGTTTCATTGTTGCTTAATTGTGGGCGCACTTAGATTTCTTACCTGAACTAACATAATCCTCAACAAGAGAAATCACAACGACTAACGTCATTAATTTGTTTTCTCTATTAGAATTTGTTGGTCGTTAAGTATTGACCCTAAGCATGCTGAGTTCCTAAAGATTTCTAAGGATTAGTGGGAGCAGTCAAAGTCATTATTATGATTTGCAAGGAATACAAGAGGCGGGGGGAAGAGTGTCATTAAATTTCACTCCAAATTTAACTCCGATTACACCTCTTGTACACCATACTGCACCAACTCTTACAAACTTAGAATCCTGAAAATGATAGCAACCTAACCAAGAGCTAATCCATAAAACTGAAACTTCTAATGAACCCAATAATCAACTCAGGAGGTCATCTAGGTTTAAAAGCCTACTAACTTTGATGATTACATAACCTCCCTAACTTAAGTTGAAATGGATTTTGGAAATGTTTACTGATCCTATCTCTTCAAATTAAGCCATTAGTGTCAATCAATATTCTTAATGGAATAAAACAGTTTTCTAGTAAAACTGATTTTATGTGTTCGTATAACATTTGAGATTTGATTGAATTACCTAAGAGTGTTCATAACTAAATCAAATCCTAATATAAGCGTTAAGACACGAAGAAGCATGTTTGATTGTCAAAGGTTATACTCAGGAATAGATAAATTATGAAAGAGTCTTTCTTACATATCTTACAAAAGATTTCTTTGAGGATCATCACTGTTCTAGTAGCTTATAATAATTTTAAGCTACATTAGATGAACATTATAAACAACTTTTCCCTAACAAATGGCTGACATATTTACATGTTCATAAAACAACCTGAAAGTTCTAAACTGAAGGTTAAAGAACACTTTATTTGTAAGCCAATAAAATCCATGTATGGGTTAATGCAAACATCATAATGTGATGAAATCTTAACGTAATTATTTTCATAAAAAAAATCAAGTGGATTAATGTACCTACCTCAAGATGAGTGGGAGCAACTAAGATAAACTTGTCTATATAGATGATATTCTTTTGACAAGTATATGTTACATAAGTCAAAGCATTGTTAACACAAACTTTGATATAATAAATCTCAGAGATATCTCTTACGTGATTGATATCATAACATACTGAGATAGACCCAATGGGACATTAGTTCTGTTCCATAAGTTTAACCTTAAATGGGTCCTTACATATGTAACAAACAATACTGCTCTTCTTTAGAGGATAATAGGATAAGTGAGATTATTTATTTACGCTTCATTAATTGGAAGCCTTATGTAAGTTTAAGTCTATACTCGTTTAGATATTACTCACATTGCAACACACTAGATTTGTCTAGATTAATGTGAAGCATCTAATGGAGTATTACAATATCTTTAAAGAAACGAGAGGCTATAATTTGAAGAAGAAGTGAGAATTAAAACCGGTTTATTACTTTAACTTTGTGATATTCAAAGATGATAAAATGTAATTTCGGGTATATTCTTATGTCAGCAGACAAAACATATCTCATGGAGGAGTCATAATGCACTGATATTAACAACCTAAGTTATAACGACATAATATAGTCACTAAATGTTGTTGGAAATTTATCAGTGGACTCATAAGTTTATTAACTCCATAT
Organism: Helianthus tuberosus; assembly: GCA_030545235.1. Taxonomy (NCBI): domain Eukaryota; kingdom Viridiplantae; phylum Streptophyta; class Magnoliopsida; order Asterales; family Asteraceae; genus Helianthus; species Helianthus tuberosus. The sequence goes on from CM060413.1 coordinate 96,145,388, forward strand.
AATTAATGTTTTGAAGACTTAGTGTGATAAAGTCAGCTACCATGACTCCTTGAACAGTAACAGTTCAAGAGGTGCTGCATTAAGTTTCGATACGTAATTAATTATTCGTTTATGAACGAATTGAGGAAACTAAGTTTTGTATCAAATACATTCATGATGTGCTTAAGGATCCTATATATGATGGGCCATTACCCATAAGTCTTATTAAGAGAGCTCATAGACGGGTATTAGTTAATGGCCGTGCGCAATTGCATATCGTACTATGAATGACTAAGTATTAGTTAATTTTCCTCATCAGTTTGATTTTGTATGTCTCTAAGAATATGTCAAGCCGGCATAATGGCATATAAGACAAATAAAGTTACAAATCAAACAAAGGGCTTACGCGTATTTTGATCATGACGATTAGGTTTTAAATTAAGGCTATAGTATGATTAATGGGGGTCCTGAGTCGCATAATGATTCAACGGCTGTATTTCTCTGCTATAGTACTTGTTTAAGGCTAAAATGAGTGTTAACTCCTGATCAGGCTTATCTAATACTCATAGTAAATGATTACTCGGCTAAGTGGGAGAATGTAAGATTAAATATATTACGTATTAATATTTAATCTGTAGCCATTATAATCATTTACATTATATAGATCAAAATATATAACAATCCTATTAAATAATTAGTTGGTAATTGTTGATGGACCATATTACCCTTATTAACTAATTAGGGTTTCCTCCTGGGTGCTTATATAAGGAGAATTATGTGGAGGTTAAGGGGTTACTCAGTTACACAATTAGACACACCCCATAAGCATAACATCATAATTCGACCTCCATCTCCATACCGATTCCCTTATCGGTTTTTCTTAGTCACCATCATCAGTCAGCACCCTAAGGAGGAACCAGACCAAGATGACAATCATGTCAAACCTTAATTACTGCGTCTCCATCTGGATTCTCTGCTAACCTGTGCTGATGCAATCAAAGGTATGTTTTCATGTTTTCCTTTATGTTTAAACAGAACTGAACCAACAAATCGCAGTGCGTCTATTTTAGGGATGAGATCGGTACGATACCGGTATCGTACCGGTACCGATACCGTAAATACCGTTACCGAAATTGAGGAAATGTGGATACCGATTACCGTACCGTGTTTATAGATTCGGTACCGGTACGGTACCGGTATCGGTACCGGTATTTCGGTACTTTACCACATTGGTACCGCTTTGGTGTCATCCATTGTTTTACCTAAAAAAATTCATGTGCAACTCATCCATCCATTATTAACTGAACTAGAGTAATATATAGAGGAATATAAACAAAAGGTAAACATATTAAGTAGTCAAAAAATTCAAAAGGTAAACATCTATGGGTTCGACTTTTGACATCCAAATTCCAACATGTCTAAAAAATCATCATAATTGATTAAAAATAACCAAACGAAAGAAATTTGATATTGGTTTTTGTAAAAAAATATTCAAGAAAATATAAATTCATAGTGGGATCTAAGATAATAACAAAATACATAAAGTCATTATTAAATTCGGTATTAATACCGGTATTTACCGAAAAATACCGGTACCGATACCGAATTTCGAAAAATCTATTACCGATACCGGTACCGTTTATGATCGGTACGGTACGGTACCGGTATGGTACCGGTATTTCGGTAAAAAATCTCATCCCTAGTCTATTTTTCTCCATTTGACAAGTTCGTCGCAACGCGCGGGTCCTAACATGTAAAGGCTTTTAGAATGTTTTCGTGATTATTTTATGAATGTTTTGTAAATTTTGTTTGGATCCAAGTAATTTTATATCTTAAAAAACCTCATGAAAATCTACAACGAGCGCGGCAAAACGAGTCGGATCAAATATAATATGTTTTCGTGATTATTTTATAAATGTTTTGTAAATTTTCTTAGGATCCAAGTTGAGTCAAATTGTGGTTTCCTTTTTCCTTTTTTTTAAAAGCTCTAATTAATCTCTTTTCATTATACCTGTCAACTTTTGCGTTATACCCGTTACGTTTTCTATGTATGACTCGGGTCATATATAATACGTTATGATTTTACTCTATAATTTGATCTACTTTATGTTTTGATCCAATCACAATGCTTATATAGGTTACATTGAGTTTAATCAAATACGTCAAAATGCGTGTTTTCATATGGTTAACGCATCACATAATGTTTGGACTAATCCATTCGATGTTTGCGAAGAATCCGCGCCGCAACGCGCGCGGGTGTTAATGCTAGTTTTACTTAAATATTAAAATTAATATTAAGTTAAACGAGTTAGTTTGAGATTTTGCTTGAGATTCAGCTCTTTAAGAATAAAACAAGACAAATCATTTTAACTCGTTTAACTTGTAGCCCGAGCTCAAGATCAAGTTGGATGGCTCAACTTGCTTGTTAAGCAACCTTAAATATCAATATCATCATAAATAGAGATCGTGACCAGCACGAACATCGTTCTTGCCTCATTCATATAATTGCAAAATCATAACAATTCCCATATTTATAGTTGAACCCTTAAAATAATGAGACTGAAACCCTGTGAAGAAACAAAAAATAGATATCGATAGTGGTGACAGGAGTGTTGTCGGCTGTTGATGAAAATGAACACCATTATATATAACATGCATAACTCCCTCCGTAGTGGGGTGGGATAGGGCGCCGAAATGGGTTATGGCGCCTCATGACGCCCCGTAACATCATTACGGGCGGCGTTATGAGTGGCCAATTTCGAATTCTCGCGAAAATTATCACGTTATGCCCCTTCCTCCCCCACTCACACACTTATAATTACATACATATGTATGTATAATTAAAGGGGTTATAACTTATATAACCCCCTTACCACTACACCCCCTTGTGATATACCCCCCCCCCCCCCCCCCCCCCCCCCCCTTTATAAAGCCCTCTCTTGTACTTTTTTGTCACTTGTTTCATAACCTCCATCAAAGGGCTTTATGAAGCTTTATGCATAAGAGTAATCTAATTTTGATTATATTTAAAATGTATATATAAACAAAAACCATGTCACTTGTCACTCAGTTCATATTGTGTAAACAATACGATTTATCATGAATTAGTTGAGAACTGCTTGCTACCAATACTGAATTGAATTAAGCGATAATGGGGTGGTGGGCTATTGACAAAGGCAAACACTTAGGTTTGGGAGGGAGAGCCGAAAGGTCTTGAGTTTAAATTCCACGGACGACATGGACTAAAATAACCGTGGCGTTCAAAAAAAAAATTAATTGATAAATGAACTTGGTTTTAACTATGTATTCGAGCTCATTTAGTTAACTAGCTTCAAACACATCCTTGATTTAAGATTATTTAATAAACAAGATTAAACCCATGTTTCATATACTAAGTTTAACTAAACTTGTGATCCTGTGCAAGTACATTTTTTATATAAATGATTTACTTTGTATTTGATAGAACAGTTTCATACTTATAATTAAGGCTAAATTGCACTTTTCGTCCTTTATGTTTCAGGGTTTTTGCAGGCGCTGTTCTTTATGTTTAAAAATTACACTCTATATTCTTTATGTTTGCAACCTATAACGGGCGGTGTCCTTTCTCATAAACCCAGTTATCTTCTAATGTTAAAACCTCTTGTCTCTCTCAACTTTAAACATGAGGGACCTTTTATGTAAAAAAGTGAAACATTCAAAAACAAAAGAAAAGCATCAGCCGCCATCTTCTACGTTTATCCGGCCAGCAATTTCGCCGGATTCCGGCAACTCCGGAACCCCATTTCTACGCTTTTTCGGTCTGTTTCTTTCGCGATAAACATTATCTCCATCTTATAACAACTTAACAACGAAGTTTCAGCATGCATCTCGTTACTTCGATGGTAATCCGGTACGCACTACCAATTCCGGCGAACCCAGAACTTCGTCTTTGAGTTGTTACAACCCGTTTTCCATCTAGATCTTCATCATCGTCACTTTGAGTGTCCCAAGCTCCTTCCACATCCGACATATTTTGTGGAACAAAATCCGGATATTTCAAAGGGGAAAGAACCTCAGCAGCAACAGAGTTAACAATACAGGGGGATTTCGATGGAGTTAGGGGATTAGACAAGCTGGACTTACCATGATTAAGGGAGTGAACCGCAGCATCAAAGGATGAGTAAGCTACCGTGGGACTCGGAGGGCCATCCACATCCATGATTACTTGCCCAGACACCGCCGCTGAAGTAGGCACTGCATTCACATCTCTGTTGTGCTGAGCGTCGAACAAAGGGGCATGAGAAAGGTCATTCACACTTATAGAAGACAGGGGTTGTCGAATATCAGCAGGTTTTGAAGATTTTTGAGTACCCTTACTACTCTGATTCAGCGTACCAGGAGATTTGAGTGGCAATTGTTCATTAGGGTTTTGGATACTACCAGACGATCTGGTTGAAATACGCATGGTGGGGGGTTTATCCACCAAATTGGACGGGGACGAGAGGTTTGGGGGATCCGGTGGTAACGAACCACCGCTTGAAGGCATCATTTACCGGAAAACAAGATCAAATTGATGGATTCACTGGTTGAAGAAGGGCAGAATTCATCAATCGGCAGGAGAGAATGGGGTAGAGAGGGGTTTCTGAACGTTTCACTTTTTTAAATAAAAGGTCCCTCATGTTTGAAGTTGAGAGAGACAAGGGGTTTTAACATTAAAAGATAACTGGGTTTATGAGAAAGGACACCGCCCGTTATAGGTTGCAAACATAAAGGACATAGAGTGTAATTTTTAAACTTAAAGGACAGCGCCTGCAGAAACCCTGAAACATAAAGGACGAAAAGTGCAATTTAGCCTATAATTAATACACAAACACACATCCTATATTATTTATAATGCACATACGGACAAAAAAGTGAATTTACATAAATTTAAGAGTTTAAGTAATTAAAAGTATTACTACAGAAATTACAAATTTCTAAAGCCTTTAAAACCTTTCAAATCCTAAAATATCATGTAAACTTTGTTTGTTCATCCCATATCGGATGAGAAATCAACTTTGAGTGAAAAAAATGGCTATAAAGGGCCTTTTCATTCCCAAAGAATTTATCAATTCCATTGTGAAAGTTTTTCATTGTTAATGGTAAAACTGAATTACCTATGGTTGATTTTTAGAGTTATAATTTTATTTTGTATAGTTTTAGAGGTTGTTTTTCATTCAACTCAAATGGTAACGGGTGAGTTTTTACTATGGTTGAAGAACACATATTAGGTTTCGGTAAAATTGAAGTAAGTGACAAATGTCCCAACTTTTTTAAAAGTAAAATAGATTCAAAAGCCACATGGCCTAACCAATAGTGTCAAAGTTCATAAGATGCTTTAAATTTAGATTTGGATGTGGCCACAATAGTTGTGGGATTATTATTGAGGACATATAAGCCATGTTCATACCTTCCTTGAGCCAGAACATGTTTCGTTGTGCGTTTTTTAATATAAAAGTGAGGTTGAGAAAACAAAACATCCAACCAATTGTCATTATGTAACATCCCAAATGTCAAAAAACATGTGACGTGTCGCCACGTCATATTTGACCAAGGTGGGACAAACCGGACCGATATACCAAAATTAAATGTCGTATTGGTTCACGACATACATGGATTTATAAGATGCAATGGTTTTTATTTCGATAATAAAAACACATGATTACATTGTACTCTAGACGAGTTAATCGTTATTATAATTCCGATGTGGTTAGTTTCAAAATTAGATGGGCTTAAATCGTTAAATGTTCAAAACAAATAAGAGTTTTTACCAAAGCTTGATTTATTAACGAATGAGAGGACTAGGGTTGTCATGTTGAATATTGTGATTAAATTCCACTTTCAAAGTTGAATATTAGAAACTGAGGGACTAAACATGTGCATATGAAAATTTAAATTAAAAGGGGGTGATTATTTTAACCTGGTAGTAAAAATGGTGGAAAAGAAAAAAACCATTAGCTTCCCAAACCCTACATTGGATGCATGGATGATTAATGAGGTTTCTAACCCATATAAGTAGTTCTAGGCATCTAAGAGTGAAGGTATGTGGACTTGTTCTCCAAGAAACTCTTTTTTAACGGAAAATTTCTTTAATCTCTGTCGTTTGTGGGACTTAGACTCAAGACTTCCCTCTTCCAAACCCATATGTTTAAAGGATTTGCCTTTGCCAATGGACTACACCCCATTTGATTTCTAAAATTGGTACTTGCATATATATATATATATATATAGAGTAGGGATCCCGCGGAAAGTGTGTTTTTCCTAGAAAGTCTAGGAAACGATCTGGGCCATCCAATGGGTGTGTTTAATGGTTAAGATGAAGTCAATGGCAATCTTGTAATTTTTTAGTTTATTTAATTCATTGTTTTAAAAGACTAGGGGCAATTTTGTCAATATATCGTGTTTTAAATCAATTAGATAACCGCCAGTCAAACGCAGTCCCTAATTTCACGCGATTTTCCCTCTCTCTCTCCAAACCCATCTTCGAAACCCCAATCCCTACTAAAAATAACTACAATCATGGAAGAAGATAACTTTAGAAAGGATGGAGAACACCGGATCAAATTAAAACACTTCTCCATCTCCACCATCTCCGAGTTCATCATCACCATTCAAATACTGTTCTTATCATCTCCGTTTTCTTGACGATGTGTTTTAACAGCAAGCAAATTAATACAGTTGTGTTTTAGCATTCAGATTCATACAGTTGTGTTTTAACAGCAAGCAGATTCATGCAGTTGTGTTTTAGCATTCAGATTCATACAGTTGTGTTTTAACAGCAAGCAGATTCATACAGTTGTGTTTTAACAGCAAGCAGATTCATACAGTTGTGTTTTAGCATTCAGATTCATACAGTTGTGTTTTAACAGCAAGCAGATTCATACAATTGTGTTTTAGCAGCAAGCAGATTCATACAGTTGTGTTTTAACAACAAGCAGATTCCTACAGTTGTGTTTTAACATTCAGATTCATATAGTTGTGTTTTAACAGCAAGCAAATTCATACCCTGTGTTTTACCATCTTTATATTGTGGGATCTATAAAAAAATTGACTTTAGCCCTGTAAACTGTTAAAACACAGCACCAAGAACATGCTGATAATCTCCAGTAATCTTCTGAACAATGGAATATGCGATTGGTTTAGATTTCGAAAACAAATTATTCAGAAAATCATGGAGAAAAACGGTTACAAAATATGGACATGGATAGTTAGTTAATGAAGATAAATTCCAAAAATAAAAATAGAATGTGAAAGTACACAATTGCCCTTCTAGTTAAAAATCTTCAATGCCACATGTCGCATTCTGATTGCTTCCTAGACTTTATAGGAAAAACCCACTTTCCACCCAACTCCTACTATATATATATATATATATATATATATATATATATATATATATATATATAGGGTAGGGTTCATAAGTGAACAATGATTTATTTGTGAACAAAATGAACTTATCCTGACCATTGATTTTGTAGATCTAGATTTTTTCTTTAATGACAAGATTTTAATTATCTTTTGTAACTTACAAGTATTTTAATAGACACAAGGGTATAATTGTATATTTCTATCTTCATTTAATTAATTAATTTTTTCTCTCTCCTGATTTCTCTTTCCAATTAAAAGAATATTTAATTACATTCTCTATATTTTTTTTTCTCTCACATATTACCTAACTTAATATTTCATAATTTAAAAAAAATACAAATATTATCAAATATTGTTCCAGCTAGAACACAATTAAAAATATTTAATTATATTCTCTATACATATATGTATTAGATCAATGTTTGATGAAAAAATGTATAGTGGAAACAATATGTAGTAATACACAAGTATATAAGTCTGATATATATCGACATGTATACACTATGTACTTGAATAATACACAGGTGTATACGTCTGGTATATACCTGACCCGTATACACATATGTACTTGAATAATACACAAGTGTATAAATCTGGTTTATACTAACCTGTGAAAACAAGATGTAATAATACACAAGTGTATAAGTCTTGTATATACTGATCTGTATACACATATGTTAAAAATCATAATTTAATTAGGTTTAATATTTAATTTTAAAAGGAACATAACGGTTTATTTAAAAAAAACATTAGCCCTTCAATCTCTTATAATTAAAATAATAGAGAAATAATTAAAAATGAGAGAGAGAGAGAGAGAGAGAGAGAGAGAGTTAAGAGAGGAGAAAATTAAGGGATTTTAATTAAAAGTACTTGCCTATGTCAATCTTACCTTTTTAATCTAAAAATGATCAAGGGCCAAGATTAGTTCACTCAGTTCATTCTCAAGAAGTTGTTCACTCATGATCCTAATCTTGTATATATATATATAGAAACGGGATCATGAGAAAACGACTAAAAGTGTGAAAACGGTGAGAACGGATCCTGGTCGAACACGTGGCGTGCGATATAATTAGGGCGGAGAGGCTTTTTTGACTTTTTATTTTCTTTTTTTCCAATACGTGTTCACAATACTGCTTCATTTTTGGCGTCTAAGATTTTTTTTTGGCGTGTAGTTAGATTCAATAACTACCTGGCGTTTTATTGGTCTTTTTAAATCTGCCTCGTTGAATTAATCGTTTTTGTGTTACATAGTAAATATTTTGGCGTTCATGGCGTTCCCAAATTCATTAAAATTAATTAATAATTCTAACATCTTGGCGTCGATGGTGTTACCAAATTCATTATATACCTTTAATAATTCAAACTTCACAATTTTTTTGCGTTTTTGTAGATTTCACCAGTTGAATTAATCCCATATATGTTATAAAGTAATTTTTTTGGCGTTCATGGTGTTCTTAATAATTCATTATAATTCATTAATAATTCAAAAGATTACAATAAGATGAAATCAAAACAAACTAATAGTCTTCTGTATATGGGATTATATCAAAGATGTACCCATCACTTTGTTCATCACTTTCTTCAGATTCATCATCATCATATTGTGCATTGGCGTATAACGCCTTTATCTCGTCTCGTCTTTGTTGCAACCTATACTTAAATATCATGACAACCCTGGATCTTGCATCGTTCGAAGGTGATAAATCACAGAGCTGTTCAAGAAGATGTAGTCTCTCTGTGTTCAGCATTTCGTCCATCGACAACGAATATCCCACCCCGTGTTAATAAGTCACTTTAACCATTCTTGCTTGTTCATCCAAACCCCAACTGGTAACTGTTGGTAGACCAATATCGCCAATATCATCATCATCATCATCTGTTGTAAATTTTCTCTTCAATCTTCTTATTACCGTTCGAGTCTGTTCACAATCGTCGGCCCTGGAATCCCAAGGGCCAGAATATCCCTTTGAACAGCTTCATCCATACTAAGTATGGCCTTGATTATCTTGACCTTCACCCTTCTCCTATCAGAGAACTTTAGGACGAAACGTCTCTCCGACCTCTCAAACCTCCATGCAATAATCTGAGCCATTTTTTTAAGTTCTATGGCATTTTAGACAATGTGTGGCATGTTTAGAGAATATGTGGAGTGTTAAGTTTTGTTTACCTATTCTACTTATATAATGACTTTTTGTTGCCATCATGTAGGATGCAGTCCTATAATGTGACAGGTAATAATGGCATTTTGAAAAGATAAATAAGTTCAAGTACCCATGGAGTGGCTTTTAATATAATTAATGTTAGTAATAAAGTTTCCGTCGTTTCAGTTACTGTTTGTTCAGCTTCATCTGTTAAGGCTGTAACACGTCCCCTCTTTTAGATTTTGGCGTTTTGTATTTTAATGGCGTTTAGATAAAGATGTCACATTGTTCTATTATCTTGCACATTGTTTTATACATTTCAGTAATTTTGTTGGAGTTTTTAATAATACTTGTCTAAAGTAATTTTATTATAGTTTTGGAGTTTGGTGTTTGTGGCATCTTGACGTTTTACAAGCATTTTTTTAAGAGAAATAATGTATTTTTTAGCGGAAAATTATATAACAAACCACATAAAAAATAGAAGCGAAAAAAATAAATTAAAAATCCAAATCCAATTTCTCTTCAAATCTTCACTGTCATCAGTCTCTTTTTATTTGAAACTACAAGAACTGGCACAAATATATGGCATTTTGGGTTTGGTATGATTTTATTGTTGTTTGTTGTTGGAGTGGCTTTGTGGATGTTAGAGACATAGATCGATGTCGTGTGGGTAGATGCTATTTGTCCGTCATCTTCATTATCATCATGTAGTCCAAAATAGCATTTACACTGGGATTAGTCTCTTATTCTCATCCAAACATTCTTCAAGAATAAAGCACACAAAATGACATATGTCATCAGTCTCTTTTTCTTGAAGATTTGTCCATCTCATGCAGCAGAATCTTATTGAGTTACCCCCTCACCTAACAATCCATTCAGTGAAACTTCACGCAGAACAATACTGAATATCCAAGAAACGATGTTTGCCATCTTTGATATTTTAACTTTTTTGGCGTTTTACAATGAGTGGTATTTAGGAAACATGGCGTTTGTTTTTTGGTGTGATCAATGGAAGGTGTTGAGACGTTTTCTCTTTATAGGATGTTTTTGGCGCGTAGTTTAGGCAGGATATTATTATAATAAATGTTATTAATAAAGTATCCGTCATTTCAGTTACTATTTTGTGTTTACTATTTTGTTCAGCTTTATCTGTTAAGTCTGTAACACGTCCCATCTTTCAAGTTTGGCGTTTTATATTTAATGGCGTTTTTTTTGTAGGCCAAGATGATAAAATACACTAACTAAAACAAAGAAAAATTTACGCAGGAAAAATATTTTTTATTATCTGGCGTTTTGTATTTAGTTGGCGCTTTATATTTAATGGCGTTTATGTAAGAAACAATGTTTACCCTTTTACGCTTAATGAAGCACGTTCCAAGTACTAAAATTGATGTTATTTACGAAAATGCCACCGTGCCAATCTAGTGCATAGATTGTTTTGACCTGACGATCCATAAGCGTTCTCACCGTTCTCACACTTTTCACTGTTTTCCCTAAATGCCGACCTTATATATATATATATATATATATATATACATATATGATATTATGAGTGAAATCTTTTCATTCCTACAATTTCTTGATCACCATGGTTAAAGAAATATGTTAGATGATTATTAAGAAACTTGAAAAGATGAGAATTATTAGTATGATATTGATGATGATGATGATGATACAAAGAAGTTGAAATTCTTTGGATTATAAGTTGCATGTGTGTTCTTGATTATGCAGTTGTCTGGTAATCCAATGATGTTACCATCAAAGAACCCTTCTATTATTAACATATTTTCTTGTGGAAATCGGATGGATTTTATTAGCTTGAAGTGATGATAAGAATGTTAGGCAAGCTTGATGCACATCATGTGTTTGATTAAATGCTTAATTTAATGGTTACTACCGATATGCGTTCAAGCATGATTAACCTTAATTGACATAGATATTAATTAACCTTAATTGATATAGATATTTAAACCGTAGCATGTCTAACATGTTTATAATGCTTAGTATAGATCATAAACATGATTAGATGAAATAAATTTGAGTTTTAGATCATAATTTCAAAGATCAACAAAGCTTGTTAGAAGTAATTATTTTTGCCCACCTGTTATGTAACGACTGTAACAGAACCATAACACCTTTGTTTAGGTGTCAATCCCCGATTTCCCTATGGGCCCGGACGTGGGTTTATGTGTGACGGTTGGATAACAGTTTCACAATTTGCAGCGGAAGAAAGGAATAAAAATACAAATATTTAAAGCTTGAAATTACACTAAAATGCATAACGTTGTGATCGGTACAACCCACAAGGTAGGATCTAATTAAAAGGACTTGAGACATCATAGGTCTTTAGCCATGGAGTCGCAAATTCCAAAGCTCTTTGGTCGAACCTTATCCAGTCTACTATTAAGGTTTGCCACTTGTAAGTTTAATCTTTAAAAATATGTCAGCTTTCACTTTCACTGGTAAATACTATTAACCGACTCATTTTAAAAAATCATTTGAAAATTATTTAATAATCATGATAACCATTTGGTAATCATTTGATAATCATTGAGATAGATTCTTGTTACTATATTTACATGCTTGTCATACAATTGGGGACTAGTGCTTATAACCGATACATGATCAATATACACACCATTTAATATTTACGTCTATCAGGTATATGCCTACACCCCGCACTTATTTATGGCCATTACATATAGCTTTCTGCTTATGACTATACATACGAGACTTAACCGAATTAGCTTTATTTTATCTAAACTTCCATCTAAACCCGCCCGATCCTGAACTGACATGGGACAATAGATTTAGGCCTATAGCCATAGGCAATAGTTGGAGGAGACTTGTTTCTAAGGTGGCTTTGTGGAAGGTAGGGAAAGAGATGACCAATTACCTTGGTGATTTTCAATTCGGTGTTGGGTTTCCTAATGGGGTGGATGCTGTGCTACATAGTGCAAACATGTTTTTTAATAAGTTCAACTCGGATGGTCGTTGGCTATGCTTATGGTTGATTTCTCTAATGCCTTCAACATTGTGGATAGGATGGCTCACCTTCGAGAGGTTCAGTCCCGATGTCCATCCATCTCCCTATGGGTCAATTTTCTATACGGCCAGCCCACTAGGTTATATGTCCAGGATGATTGTATTTGGTCTACTACTAGGTTCAACAAGGAGACCCTTTGGGCCCCTCCTTTTTGCCTTAGTTTTGCACCCTCTCGTACATCGAGTGAGGGATAACTGCAACTTACTTTTCCATGTGGGGTACTTGTGTCACACCATGTCTTTTGCGGAAGCGTGGTTATTGGTGTGACTTACTTAATACCATAGCATTCAATCATAACAACGCTAAATGATAAAAACCATAAGATGTTCACCCATTCATTAAAAAATAACATAACATACTTGTTTGAGACATTAACACCAAATTCAAGTTACAAACCACAACTTGTTTAAATGAGTTCATGAAGACTCAACAAAAGACTTTAAATAAAACCGGGCTTAGAAACATGTATCCCGTCCAGGAATAGGATACACCTCCTGATGTGCGTGAAGTGTGTTATAGTTTAGGTATGTATTTTAAGCCCTTTTACACTTTTTAGCCAAGTTTTAAATTTATAAAACACGATATTTATTAACACTAAACACACATATGGGCAAGTGCACCCATCGTGAACGTAGTATAGTGTTGGTAAGATACCGAGGTTGTCCAAGGACACAAGAGCTTTTAGTACCGGTTTATCCTCAACGTCTAATCAAATAAAAAATGTTAGAAAAAGATTTTAAATTAAGAAAATAAAACTAACTAAAATGCTGAAAATAAAATAAAAATAAAAAACAGATAGGCAAGATGAATCACTTGGATCCGACTCGTGTGTTAGTGTAACCTTTGATTATTTTCGCACTTTTGCACTTGTTTAAGAGATTTTCTTAGTTATTGTAGTAGGCCCCTCTTTTGAAGGCGACGTTACCCTCAACCCAGTAGTTTGAGTCAGCAAGGATACAATCCTAAAGGGTCGGATTATTGAAAGATAATTAATTAAGTTAGTAATGCATAATGTGGTAGGCCCCTCTTTTGAAGGCGACGTTACCCTCAGCTAAGTAGTCTGAGTCAGCAGGGATACAGTCCTAAGTAGCTGGGTTAAAGTTTTAATAGTAGTTAACTTATGAGGGGATCAAAGAGTTTGGACCCCCGCCATCCAATACCTTTGGGTATTGAAGGAGGTCCTACTAAATTTGACCCAGGTCCCTTGCAGGATCTCTAAACGCTGAACAACGGCAAGTGTCACACCCTCAAAATACCACCTAGGGAGTGTCCCTAATAGGCGTGTGATGTGCCAACAATGAGCCACTAATTACATTGAACCCATACAAGTTTCTAAATAAAGTTCTCAATCATTAATAAAATATCATCAACAAGTTTAAATGAAAACCAATATGTTCAGCGGAAGCATTAACGAAACCATAGTTTAAGTATTCTCAAAACAAATGTACGAAACCAATGAACCAATATGTGTATCCCATCAGAGCGACCCATGACCACTCCAGCTACCTCAGACAGCAAGTTCCAAATCCAAGTAATCTAACGACCTGCGAGCATGCAACAAGTGTATCAGACAACGCTGGTGAGTTCATAGTTTTACGAAAACGTTGGTTACCGAGTGTTTAGTTAATCCATTGAAATTTAATACCGAAAGTAATGTTGATAATATCTCGATACTGAACAAGACGGCTCCTGATGTATGTTTTGCCATTTCCCCAGTGCTCCTATCAAAGCACCGGGGCCCGACTGGGTCATTAGTTCACACCCGCCTTCTCTCAGGAATGGGGTGAGGGTGCCAAACCTAAGTAGCGCTACCAACTAATACCCCGCTACCACCCACGATAGCAAAAGATGGGACTTAAGAGATAGAGAGTGAGAATATTATCCAACATCCCAGTTTTACCCAAAAGACTTATCCCTCCTCGGGATACCCACTGACTGTCCCAACCACCGGGACGCATGCTCAAAAGTAGTGAACTCACCTTTGGTTTGCTCGGTAGATTTAATTCCTTTCCCAACCACCGGGACGCATGCTCAAAAGTAGTGAACTCACCTTTGGTTTGCTCGGTAGATTTAATTCCTTTTTCGTATTTAATCCAGTGTGTCCTAATCCAATTATTGACCACAGTTAGGACTACGTTCAACATTTAGCACCAAATTTACCACATACATTCATCATGCATTTTTGAGAACTTATGTAGTAATCATCAACAGTTAAGCACGCACCACTTAAACGAAAATTGCTGTTTATTAATCAACACTTAACGAACCACACTCTTTATCATATAACATTTAGACAGCAAACATAGGGCCCATCTACACAAAACTTCCTGACTGAAGCCGCTCGACCCAATCACCGGTCACACGGCCCAACCACCGGCAACACAGCTGGCCCGTAAGCCCAGCGGCCCAATTCAGGTGTACACCCCGACCCCCTCTCCAATCAACAAACATTTTAAATTCGTGGCCCAGCTTTTTAATGAAGCGGCCCAATTACTCCATTGATGTGTGGCCCAGATTTAATTAAATGCTCATGTTCAGCAAATCGTGTGTGTGGCCCAAAACCCAATTCCGAATTCATAATTTAGTTAGCACAATCCAAACAACTTTCAATATACATTACCGAATCATATTAATACAACATCCACTAACATAATAACAAATCAACCAACGTGATCCTGCAACATCAATCCTTAAACTCGTACATACTAACAGTTTCTAAAAGAACAATCATCTTGCATACTTAATTTCAAATAATAACAAATTATCAGTTAGCAATTTCACGCATACACACACAAATAAAATACCCATCATACATCACAAACCGTCTACTGGTTCCGTCTGTTTACTCCCACGGCGAAACACCAAAGCACGTGACGAAACACTACTATCTTGCGTCGGGTTTGTATGTGACGAAACACCACCTGTTTCGCATACTTCGTCGGAGCCACATGTTTTGTCGGAGCCACGTGTTTCGTCGGAGTGCATCATAGGTCCGTCGCCTAACCCGACTTGCCGTCATTCGGCAAATCACAAACAATTACAACAGTTTCGTTAATTTGTTTAGTATCAGTCGCACAGGTTAATGTATGTCCGCTAACAATTACTTATCATCATACCAAAACCATGCTCACATCTGTTATGATCTATTAGTGTTTTATGTACATACAATCCTTATTACTATCCATCAGCAAGAAGGAAACAATCCACTTTAGTGTCCTGTAACAATATAATGTACAACCCTAACAAGTATCACAAGAAACACAATAGTCAATCATCGTACACTAACCGAAGGGTGAAGAGTGGTGTTCGAGTGCATGAGTTTCGAGGGGAAAGGTGCTTCCTGACGCCGATCACCATGAACGAAAGGTGGTTGTATGCGTCTGCCGTCCGGTTACGAAAAGGTAGAAGAGAACTAGGGTTAATTTATGTGATAATTACGTGACATCAGCCATGCTCTCCCTAAACGAATATCCGGGCCTCTACCATTACTGGGCCTGATTTTTGGGCCAATTATAAAGGAACTAGGCCAGCTCTTGCGTGAATTAAATGAGGGACTTCTAGTGAAGCGTATAGGGTCCCTGGCCCAATTAGAATGAACCAATATTGTCGGCTCATTATATCTAGTGGCCCATGTGCTGCATGTGAAAAATTATTGAGTGGATTGCATGCGTCTATTGTAATTGTTTGACATAAGTGCTTATGAGATAAGTGCTTATGAGGTCCAATTAAATCATCAAGATTAAAAGAGTTATCCACATTTGTATATATCGTGTGGCTCAACATTCTAGTTTGCATGAGAATAAAAGTGACGGCTGCATGTTATTAATAATAGGGTTTATCAAGTTGTTTATATATTGATTTTATGCCGAATGAACCAGTAGTAGAGAATCGGCTAGGTGGTTAAACACTAAACCAGAAATTGTGTTGAGATTCAAGTTTACATTTAACTTTTAATCATACATTATTCAATCACATAACACCACACATACAATCGTCAAACACAACACATAACACACAACTGTTAACACATAACACATAACTGTTGGTCATTCACAAAACTATACTTCACACCACATGAATCAAATTGTGAAACAGGATTGCGAGATCAATGATAGTTAAACGGAAAGGCCTTGAAATCTCGGGTTGTCACAGCAAGACTCTTACCAAACCGTTCCCTTAACCCCCGACCAGGTAGCCAACATACCTCCATATAGACCGTGGAGATATGAATGGTGAAAATCTTTTATTTTATATAGACAGTAAAATAATGCCAAGACACCACGGACAAACGATAAGGAAGAATCACCTTCAACATAAGAAACTAGTAATTAAAGTCATTAATACAAAACCAATTAAAAAGTGCAAAAGATTAAAAATAAAAAGTATTACACTAAACACTTGTCTTCACCAAGTGATGTAAGAGACTTAGGCAAACATGACCTTTGATTGTCAAGAACTCTTACGATCAATCTTGGATCCCGAGACGACTCACACACTCTAGGATGGACAATGGATGATGGTGGTGGATGATGGTGTTATGGTGGTGGTGGGTGGTGGGTGAAGTATGAGAGAGGTGGTGTGCCAAGGGATGAGTTGAAATATCTCCAAGCACTCCTATTTATAGGCTGAACAGAAGCTCGGGCACGGCCCCGTGCCCGCTGGGCACGACCCCGTGTCCATCTTTGTCTCTCTCCTCATTAATTGTAATTCGCAATTACAATAAATGCGCCTGCAGGAGTCTGACCACGCCCCCGTGTCCACTGGGCACGGCCCCGTGGTGGGCAATAGAAGCTTCTAAAGGTTTGTCTTTTCTGCTGCTTCTTGGGCACGGCCCCGTGCTCGCTGAGCACGGGGCGTGTTCAGTCTTCTGTTTCCTTGGTTTTGCTTGGGAAGATGCTGTTGAGGGGTCGGGCATTCCACTTTTGTTCCTTTTCTTGTATTTATGTTAGATTTTGCTGTCTTTTTGCTTCTTTTGTTAATTGGAGCTCATTTAATTCTGAAAATACAAAAGGAAGACAAAAACACACTTTTTCCAACATTAGTGCTAAAAAAGGGTTAGTTTTATGCCACAATTGATATAATTTATATGTTGCATTTTGCGCATATCAAATACCCCCACACTTGAATCTTTGCTTGTCCTCAAGCAAAACTCTTTATAATGTGGCTTTATTCACTCCCAAATGGAATGGGTAGAAGAGAAGGTTTTTGGGCTTGTCATAGAGTGTCGGGATTTCCAAGATTCTTTATTGAGGTTTTATTTTTATTTATTTACAATCCTATTCGGCATGATTTATTAAGAACATTCCTTAAGATAAATTACTTATTTGGGCATAACATACTTTTTTTTTAAATTTCATTTATATACAAGTTCACATACCTCACGGGAGATCACTCAACACTCGGCCGAAGGTGTATTTTTTTAGTGAATCACTCGAGAGCGGCATGAAACTTACTTCTACCATAAGCTTGCCAAGCAATCAATCCTCCTCCTTTTTAACTATATACCTTTATAAATATCAAGAGGACTTTATGGGTTTTTTGGCTTGGGCTAAAGGTGGGTAGTTGGGTTAGTGGTTAGTAAAAAGGGCGAAAGGCGTAACAAACGTCGGTTTGAAAGACTTTTTATTTTTATTCATATTTTTATTTTATTTCGATGGATTGTTCAAACAAAGATATTTGATAAACTTTGTTTGTTTGTTTAGCTTCATCGAAAATTTTTATTTATTTATTTATTTATTTTATTTATTTATTTTTTTTGAAAGTCATAAGAGAACCGAACGTTGTTATTAAAAAAATAAATAAAAAGGTTTAGGTGGGTAAAAAAGGTTGTTTTGGGTTAAGAAATGAAAAGGTTTAGGCTCAAAGGGGTTAACTAGGGGGATTTTGGGTAGGTGGTAAAAAAAAAAGAAAAATAATGGTGTAGAATGAAAAAGGGTTAGTCCTAATGCCTCCACCGTTTACTTACTTGGGTTTAAGTTGGTAAGGACCGGGAATGTATTGTTGTGGCAAGTTCTAGAGTCGTATGAACCAAGCGGCTATTCACACAAGAAACGAAAAATGAGCATTTAGTGTAAAGATATATATATATATATATATATATATATTTGTATGCTCGTTAAAGGCTCAAAACTCACTTTTGTGGGAAAAGGGTTTTTATGTGATCAAGTATATATAATCGAATTTTAACTAAGTTTGTCATGCCTTTTCATAATTTTCTTATGTTGGTTCTTTTTATCACGACGCTATCGGTTGTAAATTTGTAAAAATATTACCTTGTTAAGACTTGAATTCCCAACTTAAACTTGGACAAGTAAAAAAAATGAAAATTTTTGAAAAAAAATTTGGGGTGATTAGCGGTTCCAATAGAGTTTTGTGTAAGGCTTGTTATTAGGACTTGCAAAATTCAAGGTTTTAGCATCCCCCCACACTTAAATTACACATTGTCCTCAATGTGTCCCAAAAATAAGTTTTTAGGTTGATTGAATGTGTAAAATGGTGTTTAAAAGCAAAATTTTATGTTACTGGCAGTCTGGACACGGCCCCGTGTTCAGGTGCCAGTGACAAAAATTTAAGAAAAGAAACAGAAGCCTGGGCACGGGGGCGTGTTCAGTGAACACGGCCCCGTGTCCAGTTACCTGAACTGGGCGATTTGCTGCAGATTGTGCAGCACGGGGCCGTGTTGGTTGGACACGGCCCGTGCTGAGCCTACTGTAATGGGAGATCGTTGTCGGATTGTTCTATTTTAGTGCATGGGGCGATGTTTCTCGTTTCCCTTGTTATCCCTCATCATCCAGAGTGTGTTTTATTCCTGCAAATTAAAATTAAACTAAAAGATTAAACTAAACTAAGGATAGTTCCGCGGAATACCTCCGTGGTGCGCCACGTTTATAAGGGTCCTTGGCTAGACCCAAGGTGAGGTTATATGTTTTCCGAGCGGGATGTTTTGCATCCCATGTTGCACCGTCGGAGAGCTTCATCCAAACTCGAATCAATAACCTTCATGTAATTGACCGGGTCATCGTCCTCTATTCTCTTCCCAACCCCGAACTTCACTTCCTTATCACCATATTTTAAAATGAGCGTTCCGTCATTCATGTCTACTACTGCTTGTGCGGTGGCTAGAAATGGTCTTCCTAGTATGAGGGGGACTTCGGTGTCTTCTTCCATATCAAGTATGACAAAGTCGGCCGGGTAGACGAAATTATCAACTTTGACTAGCAAATTTTCAGAGACACCTTGCGGGAATTTGACGGATCGATCAGCAAGCTGTATACTCATCTTTGTAGGACTCGTTTTGCCTAAGCCGAGTCTTTTGAACATTGATGCTGGCATGAGGTTGATGCTAGCTCCAAGGTCAGCTAGCGCATTTCGAATGGGGGAGTCCCCAATCGAGCAAGGAATTGTGAAGCTTCTGGGATCAATCTTCTTTTGGGGAAGTTTGTTGAGTACGAGGGTGGAGC
Source organism: Helianthus tuberosus (assembly GCA_030545235.1). Classification (NCBI taxonomy): domain Eukaryota; kingdom Viridiplantae; phylum Streptophyta; class Magnoliopsida; order Asterales; family Asteraceae; genus Helianthus; species Helianthus tuberosus. The sequence goes on from CM060413.1 coordinate 96,165,400, forward strand.
ATTCTTCGCCTAAGTTAACTAATTGAAATGATTCAATTTTCCTTTTATGAGTGAGGAAGTCCCTCATGAATTTTGAATATTTAGGCATTTGGGTTAGGACGTCAATGAAAGGAATGTTAACATGCAATTGTTTTAGTAGACTTTCGAATTTTGCGAATTGCTCATTGGTCTTCTGCCGGATTAACCTACCGGGGTACGAAACCAGAGGAGCCTTGGTGGGCTCTGGTGATGGAGGAGAAACTTTCTCTTGTTGGGGCGGTGTTGCGATCTCCTCAGTAGGCGGTGGGCCTTCCGCGGGACCCACGATACGGTTCCGTAGTGTTATGAGATGAACTTGTGCCTTTGGGTTTGTTTCGGTATTACTTGGTAATGCGCCTTGCGGTCTCTCGGAGAAATTTTGGGCTAGTTGATTTATTTGTTTTTCGATGTTTTGAATACTAGCTTGTTGATTTCTAAAATTTGATTCTAATTGTAGAAACCTATCCGAGTTTTTCTTTTCAGTGTCGGAGATGAGGCGAGATACAATATCTTCAAGCCTTTCTCGTCCACCTTGTTGTTGAGGAAAATTTTGTGACTCATTTCTTGGTTGTTGAAAGTTTGTTCGTTGATTTAGGCTTTGTTGGTTACTACTACTGCCGGGTTCTCTCCAACCAAGGTTAGGGTGGTTACGCCATCCTTGGTTGTAGGTACCCGTTGGTGGACCAGATGGCCTAGGTCTATTATCAATGTAGTTTACCGATTCTGGTTGATCGTTTGCTTCTTTCATACAACTCCAATTTTCATGTGGCCCACCACACCCTTCACAAGCCATAACTGAGACCGTTTTTGTCATTTCTAACTTTTTAATTTTTGAAGAAAGGGCCTCAATTTGGGCTTGTAAAGAAGTGCTTTCATCAACCTTATGGGCGCCCGGGGTAATAGATTTATTAACTCGGGGAGTGTGCCATTGAAAATTGTTTTGAGCAATTTCCTCAATTTGATTGTAAATTTCATGTGGGCGGCGGTTACCTGAAAAGTCCCCCGGAGCTAGAGTCAAGTGTCTGTCTTGTGTGTGGCAACAACCCATTATAGAAAGTGGATACTTGTTGCCATATCGCAAGACCGTGATGAGGACACTTTCGCAATAGCTCCTTGAACCTTTCCCAAGTTTCATATAAGGATTCCCCGTCCTCTTGTGAATATGTATTAATTTCAGTCATTAATTTAGCCGTTTTAGCGGGAGGGAAATACTTATATAGAAATTTTTGGGCCAGTTCATCCCAGGTGTTTACCGATCCAACAGGGAGGGCGTTGAGCCAAGCTTTTGCTCGGTCTTTTAGTGAAAAAGGAAACATTCGGAGGCGGATGGCGTCATTTGAAGCTCCATTGATCCGAAAGGTATCACATATTTCTAAGAAATTAGTAATATGTAGATGGGGATCCTCGTCCGCAAGCCCATGGAAGGTTGCGGAGTTTTGAAGCATTTGTATCAAATGTGGCCGAAGTTCAAAGTTATTGGCTTTGACATTCGGTGCATTGATAGCGGCGCCGAGATTACCTACGGTGGGTCGTAGATAATCCATGAGGGTACGTTGGTCCTCCATTGGAAGTGGTTCCCCCGAAACCTTCTCTTGGTTTTTAGCTTTTAGTCTTTTTCTGAGAAAGCGTTCGGGTTCTTCTAGAGGTTCTTTTATGTCTTTATTAGAACTGGAGCTCATACACTAAGTAGAGGTGGCGTCTGGTTCCAAGTCCTGCAACAAAAACAAAAAAGAATGCTGGTCAGAAAGTTCACCACGGCCCCGTGCTCAGTGAGCACGGCCCGTGGTAGGAGTTACAGTGATTGTTTTACGGATCCCTGTTACTGGAAAGATGGACACGGCCCCGTGTTGCACCGACACGGCCCCGTGCTCAGCCTTCTGTAACTCGGAAAATAAAAACTGCCAGTACCAATGCTGGGCACGGCCCGTGTCCGACCAGGCACGGCCCGTGCTGAGCTCTGCAGAAGCTGAAAAATTTAGAAAATCCTAAAAAAAAATAAAAAGAAAGTAAAAAAAATGATTAGGCCGTTGATTCCTAACTTTCTTAAAATCCTTGTGTCCCCGGCAACGGCGCCGAAGTGTGTTATATTTTAGGTATGTATTTTAAGCCCTTTTACACTTTTTAGCCAAGTTTTAAATTTATAAAACACGATATTTACTAACACTAAACACACATATGGGCAAGTGCACCCATCGTGAACGTAGTATAGTGTTGGTAAGATACCGAGGTCGTCCAAGGACACAAGAGCTTTTAGTACCGGTTTATCCTCAACGTCTAATCAAATAAAAAATGTTAGAAAAATATTTTAAACTAAGAAAATAAAACTAACTAAAATGCTGAAAATAAAATAAAAATAAAAACAGATAGGCAAGATGAATCACTTGGATCCGACTCGTGTGTTAGTGTAACCTTTGATTATTTTCGCACTTTTGCACTTGTTTAAGAGATTATCTTAGTTATTGTAGTAGGCCCCTCTTTTGAAGGCGACGTTACCCTCAACCCAGTAGTTTGAGTCAGCAAGGATACAATCCTAAAGGGTCGGATTATTGAAAGATAATTAATTAAGTTATTAATGCATAATGTGGTAGGCCCCTCTTTTGAAGGAGACGTTACCCTCAGCTAAGTAGTCTGAGTCAGCAGGGATACAGTCCTAAGTAGCTGGGTTAAAGTTTTAATAGTAGTTAACTTATGAGGGGATCAAAGAGTTTGGACCCCCGCCATCCAATACCTTTGGGTATTGAAGGAGGTCCTACTAAATTTGACCCAGGTCCCTTGCAGGATCTCTAAACGCTGAACAACGGCAAGACTCTTACCAAACCGTTCCCTTAACCCCCGACCAGGTAGCCAACATACCTCCATATAGACCGTGGAGATATGAATGGTGAAAATCTTTTATTTTATATAGACAGTAAAATAATGCCAAGACACCACGGACAAACGATAAGGAAGAATCACCTTCAACATAAGAAACTAGTAATTAAAGTCATTAATACAAAACCAATTAAAAAGTGCAAAAGATTAAAAATAAAAAGTATTACACTAAACACTTGTCTTCACCAAGTGATGTAAGAGACTTAGGCAAACATGGCCTTTGATTGTCAAGAACTCTTACGATCAATCTTGGATCCCGAGACGACTCACACACTCTATGATGGACAATGGATGATGGTGGTGGTGGTGGTGGTGGATGATGGTGTTATGGTGGTGGTGGGTGAAGTGTGAGAGAGGTGGTGTGCCAAGGGATGAGTTGAAATGTCTCCAAGCACTCCTATTTATAGGCTGAAAAGAAGCTCGGGCACGGCCCCGTGTCCATCTTTGTCTCTCTCCTCATTAATTGTAATTCGCAATTACAATAAATGCGCCTGCAGGAGTCTGACCTCGCCCCCGTGCCCACTGGGCACGGCCCTGTGGTGGGCAATAGAAGCTTCTAAAGGTTTGTCTTTTCTGCTGCTTCTTGGGCACGGCCCCGTGCTCACTGAGCACGGGGCGTGTTCAGTCTTCTGTTTCCTTGGTTTTGCTTGGGAAGATGCTGTTGAGGGGTCGGGCATTCCACTTTTGTTCCTTTTCTTGTATTTATGTTAGATTTTGCTGTCTTTTTGCGGGGTCGAGCATTCAACTTTTGTTCCTTTTCTTGTATTTATGTTAGATTTTGCTGTCTTTTTGCTTCTTTTGTTAATTTGAGCTCATTTAATCCTGAAAATACAAAAGGAAGACAAAAACACACTTTTTCCAACATTAGTACTAAAAAAGGGTTAGTTTTAAGCCACAATTGATATAATTTATATGTTGCATTTTGCGCATATCACCTCCTAAACCCAAACGACCCTGAATGACATCCTTTATTCATGACGCAGCTTGACAAACATGCACACACCTGCCAGATCCACTTAGTTCCCTGAAATACATGTAATTTGAAAACATCAACAAAAGTTGAGCGAGTTCATGTGTTTGTATAAGTATGTATAAACCTTTGTAAACAGTGTATGTATGTATGTCTCGGTATGAAAGCAAACAAGGAAAAGATCACCAATGGTTTGCAAGGCCACTGATATGTGTGACGGTGTAGGAAGACTCAAACCTAGCAAAGTTATACCGGGCTTCTGGCTGGAAGACATAGTCACCCTATGGGCCACGCTGGTCCTCATGGGTGTGGGCTCGCTACACCCAAATAGATCTATCACTCATGCCCCTCGATCCTTATACGAGGATTAATGGTCCCAAGTATCCGCCTACCCAATCACATGATCTATGGTTCTTTCTTAGGCTAACCATACCAATTGTATCTGTATGTAATCCTTTTGTAACATGTATTTCACCCCCGAAGTAAATAAGCAAAACAGTTTAAAGAAAAGGGGGACATGAACTCACAGTATTGCGTCTTCAGAATCGTAACCCAAATCTCCTCAGCGAACACGACTCCCTACAATGTACTAATGTCTATTAGACGAACGGCCCGTGCCTTGCCTTGCCTTGCCTTTGTATTTACGTTTTTGAGCTACGTTTCTTGTGTTCCCAATATTATTCCAAGTTTTAATCACTTGTTAAAATAATAATTATTTTAACTTTAAATTATATTTAATTTTGGAATAATTGTTTAATCAAGATTTTTGTATTAATACTTCTCAAGTATTTACTTTCGTATTTCCTTCCCACGGATGGGGGTATCTCATACGTGTATTTTCGTACTCTTGTATTTGTAGATCAAAATAATATATTTCCAAAACAATATATTTTCAAGTCTCACTTTAGAAAATATATATAAACTTATTTTGTCCAAAAATAATGTATTTCTAGAATATATAAATTTTTCTCAAAAATCATATATCTTCTAAATATTCTAAGAAAATATATTTTTACTTCCCAAAATAATATATTTTTCTCCTTGTCGAAAATATGATATAACTTGGTAATATTTACAAAAATCATATTTTCATTTCTTGTATCCAAAATAATATTTACCAAAAATATATTTATAACGGTATTTTCTGGAATATTTTGTAAGTTACGTTCTTGCATTCGATTTCACAATATTTAGTGGGTAACTTATATATTTATTCCTTGTGATTTTTGGTACTATTTTGGATTGTAAATTCTTGGTATTTTTGTTAAGTTATATTACTTTAAATCCTAAAATAACATAACTATTACACCAAGTATACAAATAATCACACACAATGTGTTATTAATGTAAATATATATATTCCAAATACATATTTATCCATTTTTATTTATAAAAACCAACCTCCAATACTTGTATTTTTGTTACAAAAATTATGGCAGAGTTTATATTGAAAACCATAGTTAAAATACACTAGTAAATATTTGTTAGAAAATATTTCTTTGAGTGTTTATATTTTTAGAAAATTTTGCCATAGTTTCCATTGAAAATGGAGGTGTCCATGCTATTAAAGCATATCATTTTCTTTCCAAAAATCATCATAAACAATCAACATTCAAACCCTAAACAACTTACGCTTACCAAGTGCAAGAACAATGTTATTTGCACTACAACATGAACTTGAACTTTTATTAAAAACTTGTAGGAACTTGGTAGTGTGTTTAGTAGGTTTAGTTACCCTCCAAAATGTATTTACTTCTTGATAAACTTCATTCTTGAAAGTTTTAGGTGTTTACAACTTGTAAACATATTTTACAAAAACGTTTCTTTATGGATCTTCTTGTTTCTCTAGTGTTTCTACACTTGTTTTACCGCCAAAAATAGTGTAGGTTTTAGTAAGAACCAAGATCTTCTAAAAAATCACATTTTGAACTTGGTTCTTTTGGAAAACCATTAATTATTCTTAGATCCACAAGATTATTAACTCACTTTGATGATTATTTTTCAAGAAATCATTTTATTCTTCAAGTTCATGCTTACACATGAGGATGATCATCTTGTTTCATCACATAATCATCCTCTCACTTGCTAGATCATGTGTTTAATCACAATCTAGCAAGCTCCTTATGATGATCAACATCATAATCTTCAAGAAAACAACAAGTATTATACATATACTAAACAACATTATTTCATCAAGATTTAATCATATGTAAGCTTGTGTTAGAGATTCATGAATATGTCTTTTAATGTTCTTGTGATTAACAACATACTACATCTTTTAACCAACCAAAATTAGAAGTAACAAAGGTTATGAGAGTCTTACTACTAGCACTATGGCTAGGGATGAATTCTTGAAGATGAAGGTGATAAAGATGATGGATAAAAGCAAGTAATAGAGGTCCTTCAAGTTCCACAAGCTCCAAGCTCCCTTGAATGAAGTTTAACACCCTTGTATGAGCTTTGAATGGATGAGAAAGTTTGAATGAAGGTGGGTGTATGGTGGGTGGTGTTCGGCCGAGAGCAAGAAGGAGAGGGAGAGGAAGAAGTGTGGTGAAAGTGGTGAGATGAAGTGAGGATTGTGATCTAATGGTTTGTTCTTATAACCTCCAACAAGTGATTAACCCTTGGGTCTTATGTCTTCCATAGTACAAAGCATATCTCATTAAACAATTCAATAAAATCACACCAATTAGGCATGTGGGCCGTTTACTAGGTTGTGGGGGGGGGGGGGGTCTAAATGTAAATTTGAACCAATAAGTTAGTTTATAATCCAAATCCAAGTATATAGTTACAAGTGTTAGTTACTAGATATTTTTAGTGAGTGTTAAGGTGTTCGGGGATCATAACTAGCTTAGAAATAATAAAACAATGTTTCTAGTATAATTTTGGTGTTTCGGGTAGTGTCCGGTTGTTCGGTTAGATACCGGTTCGTTAAAGTGTCAAACTATTTCGTTTAATGATTTTTAAGTACCCTTTTTTGACACTTTTACTTCCCGACACTTAGGAAAGCAGTCAGGACCATTTTGCCATATTTTTGCACATACTAGCTTGTTAAAAAGCTGAATTTTGCTGAAATATGCAGAATTCTGCACTTTTAGTGGGTTTTAGGCACCTTTCGGCACTTAAACTATCACCTAGTGACGCAGTTTTAAGGTCCTTACTTCCCCTACACACCATACTAGTGTAGTACCTTGTCTCTGGCCCTTACGGGGTCTCAAAACACTGTCTGTTTATGTACTGAACATCGTCAGCATTTTTCTGAGTTATCCGCTAACTGTGCTAACTGTGCTTGGTGCATCATGTATATCAATAAAGTTGGCATGTGATAATGAGGTGACATTATGTAATATGTGATGCACATGTAAGTATGATACAGAAATCAGAAAGCAGTTTAAGTCATCAGTTGTAATTCAGCACAGTCATTAAGCACTAATTAATATTAATTAATTGTACGGATACCTGGATTTATGAGGGTTATCACATTCTCCCCCTGTTAAGAAAATTTCGCCCTGAAATTTTAGTTCTGCTACTAGATGCAGGGGTCTTGGGGAACAAATGTGGGTATCTTGCTTTCATGCGATCCTCACGCTCCCAAGTGAATTCTGGGCCGTGACGCGCATTCCAACGAACCTTGACGAGTTTAACACTACTCCGGCGTGTCTTGTTAACTTTCCAATCAGTAACCTCAACAGGTTCTTCAGTGAAGTGGAGTGTGTCGTCAATGTGGACTTCATCGGCAGGAATGACAACTCTTTCGTAAGTTGGACTCTTTTTCAGATTTGATACATGAAATGTATTGTGAACACCATTTAGTTCTGCGGGTAGATCCAACTTGTAAGCTACGAGACCAATCCTCTCCAGGATTCTGAATGGTCCAATGTATCTTGGGTTCAACTTCCCACGCTTCCCAAAGCGTGCTACACCCTTCCAGGGTGAAACTTTTAACAAAACCATATCTTCCACTTGAAACTCCAAAGGTTTCCTCCTTTGGTCCGCATAACTCTTTTGTCGATCACGAGCTGCCTTGATGCGTTCTCGGATCTGAATAATCTTATCAGTCATCTCTTGAACCAATTTGGGACCAACAAGCTGCCTATCACCCGCGTCTGCCCAGCATAGCGGTGATCGACACTTGCGTCCATAGAGAGCTTTAAACGGTGCGGCTTGAATGATTGCATGGTAACTGTTGTTGTATGAGAACTCAACCAAAGGTAGATGGGTGTCCCAACTACCACCCAAATCCATTACGCAAGCTCGCAACATGTCTTCTAGCGTTTGAATCGTCCGTTCGCTCTGGCCGTCTGTCTGTGGGTGAAAAGCAGTACTTAGATTTAACTGAGAACCAAAGGCTTCTTGGAAGGACTGCCAAATCCTTGATACAAACCTTCCGTCTCTGTTAGAAATAATCGAGAGAGGCACTCCATGTCATGCAACTATCTCTCTGAGGTACAGCTCAGCAAGCTTGCTAGTGTTATCTTTCTCCTTGATCGCCAAAAAGTGTGCAGATTTCGTCAGACGGTCTACGATTACGCAAATCGTATCATGACCTCTGGGTGTCTTTGGTAACTTCATTATAAAATCCATTGAAATATGCTCCCATGGTTTGCAAACAAGGGATTTATGTATGTATGTCCCGGTATGAAAGCAAACAAGGAAAAGATCACCAATGGTTTGCAAGGCCACTGATATGTGTGACGGTGTAGGAAGACTCAAACCTAGCAAAGTTATACCGGGCTTCTGGCTGGAAGACATAGTCACCCTATGGGCCACGCTGGTCCTCATGGGTGTGGGCTCGCTACACCCAAATAGATCTATCACTCATGCCCCTCGATCCTTATACGAGGATTAATGGTCCCAAGTATCCGCCTACCCAATCACATGATCTATGGTTCTTTCTTAGGCTAACCATACCAATTGTATCTGTATGTAATCCTTTTGTAACATGTATTTCACCCCCGAAGTAAATAAGCAAAACAGTTTAAAGAAAAGGGGGACATGAACTCACAGTATTGCGTCTTCAGAATCGTAACCCAAATCTCCTCAGCGAACACGACTCCCTACAATGTACTAATGTCTATTAGACGAACGGCCCGTGCCTTGCCTTGCCTTGCCTTTGTATTTACGTTTTTGAGCTACGTTTCTTGTGTTCCCAATATTATTCCAAGTTTTAATCACTTGTTAAAATAATAATTATTTTAACTTTAAATTATATTTAATTTTGGAATAATTGTTTAATCAAGATTTTTGTATTAATACTTCTCAAGTATTTACTTTCGTATTTCCTTCCCACGGATGGGGGTATCTCATACGTGTATTTTCGTACTCTTGTATTTGTAGATCAAAATAATATATTTCCAAAACAATATATTTTCAAGTCTCACTTTAGAAAATATATATAAACTTATTTTGTCCAAAAATAATGTATTTCTAGAATATATAAATTTTTCTCAAAAATCATATATCTTCTAAATATTCTAAGAAAATATATTTTTACTTCCCAAAATAATATATTTTTCTCCTTGTCGAAAATATGATATAACTTGGTAATATTTACAAAAATCATATTTTCATTTCTTGTATCCAAAATAATATTTACCAAAAATATATTTATAACGGTATTTTCTGGAATATTTTGTAAGTTACGTTCTTGCATTCGATTTCACAATATTTAGTGGGTAACTTATATATTTATTCCTTGTGATTTTTGGTACTATTTTGGATTGTAAATTCTTGGTATTTTTGTTAAGTTATATTACTTTAAATCCTAAAATAACATAACTATTACACCAAGTATACAAATAATCACACACAATGTGTTATTAATGTAAATATATATATTCCAAATACATATTTATCCATTTTTATTTATAAAAACCAACCTCCAATACTTGTATTTTTGTTACAAAAATTATGGCAGAGTTTATATTGAAAACCATAGTTAAAATACACTAGTAAATATTTGTTAGAAAATATTTCTTTGAGTGTTTATATTTTTAGAAAATTTTGCCATAGTTTCCATTGAAAATGGAGGTGTCCATGCTATTAAAGCATATCATTTTCTTTCCAAAAATCATCATAAACAATCAACATTCAAACCCTAAACAACTTACGCTTACCAAGTGCAAGAACAATGTTATTTGCACTACAACATGAACTTGAACTTTTATTAAAAACTTGTAGGAACTTGGTAGTGTGTTTAGTAGGTTTAGTTACCCTCCAAAATGTATTTACTTCTTGATAAACTTCATTCTTGAAAGTTTTAGGTGTTTACAACTTGTAAACATATTTTACAAAAACGTTTCTTTATGGATCTTCTTGTTTCTCTAGTGTTTCTACACTTGTTTTACCGCCAAAAATAGTGTAGGTTTTAGTAAGAACCAAGATCTTCTAAAAAATCACATTTTGAACTTGGTTCTTTTGGAAAACCATTAATTATTCTTAGATCCACAAGATTATTAACTCACTTTGATGATTATTTTTCAAGAAATCATTTTATTCTTCAAGTTCATGCTTACACATGAGGATGATCATCTTGTTTCATCACATAATCATCCTCTCACTTGCTAGATCATGTGTTTAATCACAATCTAGCAAGCTCCTTATGATGATCAACATCATAATCTTCAAGAAAACAACAAGTATTATACATATACTAAACAACATTATTTCATCAAGATTTAATCATATGTAAGCTTGTGTTAGAGATTCATGAATATGTCTTTTAATGTTCTTGTGATTAACAACATACTACATCTTTTAACCAACCAAAATTAGAAGTAACAAAGGTTATGAGAGTCTTACTACTAGCACTATGGCTAGGGATGAATTCTTGAAGATGAAGGTGATAAAGATGATGGATAAAAGCAAGTAATAGAGGTCCTTCAAGTTCCACAAGCTCCAAGCTCCCTTGAATGAAGTTTAACACCCTTGTATGAGCTTTGAATGGATGAGAAAGTTTGAATGAAGGTGGGTGTATGGTGGGTGGTGTTCGGCCGAGAGCAAGAAGGAGAGGGAGAGGAAGAAGTGTGGTGAAAGTGGTGAGATGAAGTGAGGATTGTGATCTAATGGTTTGTTCTTATAACCTCCAACAAGTGATTAACCCTTGGGTCTTATGTCTTCCATAGTACAAAGCATATCTCATTAAACAATTCAATAAAATCACACCAATTAGGCATGTGGGCCGTTTACTAGGTTGTGGGGGGGGGGGGGGTCTAAATGTAAATTTGAACCAATAAGTTAGTTTATAATCCAAATCCAAGTATATAGTTACAAGTGTTAGTTACTAGATATTTTTAGTGAGTGTTAAGGTGTTCGGGGATCATAACTAGCTTAGAAATAATAAAACAATGTTTCTAGTATAATTTTGGTGTTTCGGGTAGTGTCCGGTTGTTCGGTTAGATACCGGTTCGTTAAAGTGTCAAACTATTTCGTTTAATGATTTTTAAGTACCCTTTTTTGACACTTTTACTTCCCGACACTTAGGAAAGCAGTCAGGACCATTTTGCCATATTTTTGCACATACTAGCTTGTTAAAAAGCTGAATTTTGCTGAAATATGCAGAATTCTGCACTTTTAGTGGGTTTTAGGCACCTTTCGGCACTTAAACTATCACCTAGTGACGCAGTTTTAAGGTCCTTACTTCCCCTACACACCATACTAGTGTAGTACCTTGTCTCTGGCCCTTACGGGGTCTCAAAACACTGTCTGTTTATGTACTGAACATCGTCAGCATTTTTCTGAGTTATCCGCTAACTGTGCTAACTGTGCTTGGTGCATCATGTATATCAATAAAGTTGGCATGTGATAATGAGGTGACATTATGTAATATGTGATGCACATGTAAGTATGATACAGAAATCAGAAAGCAGTTTAAGTCATCAGTTGTAATTCAGCACAGTCATTAAGCACTAATTAATATTAATTAATTGTACGGATACCTGGATTTATGAGGGTTATCACATTCTCCCCCTGTTAAGAAAATTTCGCCCTGAAATTTTAGTTCTGCTACTAGATGCAGGGGTCTTGGGGAACAAATGTGGGTATCTTGCTTTCATGCGATCCTCACGCTCCCAAGTGAATTCTGGGCCGTGACGCGCATTCCAACGAACCTTGACGAGTTTAACACTACTCCGGCGTGTCTTGTTAACTTTCCAATCAGTAACCTCAACAGGTTCTTCAGTGAAGTGGAGTGTGTCGTCAATGTGGACTTCATCGGCAGGAATGACAACTCTTTCGTAAGTTGGACTCTTTTTCAGATTTGATACATGAAATGTATTGTGAACACCATTTAGTTCTGCGGGTAGATCCAACTTGTAAGCTACGAGACCAATCCTCTCCAGGATTCTGAATGGTCCAATGTATCTTGGGTTCAACTTCCCACGCTTCCCAAAGCGTGCTACACCCTTCCAGGGTGAAACTTTTAACAAAACCATATCTTCCACTTGAAACTCCAAAGGTTTCCTCCTTTGGTCCGCATAACTCTTTTGTCGATCACGAGCTGCCTTGATGCGTTCTCGGATCTGAATAATCTTATTAGTCATCTCTTGAACCAATTTGGGACCAACAAGCTGCCTATCACCCGCGTCTGCCCAGCACAGCGGTGATCGACACTTGCGTCCATAGAGAGCTTTAAACGGTGCGGCTTGAATGATTGCATGGTAACTGTTGTTGTATGAGAACTCAACCAAAGGTAGATGGGTGTCCCAACTACCACCCAAATCCATTACGCAAGCTCGCAACATGTCTTCTAGCGTTTGAATCGTCCGTTCGCTCTGGCCGTCTGTCTGTGGGTGAAAAGCAGTACTTAGATTTAACTGAGAACCAAAGGCTTCTTGGAAGGACTGCCAAATCCTTGATACAAACCTTCCGTCTCTGTTAGAAATAATCGAGAGAGGCACTCCATGTCATGCAACTATCTCTCTGAGGTACAGCTCAGCAAGCTTGCTAGTGTTATCTTTCTCCTTGATCGCCAAAAAGTGTGCAGATTTCGTCAGACGGTCTACGATTACGCAAATCGTATCATGACCTCTGGGTGTCTTTGGTAACTTCATTATAAAATCCATTGAAATATGCTCCCATTTCCACTTGGGTATTTCAGGTTGTTGCAGAAGACCTGAAGGCTTCTGATATTCGGCCTTTACTTTGGCACACGTCAAGCATTTGCCAACATATGTTGCAACATCGCCTTTCAATCTCGGCTACCAATAGAAATCCATTAAATCTTGGTACATCTTATCCGATCCTGGATGGATCGAGTACCGTGACTTGTGAGCTTCATCGAAAATTACTTCTCTAAGACCACCAAACAAGGGAACCCAAATTCTTCCCATGAAACACAACGTTCCTTCCTCGTTCGGTACCAACTGTTTCTCCATCCCACGGAGATACTCATCCTCAAGATTCTTTTCCTTAAGAGCTTCTCTCTGCGCGACATGAATGCACAATGAGAGGTCCGTTTGAATAATCATTTCCAAAGCCCTAACCCTTATAGGCTTGATTCTCTCTTTCTGACTCAAGGCGTCTGCTACCACATTCGCCTTCTGACATGACCGTGTTGTCCCGATCCGTCAAAAACCCAATTAAACCTAGGTAGCTAGGGTAAGTCGGGTATCGAATCCACGAAGAGCAGGTGGTCAGTATCGCACGACCCGTTCGATTAGTTAGACTATTTACAAATAATGTACAAGGTGATTATGAAGATTGCTAATTTTATTTGTTTAATTAGTTTGAAAATAAATCGTGGTGAACCGACAATGGGTATTATCTAAAACACTTGTGATTAACTAAAATTGCAACTAAAATACTAACTAGAAAGTTGAAACAAGAAATGAGAATACAGATCACACCCGGTTCGATAATTGTAAGACCTAGGGTTCCTACATGTTTTAACTTGATTCAATTGCATATAGTGATTAACGGATTACTATCACAAAGCTTAGGTGCCAATTGCTATCAACGTCATAGACAACAGACCGTAATGCACTTCGTTGCCTCGGACATGTAAATCCTAACCTACGATAAGGCATAAGTGCACAAATTCATTTCGCAAAGTCATAACTTTATTAACCAATCTTTCTTGCAATCATTACTTATTAGTTGTTAATCAATTCAATCTATTTCATTAGTTTAAATTCACATCTTCCAACAAAACAAGAAAAGAAAATAAATATCATAGCAAGCTTCATAATTGTGACACTTTTCTATAATTCAATCGAATCCACACACAAACCACATACTCTTCGTGGTTCGACCCCTTGCTACCACTAGCTATTTGTTAAGGGTAAATAGGGCTTATAAATATTATCTTTGACTGGAGCGCGACACTCCGATCAAATTTTGGCACCGTTGCCGGGGAAATAGCTAATGGTAGCAAAATTGAAGCCATAAAGTTGAAGCCATAAACAATTCGAAACCCTAAATTAAACAACTACCTACACCGGGGTGAAACCGAGATGATTAGCCGCTCATGGTTGAAGAAGCTTGATCACCGGATGTGTGGAACTTGATGGAGATCATCTTGTAGCTTGAAGGATGGAAGAATGGTGGATGAGTAGGGTTTTGGTGAATGATGATGATGATGGAAGGATTAGGGTTAGTGGATGGTTGATTGTGGAAGATAATGATGATCTTGATGATTCGAGTGATGATTGTTGTTGGTAGATGGAATTGGTGATGAATGGTATGATTGCAGGTTAGGGATTCTGGAGAATTGGTTAGGGTTTTAATGTTAGAGGTGAAAGAAAGATGTTAGAGATGGATGGTGGGTGTTAGAGGTGGATTAGCTGAAGGTTGAATGATCCCCCATGGTGTTTTTATCGATCATCACTCGTAACCCCCAAAAAATGGCTCCTAAAACCGTTACAACTCGTCCAAACTCAACAAAACTTGAAATTCGCGATACAAGAAACGGAAAGCCATCGGCGACGGCCTGTTGGGGCGTCGGCGACGCCCTCTACAATTGCCAGTTTCTGCCAAAACTGTTTTCTTCATAACTTCTTCGTTATAGCTCTGTTTTATTCACCGTTTTCGCCCACGTACTCGTAATTCAGCCCTCTATCATGCCATATTACAATATATTCATTTTAAATCCATTAACATCCCCTAAAACTGTAACACCCCAAAAATGGGTTTGGTAATTTAAACCCGGTTAATATAAAGGAGCGGGTAAAAATACCTTTAGGGGTAAAATTGAACCCGTAAATGAATATTAACTAGGTATGACTAACCTAGTTGAATATTAGTATCGTGGGTATTAAACGAAGGGTTGTGGCCTTGTTTAATTAAAATGAAACATGAGGGACCAAAGTGGGACAACTTGAAAGATGTATAATTAAATGAAAACACACACACACTCACACACCTCGTGTGTGTGTTCTGGGTCGTTCAAGAAAAGGCTCCAAGGAGCCAAACCCTACATCATCAAATTCATCAAATTGAAGGATGAATTGGGGCTCAAATTCAGGAAGGAACACGAATTAACGATCACCCAAGCTAGGGGATCATAAGGTATGTCGAATTTTGATGTTTAATAAAGTTGAGAAATCTTGATGATCATCATTAGTGGTGATTTATGTATGAATCATGGAGGTTATGGCCAAATTGGCGATGTATGCTCGTTTAGGAACAAACCCTTTGTGAAGAATCTTAGTGAATTGTTATAATTTAGGGGTTTGGATGAATTAACATAATTAGCTAAGTGGGTTTATGTTCAATCTATGAAATGGTATGAAGTGGATCATGAATATGTGTAGTATGAGATGTGTACTCGTATATAGACTAAGTATGGTATGGAAATTGTATGATGTTTACTTGTGTTGATGAATGAAATGGATAATTAGGAAGAAAAGCATGAAATACTTGTACACTATGCTTAGAAAGTAGTACGCACACCAAGTGTTTGATGAAATGTCTAAATGACAATAAAATGTGAAACTGTATGCTAGTAATGGGTAGTCATGTATGAAATGTGAGATATGAATTTGATATGATCATTCATATGCACAATCATATGTGCTAACATGAATGTAAATGTAATGACATGAAAGTATAGGAATCATGTCAAGATGGATGGGAGCGTGGAAGGCTAACGGGCTAAGAAGACTCAAGTAAGCGAATGCAAATACGGATGCTTAAGGTAAGTGAATCCCGGACTTACACTTTAGATGTAAAATGTATTGTAGTATAATGATTATTGTGAATCATATTATGCACAAAGATGAATTAAGTATTTATACGTATGGGTAAGATGTAAGTTGTAAATAAAGGGAGTATGAATGGTAAGGTATCTATGCATGAAATGGAAGTGAGTTGGATGCACAAATGAATGAGATTTGTTTATATGTATACTTGAAATTACACATATGAGATAAGTCTAATGATATTAATCGTTTTCGGTTAAGAATGAAATGGACATGCAGGTGTACTAATAATGGAGTATGAAGGTTAAGTATGGAAGTCGGATGAGAGTGTCCGAATGGATGGACGAATGGATTTATATAAGCAAGGGATAAAAGATGTTGATGCATGATTATGCATGTTTTTAAAGTATATGTATTATGTCACCGGTTGCTAACGAAGTAATTGGTTATGGTGACTGCAGGTTGTACAGGTTTATGAATGCTTGCTCAAGCTGTGTACGTGGAAGAAGATCGAGTCAAGACATGGATTGTACGTGGGTGTGTATGTGGTCACTTAATTCGATATACGTATGTTAGTTTTTAATTAATTTATGAAAGGGGGCTAATGTATTTAAGTGAAAGAAAGAATAACTTATAAAGAAATTTTTAGTATGTGTTTTCCGCTGCGTTAAATTTGGTTAAAACGTGTTAGGGCGTTACAAAAACACATCCAATCTTCGTGATTAACCCGGTTTTGTTCATTTCACATCCCCGGTTGATCCCGTTCACTCCCAGTGCTCCGTAAAGCTCCCAAATAGCTCCTTAAACTCCGTAAGACCTGCAAAACACAAATCCCATTAAAAGTAGGCTATTCAAGATTAAAAGTTAAGCAAATACATGAACTTAAACATTAACGAACACCGGTTTTCGACCACGTATCACCTTCCCTGGGTGATACTTAATCTCACAATCATAATCGTTTAACAGCTCCACCCATCGGCGCTGTCTCATGTTAAGTTCTTTCTGGTCAAATATACGCTGTAGGCTCTTGTGATCGGTAAAGATCGTGCATCGCGTGCCATACAAATAATGTTGCCAGATCTTCAAAGCAAACACCACTGCGCCTAATTCCAAATCATGCGTGGTGTAATTCTTCTCGTGAACCTTCAACTGGCGCGAAGCATAGGCTATAAACTTCTTTCACTGCATCAGCACGCAACCTAAACCTTGACGCGAGGCGTCGCAATATACCACGAAGTCATCAGTGCCTTCGGGTAGGGATAGGATGGGTGCATCGCAAAGCTTGTTTTTCAACAACTGAAATGCTTCTTCTTGCTTGTCTCCCCATTCGTTCTTCTTGTCTTTCTGAGTAAGGGAGGTCAAAGGTTGAGCGATTTTCGAAAAATCCTCGATGAATCTGTGATAATATCCTGCCAACCCTAGGAACTGTCGAATCTCTGTTGGCGTCTTCGGAGTCTCCCAGTTCTTGATCGCCTCGATCTTTGTGGGATCCACTTGAATTCCATCTCCGTTTACCACGTGACCAAGGAACTGTACTTCCCACAACCAGAACTCGCACTTTGAGAACTTAGCGTATAATTTCTCTTCTTTGAGCAGTTTTAAGATAGCTCTTAGATGTTGCTCATGTTCTTCCTTCGTCTTCGAGTAGATAAAAATATCGTCAATAAACACGATCACAAAGTTATTGAGATACGGCTTGCAGACTCTATTCATCAAATCCATAAACACTGCTGGCGCGTTTGTCAACCCAAACGGCATAACCAGGAACTCGTAATGTCCATATCGAGTTCTGAAGGCAGTCTTTGGAATACTTTCCTCTTGTATTCTCAACTGGTGATAACCTGATCGAAGATCGATCTTGGAGTAAAAACTTGAATCTTGCAGCTGATCGAACAGGTCATCAATCCTTGGCAAAGGATATCGATTCTTAATGGTCAACTTGTTCAGCTCGCGGTAGTCGATGCACATGCGGAAACTACCGTCCTTCTTCTTAACAAACAAAACTGGAGCTCCCAAAGCGAGAAGCTTGGTCTGATAAATCCCTTGTCCAATAGCTCCTGAAGTTGTGTTGACAGCTCTTGCATTTCTGAGGGTGCAAGTCGATAGGGTGCCTTAGCTACAGGGGCGGCGTCTGGAACTAAGTCAATGTGGAATTCAACTTGTCGCTACGGTGGAAATCCTGGCAAGTCTTCAGGGAAGACTTCAGGATATTCCCTTACAACCGGGATGTCTTCTATCTTTGGCTCAGCGGCTTCTTTGTCCACAATGTGTGCCAAGAAGGCAACACATCCTTTCTGCAAACACTTTCGAGCTTTCAAACAACTGATGATCCTTAGGGGCGTATCGTGCTTCTCTCCATGCACTACAATCGTTTCTCCATTCTCCATTGGAATGCGAATGATCTTCTCGTAACATACGATCTCTGCTTGGTTGCTTGACAACCAATCCATTCCGACTACCACGTCAAAGCTTCCCAACTCGACGGGCAGAAGATCAAGCGAAAACTCGTGTTCTCCCAGTTCTATCACGCAACCTCTAATGAATTCATTTGCCTCTACTAGCTTCCCATTAGCTAGTTCTAATAAATATGGAATATCTAGCTTACTAGCTACCAACCCAAGTATTTTCTTAAACTCTAGCGATACAAAACTATAATCGGCGCCAGTATCAAACAGTACAGATGCAAAGCGTTGGTTGATAGGGAACGTACCAGTAACTACGTTCGGATCCTGGCGAGCTTCCCTAGCTCCGATGTTGAAGACCCTTCCTTGAGCTTGATTGAGCTTTGGGCACTCTCGCTTGAAGTGCCCCACATCTCCACAATTGAAACAACCTGGTCCTCGACCATTACCGTTCCCATTACCACATTGATTGTTATTTGGGTTACGATTTCCACTCCCAGCTTGTTTCCAAAATTACCACGATTCCCGTTACCTCCATTTCCTCCTTGCGGGTGGTTTCCATACCCATTTCCACCACGGTTATTGTTTCCATTCCCACTGCCATAACCTCTTTGACCACCACGACCAGTACCAACCCAGCACGTCTCCTTCGAATAACCAACCCTTCCACAAGACTCGCATTTTCCAGCTCGGCATTGATACGTGGTCGAAAACCGGTGTTCGTATTGGTGTAACTTGATGTTTTTACATGGGTTTTAATTCTGAATAGCCTACTTTTAATTAAAATTGTGTTTTGCAGGTTTGATGAAGTTTAAGGAGCTATTCGGGAGCTTTACGGACTATCGGGATGAAAAACGGACCACCGGAATGCAAAAGGGGTCAATCGGAAGCGAGAATCACAAAAAAAGAAAAATGAGTTTTCTGTGAGGCGTAGTCTACGCCACCAGGGGCGTAGGCGACGCCCCCTCCTGATGCTAAATGAGTTTTTTGGAGTTTTCTTGGTTGGTGACGAGTTTTAATGCTTGTTTTAACCCATTTCGGGAGTTACACTTGGAATAGAGTTAGAAATCACCTCTGGGAGCCATAACCTATCATCCCTTCCACTCTCAATCCATCTCTATCACCAACCTTCATCCGAATCAACCCGAATCACCATCCAATTCACCTTCATACTATTCCTAAACCCTAGATTCATTAATTCATCAATTCTTCCATCACCATCATTAAAACCAAAACCCTAATCATCATAATTCACCATTTCCAAGATTCAAGATGTTCAAGATCAAGTTTCCTTTATCCGGTGATAGCGTTCGTCCTTCCATGAGCGGCTAAATTCTTGGAGGTTTCACCCTGGTGTACGTTTTTGTAAGTCTAGGGTTTTAACATTGTTCTTGGTTTGATTTTGTGACAAATTGCTATTTGATTTTGAAGCTTATGACAATTGTCTTGCATTTGTATTGAATTCATAAATTGTCGAGTGAAGATTAAATTTGACTTTATGAAATTTTTATGTGCAATAATGCCTTGTCTAGGTTAGAGTTTACATGTTCTTTGTAATGAAGTGCATTTTTGTCCGTTCTTTGTAACGTTGATAACTATTGGCACCTAAGCCTTGTAACACTAAATTCGTTAGTCACTTTTGCAATTGAATCAAATCTAAAACGTGTAGAAATCCTAGGATTGCAATTACCGAACCGGGTGTGAACCTTGTTTAATTATCTTGTTTAAAACTATCAATTACAATTTCGTGCATTTTTTTAAGTTCTCGTTAGTTAGTAATTAAAAACCAAATTGTCGGTTCATTCCGACCCATTTCCTAAACAGCCAAATATTCATAAAAACAAGTTAGCAAGCTTCATAATTGTGACAATCATTTATAATCAATCAAGTCCATTCGCAAACCACATACTCTTCGTGGTTCGACCCCTTACTACCACTAGCTATTTGTTAAGGGTAATTTGAGTATATAAATATTATCTTTGACCGGAGCACGACACTCCGATCAAATTTTGGCGCCGTTGCCAAAATTCATCAAACCAAAACTCTAATCATCATCATTCACCATTTCCAAGATTCAAGATGTTCAAGATCAAGTTTCCTTTATCCGGTGATAACGTTCGTCCTTCCATGAGCGGCTAAATTCTTGGAGGTTTCACCCCGGTGTAGGTTTTTGTAAGTCTAGGGTTTTAACATTGTTCTTGGTTTGATTTTGTGACAAATTGCTATTTGATTTTGAAGCTTTTGACAATTGTCTTGCATTTGTATTGAATTCATAAATTGTCGAGTGAAGATTAAATTTGACTTTATGAAATGTTTATGTGCAATTATGCCTTGTCTAGGTTAGAGTTTACATGTTCTTGGTAATGAAGTGCATTTTTGTCCGTTCTTTGTAACATTGATAGCTATTGGCACCTAAGCCTTGTAACACTAAATTCTAGTCACTTTTACAATTGAATCAAATCTAAAATGTGTAGAAATCCTAGGATTGCAATTACCGAACCGGGTGTGAACCTTGTTTAATTATCTTGTTTAAAACTATCAATTACAATTTCGTGCATTTGTTTAAGTTCTCGTTAGTTAGTAATTAAAAACCAAATTGTCGGTTCATTCCGACCCATTTCCTAAACAACCAAAAATTCATAAAAACAAGTTAGCAAGCTTCATAATTGTGACAATCATTTATAATCAATCAAGTCCATTCGCAAACCACATACTCTTCGTGGTTCGACCCCTTACTACCACTAGCTATTTGTTAAGGGTAATTTGGGTATATAAATATTATCTTTGACCGGAGCACGACACTCCGATCAAATTTTGGCGCCGTTGCCAAAATTCATCAAACCAAAACCCTAATCATCATCATTCACCATTTCCAAGATTCAAGATGTTCAAGATCAAGTTTCCTTTATCCGGTGATAGCGTTCGTCCTTCCATGAGCGGCTAAATTCTTGGAGGTTTCACCCCGGTGTAGGTTTTTGTAAGTCTAGGGTTTTAACATTGTTCTTGGTTTGATTTTGTGACAAATTGCTATTTGATTTTGAAGCTTATGACAATTGTCTTGCATTTGTATTGAATTCATAAATTGTCGAGTGAAGATTAAATTTGACTTTATGAAATTTTTATGTGCAATTATGCCTTGTCTAGGTTAGAGTTTACATGTTCTTGGTAATGAAGTTCATTTTTGTCCGTTCTTTGTAACGTTGATAGCTATTGGCACCAAAGCCTTGTAACCCTAAATTCGTTAATCACTTTTGCAATTGAATCAAATCTAAAACGTGTAGAAATCCTAGGATTGCAATTACCAAACCGGGTGTGAACCTTGTTTAATTATCTTGTTTAAAACTATCAATTACAATTTCGTGCATTTGTTTAAGTTCTCGTTAGTTAGTAATTAAAAACCAAATTGTCGGTTCATTCCGACCCATTTCCTAAACAACCAAAAATTCATAAAAACAAGTTAGCAAGCTTCATAATTGTGACAATCATTTATAATCAATCAAGTCCATTCGCAAACCACATACTCTTCGTGGTTCGACCCCTTACTACCACTAGCTATTTGTTAAGGGTAATTTGGGTATATAAATATTATCTTTGACCGGAGCACGACACTCCGATCAAATTTTGGCGCCGTTGCCAAAATTCATCAAACCAAAACCCTAATCATCATCATTCACCATTTCCAAGATTCAAGATGTTCAAGATCAAGTTTCCTTTTTCCGGTGATAGCGTTCGTCCTTCCATGAGCGGCTAAATTCTTGGAGGTTTCACCCCGGTGTAGGTTTTTGTAAGTCTAGGGTTTTAACATTGTTCTTGGTTTGATTTTGTGACAAATTGCTATTTGATTTTGAAGCTTATGACAATTGTCTTGCATTTGTATTGAATCATAAATTGTCGAGTGAAGATTAAATTTGACTTTATGAAATGTTTATGTGCAATTATGCCTTGTCTAGGTTAGAGTTTACATGTTCTTGGTAATGAAGTGCATTTTTGTCCGTTCTTTGTAACGTTGATAGCTATTGGCACCTAAGCCTTGTAACACTAAATTCGTTAGTCACTTTTGCTATTGAATCAAATCTAAAACGTGTAGAAATCCTAGGATTGCAATTACCGAACCGGGTGTGAACCTTGTTTAATTATCTTGTTTAAAACTATCAATTACAATTTCGTGCATTTGTTTAAGTTCTCGTTAGTTAGTAATTAAAAACCAAACTGTCGGTTCATTCCGACCCATTTCCTAAACAACCAAAAATTCATAAAAACAAGTTAGTAAGCTTCATAATTGTGACACCTTTTAAGAATTCATTCAAGTCCATTCGCAAACCACATACTCTTCGTGGTTCGACCCCTTACTACCACTAGCTATTTGTTAAGGGTAATTTGGGTATATAAATATTATCTTTGACCGGAGCACGATACTCCGATCAAATTTTGGCGCCGTTGCCGGGGAGTGCATGCGCTTTGTGTTTGGATTATTGTTTGAATTTGTGTGATTATCTGATTAATTTGTTTAGTTTCTTTTTGCACTTTGTTTTTTTCCTTGTTACGCGGGGTGTGTTACTTGTGCAGGTTACAGGTAGTGTATGCATACGCGAAACTCCGGGAGGACTTCACCGTTAGTCTACGAACCGGAAATCGAAAGAGTTGCAAGAAGGAATTTAGCAAGCCGATTTGAAGCAACACTTGCTTCTAATCAAACCAATCAAACGCCACAGTTCACACCGACCATTGAAACCGATTCAATGGCAAACCAAAACCAAAACTCAAACCAAAACCTCAACCAAAACCAAAACCAAAACCCGAACCAATTTCAATACCGAAGCAACTTCAATCCCGCCCAAAATGTTCAACCTATACCTCAAGAGCGACCGGGTGGTAATAACAACACCGGACCACCCACACCACCTTTCCAAAACAAAAATCCCAACAACACCCAAAGAACACCCCAACAACAAAACCTTCATCGACAAAACTCCTTACCTATCAACCTTGATGACCGGAATGTCAATTCCGATCGGAGAGGCAATCGAGATCGTGGAAATCCTGCGAATGAAGACCCGTTCTTTAACATAGACGATTTGAGGAACGCCATCCCCGATGATGAGCCGTTTAGTGTTCCCGGTTACCAATCGCCGGCTTTTCTGTCACACCCCGACCACGTAAAACAACAAAACGTGGCGGAAACGTCGGGGAGTGTTGTAACAGAATCATTGTTTCACAACCATGGAATAAATTGTTTCGTTTTATTAAATCAAATGTATCACATTACATTGGAAATTTAAACAAAACATAAACAAATAGTCTGTCGTTGTTATTAAGTCACTAAGGCCTCGTCCATTCCTATGTGAGCATACACCAATATCATCATCAACTATTGTACCTGAAACACATGTGAAAATACGTTAGCATAAAAATGCCGGCGAGTACATAGGTTTTATGAGAAATAGGATTCATGACTTAGGTTTAAGAAAATGTTTAACAAAAACTTGTCATGGATCCAGTTTAAGTGTTTGCTTTTATAAAACGCTTGAAAAGCGATGATAGATATGTATAGTTAAAAAAAATGATGTAAGGTTAAATGAATAACCAAGTAAAAATGAATTTGTATAAAACAAACTGTTTTGTAAAACAATGTCTTGTGAAAAATATGTTATTGGTGTAAAAATGTATAAATCCAAATTGAATGATTTTAATAACGCTACGACATGTAATATAATACAAGCACTTATATATAGGAAGTACCAGCGGTGTATCCACCATGCTTGTATCACATTACACACGTCTCGTTACTTAAATCACTTACCCAAACAAACCACCAATGTAAATTGCCCATGTCTAAACCATTTGTCAAATGTCCTTATGTCAAAATGTTTATGTCAAAATGTAGCCCATGAAATGTGTATATCAATATCAAAATGTCTATGTCAAATGTCAATCCAGTAATGTGTAAACATAATGTCGTGTATGGCAAGTGAAATATGTATCAACTAAACCATAGGTAAAATGCACAAACAATGTACTAAGTATGCGACAAATGGGCATACATAGCATGTGATGTAAAATGTACTAAGTATGATGAACATACAAAGCATAAAATGTCATGTAAAACGATGTACTAAGTATGCACACAATGGGCATACATAGCAAAAACATAATAAAACCATGTACTAATAGTGTACTTAATGAACATAGCAAGTATATGATATGAAAACATGAAAAGCATGAAAGTAACAAGTAGGCACATGTGTTTCACCCCAAAACGTTTGGAAAACAGTAAAAGAAGGGTCTATGTACTCACTTGAGGGTGCTTAGAAGTCTTGAACAACAACCAAGCAAAGCTAGAGGGATCACGGAATCAAACGACACCCTATATAGATAACTACATAAATAACCGGACCTAAATCGGGGGATTGGATAGTATGAGGTTTCGTAAACCAAATGAGTATTGGAACTCATATGATATGGTTTAACAAAACCCAAATACTAAAATGAAACCTAATCTAAGTGCTTACGACCCATTACGACCTGTTTAGGTAGCTTACGCTACTTTAACCCGTCGTTCGCGTAAAACGCGTTCGGACCACCTAACTAGTCCTATGACAAGTAGAATATGCCTTAACATGTCTAATATTGTTTCCAAATCAGTTTATATGTCAAAAGTTATGTTACATAGGCTTAAAATGAATTTTAGCGCAAAAGGGCATTTTGGTAATTTACCTAAGGCATAAGAACTACTTATCACACAACTACTTAAACGATGTGACCATAAGGTATAACCTCGAAAGGTTATTTCCTATACAACTATGGTCACCTAAAGTGTTTGGTCGGATCCTACAGATCGACCAAACGGGTCGGGTTCGAAAGCATAAGCGATTGATTAGATCGCTTACCTTTACGACCCTAAACACAAATCTAAAAGCGACGAGCTAAACATGCTAGAACATGTTTAGTAAAGTTAGAAAACAGGTTTGGTATTAAAACAAATGGTTTTAATACCCTAGAGTAGTTTGGTTACAAAATACGCGAGAAAACGCATTTTGGCCGAAACTACGACTCGTCACTGAGCCTAAATAACGTGGTAATCAGTAGGTATAGTCACTAGGGACTATAACCATCGTGATTACGCTCACGTTATGAAGTTCAAACGAACTTCGCGTTGACCATAAACTGGTCAATGCAGAAAGTCAAACACAGTTTGACTTTTAACGCCAAACGAACGAAAGGTAGATTTCGCATCTAGTGTCTTTGAAAAGCGGGCCTTGACATGGTGGAATGGTGTGATGAGAGATAGGGGTGCCGATGTGGCACTATCTCAAACGTGGGAAGAGCTTCGAGCTCTGATACCAACTTTTCTGTCACACCCCGACCACGTAAAACAACAAAACGTGGCGGAAACGTCGGGGAGTGTTGTAACAGAATTATTGTTTCACAACCATGGAATAAATTGTTTCATTTTATTAAATCAAATGTATCACATTACATTGGAAATTTAAACAAAACATAAACAAATAGTCTTTCGTTGTTATTAAGTCACTAAGGCCTCGTCCATTCCTATGTGAGCATACACCAATATCATCATCAACTATTGTACCTGAAACACATGTGAAAATACGTCAGCATAAAAATGCCGGCGAGTACATAGGTTTTATGAAAAATAGGATTCATGACTTAGGTTTAAGAAAATGTTTAACAAAAACTTGTCAAGGATCCAGTTTAAGTGTATGCTTCCTACCTGAGAGTGAATCGGGTTCGAATCTTGCGGGGACCTTCTGTATATTTGGTGCGACTTCTTAATACCATAGCTTAACCACAACAAAGCTATATGAAAGTAAAACCATGAAGATCATCCATTGATTTAAGTTTGAAAAGTAAAATACGACAACATTGTTTAAAGTTGACACATGCAACGAGTTACAACCCAACAAAATAAAAACATTGTTCAAAAGACACAACCACAAACATAAAAACAAACACAGCTTAAGACTTGAGACTCGTCCAGGCAAGAGCCACAACCCCTAAACTTGGATGACCTCATATCCCCTACGCAGCGTGTAAACATAGCATACCTCGCCAGATCCCTAATTCCCTGAAATACATGTAAGTTGGAAAAATCAACAAAAATGTTGAGTGAGTTCATGTATAGTGAGTATGTAAAACCTTTGTAATACATTTGTAAGTATAAAATCCCTGGTATGTAGCAAATAAGGAAAAATGAGATCACCATTGGTTTGCAAGGCCAATGATATGTGTGAAGTGCAGTAGGAAGACTCAAACCTAGCAGATTTTTGCGTCGGGCTCAAAGTCACCCCGAGGTCCGTTCTGTTGGTCCTGGAGTTGGGCTCGCTACACCCAGATAGATCTACCGCTAATGACCCTCGGTCCTACAATGAGGATTAATGGCCTCCAGTTTCAGCCTACTCATTCACATGATCTAAGTAGTAACCCTCCTTACGCTAACCATACCATGTAAAAAGTATTCGTAATCATAGTATCATGTATTTCACCCCCGAAGTATAAAAACTGAAAACAGTTAAGAGAAATGAAGGCGTTCGTATTATTTTGGAGCCGTTAATATTCAGTAATATTATTTTTACCCTAAAAATAATATTTACGTAGTTCACAAAATAATCATAAAAATCTGACACAAGTGTTATTATGGAAAATATATACTAAATATATATTTATCAAGTTTTATTTTGTGAAAATCCCACCTCCGACACTTGGAAGTTTTGTAACAAAATTGTGGCGAAATTTGGAGGTGGCCACGCTTACAAGCGTATCATTTTCTTTTCAAAATTCAATCATCAATTTTCCCATCCTCAACAAACAATATCAAAACATCAAACTAGTCAAAACAAGTATAAATTGCAAACACATGAACTTGTAAGTTGTGTAAAAATACGTAGTAACTCTCCAACACATTTAGTAGATCTTTCCATCTTTAGAAATAAAATCAGTTTCTTGATAACTTTATTTTTAAAGAAAATGTAACTTCACAACTTCTAGTAAAAAATTACGAAAATATTTCTTTGTTAAATCCTTTTGTCACACAAGTGTTTACACACTTGTTTGTTCACAAAATGCTTTTGTTTCATGAAAGATCCGGCTTTTAAACGTGGTTTGCATCTTACACTTGGTTCTTTGAAAATAGAAGATGCCACCGAGACGTCAGATACGCATGCCTACCAAGGAGGCAGAACTTCAGCAAGTCATCGCTGCCGCCATTGCGCAGTACGCAGCCTCACAAGGAGGAACTAGCGGAAGTAATTCAAACAACAATGGCAATAAAAATCCGCCTTATGGTAATACTAAGTCATAAAGGCATACCATGATACAATTGGATATCTCTAGCAAGTTTGCTAATGCCATTCATATATTGTAACGTATGTGCAGGGTGCACCTACAAGCAGTTTCTGGACTGCAAGCCTGTGAACTTTGACGGCACCGGAGGTGCTGTTGCTTTTGTCCGATGGGCCGAGAAGACAGAATCAGTTCTCAGAATGAGCAAGTGCGCTCCAGACCAACAAGTTACCTACATTTCTGGGCTATTTTGGACGGAGCCCTGTCCTGGTGGAACTTACAAGTTCAAACTCTTGGTGAAGCCGCAGCTTATGCGATGACATGGAATGAGCTGAAAGAGCTCATGCGAAGAAAGTACTGCTCCCGTGCGGAGATTCAGAAGTTGGAAACTGAATTCTGGCACTTGAAAATGGAAGGACCCAAGATTGCCGAGTACGTTCAGTGATTCCACGACTTGTCTCATGTGGTACCTTATATGGTTACACCGGAATTCAAACGCATCGAGCGCTTTATTTGGGGTTTAGCTCCTCAGATCATGAGTATGGTCACTACTTCCAAGCCTGCAATAATCACAGAGGCCATCGATCTGAGCGTGGCTCTTACTGAGGAAGCCATCCGCCTGAACAAGTTTTCAAATGTTGAGCCAAAGAAGAAGGAGACTCACGTAGAGTCGTCTGGTGAGAATAAGAGGAAATTATCGAACTTCAAGCAAGGTACAAGCGGTGTTTGCAAGAAAGGAGAATCAAGCACACCGGTCCAAGCTACAACTGGTACTGGAAAGAAAGGAAAGGGATATATGGGTACACATCCCAAGTGTAAGACCTGCCAACGTCATCATTCTGGCCGGTGTGGGCCAAAAGTATGTGAAGCTTGTGGAAAGGTTGGCCACCTGAAGGATACTTGTTGGGCCAGTTCTAGCCGTGGAGGCCAAGGAGGTTTTGGAAATAGGAACAATAATCGTGGTGGTAATGGAAACCGTGCACAAGGGAATAATGGAGGAAATGGAAACCGAGGTAACAACTTGAATCAAGCTGGTAATGTGAACCGAAATCAAAATAACAATCAAGTTGGGAATGGAGGTGGAAATGGGCAAAGACTGGGTTGTTTTAACTGTGGTGATGTTGGGCATTTTAAGAGGAACTGCCCAGAATGAATCAAGCACGGGGAAGAGTCTTTAACATTGAGGCGAGGTAAGCGCGCCAGGATCCCAATTTTGTTACTGGTACGTTCCCTATAAACCAACGCTTTGCATCCGTTTTGTTTGATACTAGTGCCGATTATAGCTTCGTGTCGTTAGAATTTAAGAATATGCTTGGGTTAGCTGCTAGTAAATTAGATATTTCCTACTCAATTGAATTGGCAAATGGAAAGTTGGTAGAAACCAATGAAGTTGTCAGAGGTTGCGTAATCGAGTTGGGAGAGCGTGAGTTTGCTTTGGATCTACTACCAATCAAGTTGGGAAGCTTCGACGTGGTAGTAGGGATGGATTGGTTATCAAGCAAAGAGGCAGAGATTGTCTGTCACGAAAAGGTCGTACGCATCCCAACCGAGGATGGTGATATGATTGTGGTTCATGGAGAAAAGCGTGATACGCCTTTAAGA
The DNA here is from genome assembly GCA_030545235.1 of Helianthus tuberosus. NCBI lineage: Eukaryota > Viridiplantae > Streptophyta > Magnoliopsida > Asterales > Asteraceae > Helianthus > Helianthus tuberosus. Next base: position 96,194,697 of record CM060413.1, read on the forward strand.
ATCATCAGCTGCCTGAAAGCCCGTAAGTGTTTACAAAAGGGATGTGCTGCCTTCCTGGCACACATCGTGGATAAGAAAGCTGCAGAGCCAAGAATCGAAGACATCCCTGTCGTGAGGGAATATCCTGAAGTCTTTCCAGAGGACTTGCCAGGATTACTACCCCAGAGGCAAGTGGAGTTCCGAATCGACTTAGTTCCAGGCGCCGCGCCTGTGGCTAAGGCACCCTATAGACTTGCCCCGTCTGAGATGCAGGAATTGTCGACACAATTTCAAGAGTTGTTAGACAAGGGATTCATCAGACCAAGCTTCTCACCTTGGGGAGCTCCAGTTTTATTTGTCAAAAAGAAAGACGGTAGTTTTCGTATGTGTATCGACTACCGGGAGTTGAATAAGCTGACTATCAAGAATAGGTATCCTCTGCCAAGGATCGATGATCTATTTGACCAACTGCAAGGTTCAAGATTTTACTCGAAGATCGATCTGCGATCGGGTTACCATCAGCTAAGGATACAAGAGGAAAGCATCCCGAAAACCGCTTTTAGAACTCGCTATGGACATTACGAGTTCCTAGTTATGCCATTTGGACTGACAAACGCGCCAGCTGTTTTTTTGGACCTAATGAACAGAGTTTGCAAGCCGTACTTGGATAAGTTCGTGATTGTGTTTATCGAAGACATTTTGATTTATTCAAAGACGAAGGCTGAACACGAACAACACTTAAGAGCCATTCTGGAGTTGCTGAAGAAGGAAAAGTTGTACGCCAAATTCTCAAAGTGCGAGTTTTGGATACGCGAAGTCCAATTCCTTAGACATGTGGTAAATGGGGATGGAATTCATGTGGACCCCACAAAGATTGAAGCAATAAATAATTGGGAAACTCCCAAGACACCAACTGAGATTCGTCAATTCTTAGGTTTGGCCGGCTACTATTGAAGATTCATTGAGGATTTTTCGAAGATCGCTCAACCGCTAACACTCCTCACGCAGAAAGATAAGAAGTTTGATTGGGGAATCAAACAGGAAGAAGTGTTTCAGTTGTTAAAGGATAAGCTTTGCAATGCGCCGATCTTAGCTCTACCGAAAGGAACTGATGATTTTGTGGTATATTGTGACGCTTCACGTCAAGGTTTGGATTGCGTGTTGATGCAACGCCAGAAGGTTATAGCTTACGCATCGCGCCAGCTGAAGGTACATGAAAAGAACTATACCGCGCATGACTTGGAACTAGGCACAGTGATATTTGCATTGAAGATCTGGAGAGACTATTTGTATGGTACGAAGTGTACAATCTTTACGGATCATAAAAGCCTGCAGCACATATTCGACCATAAAGAGCTGAATATGAGACAAAGACGTTGGGTCGAGTTGCTGAACGATTACGACTGCGAGATAAAGTATCATCCAGCGAAGGCGAATGTGGTCGCCGATGCCCTAAGTCGAAAAGAAAGGATCAAGCCCATAAGGGTTAGGGCTTTGGAGACGATTATTCAAACAGACCTTTCTCTGCGCATTCGTACCGCGCAGAAAGAAGCACTTAAGGAAAGAAACATCGAAGAGGAATATCTCCGTGGAATGGAGAAGCAGTTAGTGCCAATCGAGGAAGGAACGTATGTTTCATGAAAAGGATTTGGGTTCCTCTGTTTGGTGGTTTGAGAAAAGTTATTTTTGATGCGGCACACAAATCACGCTACTCTATCCATCCAGGAGCGGATAAGATGTACCAAGGTCTTAAAGATTACTATTGGTGGCCTAGGATGAAAGGCGACGTTGCTGTCTATGTGAGCAAGTGTTTAACGTGTGCTAAGGTGAAAGCTGAATACCAGAAGCCTTCAGGACTTCTACAACAACCTGAGACTCCCAAGTGGAAATGGGAACAGATTTCCATGGATTTTATAACGAAATTGCCAAGAACGCCAAAGGGTCACGACACTATTTGGGTAATAGTGGACCGCTTAACGAAATCTGCGCATTTCTTACCTATCAGGGAGAAAGATAACATGAGCAAGTTGGCTGAAATTTACATGAGAGAAATTGTTGCACATCATGGAGTGCCTCTTTCAATCATTTCTGATTGAGACGGAAGATTTGTGTCAAGGATTTGGCAGTCCTTCCAAGAAGCTTTTGGCTCACAGTTGAATCTGAGCACTGCGTTTCACCCGCAAACTGATGGCCAGAGTGAGAGAACTATTCAGACTTTGGAAGATATCCTGAGAGCATGTGTTATGGATTTGGGTGGTAGTTGGGATAAACATCTACCATTGGTTGAATTTTCGTATAACAACAGCTATCACACCTGTATTGGAGCCGCGCCATTTGAAGCTCTATATGGGCGCAAATGTTGATCACCGCTTTGTTGGTCTGATGCCGGTGATAGACAATTGGTTGGTCCTGATGTGGTCCAGGAAACCACAGATAAGATTGCACAGATCCGAGATCGCATCAAGGCGGCTCGCGATCGACAAAAATGCTATGCGGACCGAAGAAGGAAACCTCTAGAGTTTGAGGTGGGTGACATGGTATTGTTGAAAGTATCACCATGGAAGGGTGTGGCACGCTTCGGGAAGCGTGGAAAGTTGAATCCGCGGTATATTGGTCCATTCAAGATTCTAGAAAGAATTGGGTTAGTAGCGTAAAAGCTGGACTTACCTGCCGAACTGAATGGTGTTCACGATACATTTCATGTATCAAATCTAAAGAAAAGTCCAACGCAAGATACTGTTGTTATTCCCGCAGACGAGATCCATATTGACGACACGCTCCATTTTGTTGAAGAACCGGTTGAGGTTACAGATTGGAAGATTAACAAAACCCGCCGGAGCAGTGTCAAGCTCGTCAAGGTTCGTTGGAATGCAAGACACGGTCCTGAATACACCTGGGAGCGTGAGGACCGAATGAAAGAGAAGTACCCCCACTTATTTCCTAAGACCCCTGCAACTAGAAGCAGAGCCTAAAATTTCGGGATGAATTAATTAATATTTAATTAATGCTTAATTACTATGCTTGCTTACAGTTGTGATTAAACTGCTACTTGATTTCTGATACATACCCATACATGCATCATACTTTATTAACTGTCACTCCTTTTACTTACACAAGAACTATGGTGACAAACTTGATGCACAAAAGCACGGTAGCACAATGAACGGATAACCCATTAAACATGCTGATATAGCCAGCATCAGACAGACACTGCCTCTAAGGCCTGTATGAGCCGGGAATAGTTTACTACACTAGTAGAGAGTGTAGGGAAATGAGGGTTGTAGAACTGCGTCACTAGATGATAGTTATAGTGACCGGATGTGCCTAAAATAAGTTTTAAACACAAAACCTGCACTTAATATAAAACTCAACATTTTAGCAAACTAGTAAAGTGCAAAAACATGGGAAAATAATACTAGACACTTTCCAAAGTGTCGGGAATTCATTGTGTCACTAAAAATAATATTAAAGACACTTTAAATGCTTATTTAGCACTTTAACGGATCAATATCCAACCGAACAACCGGACTTTACTCGGAACATAAAAATATTGTCAATGACATTGTTTTTCCTTTTCCGAGCTAGTTAGGGTCCCCGAACACCCTAACACCCGTTACATTACATAACACACTAATAACTAACTTGAATACCTAACTAACATAACTAGTTACTAACTATTTGATTGAAATCCAACTATATAACCCCCCCTAACCGATCGGTCCCCATGTGGGGACACACCTTCATTGAATTGATTATTTTATTGTTCTTGCCAAGTATCTAGAGAACATAAAATATGATGGACAATAGGAGAAACGGTCTATAAATAAGAACAATGGTCCAACACTTCACTTCACAAACTACAACTCAAAAAAAAAAATTGCTCTCACTCTCTCTCCCTCTTGTGTTCGGCCGAGAGCTCGCACCCACCCACCATCATCTTCAAGTTTCGATCTTGCTATTCCACATACATCCCAAGGTGCAAGAGATCATACGAGGAGACCCGGTGTTTTCGGAATCACAAGGACCTCTCTACGTTGCTTTTATCCACCTAGTTTTCGCTTTGATCCTTCCCTAGCCTTGAGCTAGTTGTAAGTGCTTCTAAACACTCTCTTGTTCATGTTCAAAGTGGTTAATAAGAGATTTAACGGATAAAAAATCAAGAACACTTAAGATCAAAACACAAAGTCTTGTAAGAATGATAAACTTGATGGATAAAGGGTAACTATTGGTGTAAAACTTGTGAATCTTGTTTAGTTATGGTTATTTTATGTTGCTGGTTGCTAGGAGTGGAACGGATCGTCATCTAACCACGCTAGATCATGTTCATGGAACATGAACTAGCAATATGTTAAGTGTGAAAGATACAAGATGATGAACCTTTCCACACATAAACATGAACTTGTGTAAAAATGATTTTTCTTGTAAAATGGAGTTCTAAACTAGTAGATCTAAAGATCTACAAGTGGTATTTTCGAAGAACCAAGTGTAAGATGCAAATCATGTTTAAAAGCCGGATCTTTCATGAGCTAAAAGCATTTTTGTGAACAAACAAGTGTGTAAACACTTGTGTGACAAAAGAATTTAACAAAGAAATATTTTCGTAATTTTTGACTAGGAAGTTGTAAAGTTACATTTTCTTTAAAAATAAGATTTCCAAGAAACTGATTTTATTTTTAAAGATGGAAAGATCTACTAAATATGTCATAAAGTTACTACATACTTTTACACAACTTACAAGTTCATGTGTTTGCGATTTATGCTTATTTCTGACTAGTTTGAAGTTTGAATAATGTATGTTAATGATTGGAAAATTGTTGATTGAATTTTGAAAAGAAAATGATACGCTAGTAAGCGTGGCCACCTCCAGTTACAGAGGAAACTCTGGCGAAAATTTTCCAGAAAATAACACTTAGAAATATTTTGTGACAAGTGGTTAAAAATATATTTTTAACTTGTTTTCCCCCAAATAAAGTTCGCCATGATTTTTATTACAAAATTACCAAGTGTCGGAGGTGGATTTTCGTAAATAAAACTTGTTAAATATATATTTAGAATATATATATTTCATAGTAAAACGCTTGTGTGATTTTATGATTATTTTGTGAACTATATATTATTTTTAGAGTAAAAATAATATTACTGAATATTAACGGCTCCAAAATAATACTAACGCCTTCATAAGATTTAAGTTACACCGGTATTATTATTACCGCCCGAACTTCAAACGTAACTTACGTATTTTTGGAAAAATACTCTTAAATGTGTATTTCGATAAAAGTATTATTTTGGAAATTATATGGAATAAAATATAATATTTTTGGGAAAAATATTTATATTTTGGAAGTAGAGTATTTTAGACAAATGAAATAAAATATATTTTATTAAGTGAAACTTAATAATATATTTCGAAATTATATATACGCACATGTATTAAAACCCCCATCCTTGGGAAGGAATATATTTACCAAATAATTACGAAGTGTAATTACGAAATAGTTGCCTAACTATTTCCCAAAGACATTAAACCTTAAGCTAAGGCACGGCCGTCCGTCTAATAGAAGTTAGTACGTGTAGGTCGTCACGCAGCAGGTTGACTGGGAGTTACTTTTTCGAGACGCACTTCGGTGAGTTCATGTCCCCCTTTTCTCTTAACTGTTTTCAGTTTTTAAACTGCGGGGGTGAAATACATGTTACAATGTTTGCGAATACTTTATACATGGTATGGTTAGCGTAAGGAGGGTTACTACTTAGATCATGTGAGTGAGTAGGCGGGAACTGGAGGCCATTAATCCTCAGTGTAGGACCGAGGGCCTTTAGCGGTAGATCTATCTGGGTGTAGCGAGCCCAGCCCCAGGCCCAACAGTACGGACCTCGGGGTGACTTGGTGCCCGACGAAAAATCTGCTAGGTTTGAGTCTTCCTACTGCACTTCACACATATCAATGGCCTTGCAAACCATTGGTGATCTCTTTATTTCCTTATTTGCTACATACCAGGGATTTTTATACTTACAAAGGTTTTACATACTCATTTTACATGAACTCGCTCAACATTTTTGTTGATTTTTCCAACTTACATGTATTTCAGGGAATTAAGGATCTGGCGAGGTATGCTACGTTTTCATGCTGCGTAAGAGAAATGAGGTCATCCAAGTTTAGGGGTTGTGGCTTTTACCTGGACGAGTCACAGTTCTTAAACTGCGTCTGTTTCATGTTTGTGGTTGTGACTTTTGAACAATGTTTTTATTTAGTAGTGTTGTAAACTCGATGCATGTGTCAACGTTTTAAAACAATGTTGTCGTATTTTATTTTCAAACTTAAATCAATGGATGATCTTCATGGTTTTACTTTCATATAGCTTTGTTGTGATTAAGCTATGGTATTAAGAAGTCACACCAAATAAACCCACGCTTCCGCAAAGCCAGGGTGTGACACGCCGGAATATGTGAGTGTTCATACGGAAATTTCGGATGATGGGGGCTATTATGACGATCGGGTTAATGATGACGAAGATTGTGGGTATGTGAATCAAGGTAACATCTACAATGCAAGAGGGTTTGAAGATGAGGAGTTTGGCTATCAAAATGCCAACTTTGTGGGGAACGATGACTACGGGTACGGGGATAGGAGAAATGACTATTACGAAAATAACCGCCAACCACGAAACAATTACCAAAGGAACCGAAATGATGGGTTTTATAACAACAACAACAATGCTAACCCTAACTGGATTCTTCGTTTCATGGGAGGTGGCAATCAAAGGGGTAACTAGGGTGGAAACCGAAGAGGTGATAGGGGATGTGATAGATGGGACAATCGAAGACCGGTAGATCAAGAAGTTAACGGTCCACATCGTTCTCAACAACCTCCATGGGGAGTGAATGACCGTTTCCGACTGGTAGTTGCTGATAATGACTCTCCAATAGTGTGTGAAAGGAGAATGTTCGACTGCAAGCCCCATTACATCAATATACTTCCCCACTTCAATGGGAGGTCTGATGATGAACCGTACACGCATTTGGCGGAGTTCTCCTCCATTTGTAATACTATCGGGGGACATAACTTTGCATTGGAGGAGGTCAAACTTCGATTATTCCAGTTTTCGCTAAAGGATAAAGCGAAGCAGTGGTTCCTTACACTTCCGGCGAATAGTATCCGGACATGGGGCGAGATGGAACAAGTATTTCTTGATGAATACTACTCAATGGCGAAGACCGATGATGCACGAGATGAAATAAGGTCGTTTCGGTAACTATCGAGTGAACCGTTGCATGAAGCGTTCACTCGATACAAAGAATTGATTCGGAAATGCCCACATCACCAAATAGAGAAGTGGGAATTGGTTAAGTGTTTTGTACGGGGTTTGGATGATATGACATGGAATCGGCTCGAGTCGACGAGCAACGGAACCCTATTGAGCAATCATGAAGATGATGATTGGGAATTCCTCGAGCGGATGAGCAAGCGGTCAAAAGAAAAGGAATCGGCCGATAGAGCCAAGAAACATCCCGTCTCCCGGTCACTTCCCGATCTTGATTCTAAGGATCAAATCTCTAAATTAGAGCGGGAGATAGATCATATGAAAAAGAAGGAGGTGAATGCGGTACAATTCGCAGTATGTGAAGAATGTGGGGATATCGGCCATAGAACCGAGCAATGTTCAACGGGGCCGAGTGATTACACCGAGGAGGTAAATCAAGTGTATGGGGATCGAAAGCAATACGACATGAATTCAAACACTTTCCATCTGGGTTTGAGAAATCACCCCAACTTCCGGTATGGTAATGCCTCGAATCAAATGAACCCGAATTTTCAATCGGGTAATCAAGGTGGTCAAGGTGGTTCATCGTATAACAATCGTCAAGGTGGTAACCAAGGGGGTTACCAAAGGAATTACAATCAAGGGGGTAACCAAGGGTATCAAAGCCGAGAAAACAATTATCAACGGGGTTACAACCAAAGTGGAAATGGGGGTAATGCTTCGAACTCCCAAGGTGATGACTTGATAAATTCGAAATTTGATGCCATCATGAATGCTGTGAGTAATCTTACCAATTCACATCAAGCACTTACTAATTCGCACCAAGAGATCAAAGCCGAAATGAAGAAGGAGTTTGAAGTAAGAGATAAATCTCATAAGGCGTTGGAGAAGCAAGTGGGGCAACTTGCTCAAGAGATGGCCCACATTCATGGAAGTGGAGGAGGACTTCCAAGTGACACCACGGTGAACCCTAAGCATCAAGGGTCGAACTCGAAAAATAAACGTGAGGTACTAATAAATAAAATTTCTTTACGTAGTGGTCGAGTGATAGACAATGGTGTCGAGCCACCACCACCCAAGTTTGTTGAAGGGGTGGTGGAAGATGCGAGTGACGATGAAGGTAGAAACGGTCAAACGGGTCAAAATAGAAATGATTTAAAAATTAATAAAAATACCCCCATTGTGACCGTTCCCGCCCCAATGGCTAAGGAAAAGGGTGTGGAGGTTAATACCGCCCCTTATCCCGAAGCTTTGTTGGGACCATCTAAGAAAGTGGTAAATAAACGAGGCCCACAACAAGAAGAGATGTGGGAAATTTTTAAACAAGTCAAAATCAATTTACCACTCTTAGATGCAATCAAGCGAGTACCTTCATATGCTAAATACTTGAAATATTTATGCACCAAAAAACGGACTCACAAGTTTCCTAAGAAACTTGATTTAACCGAAAATGTGAGTTCGATTCTTTCGGGTGTACTTCCACCAAAACTTCAAGATCCGGGGGCGCCCATTATTTCAATACAAGTTGGTGAATTTAAAATGACCCGGGCACTATTGGATCTTGGGGCAAGTGTGAGTATCTTGCCGGGTAGTTTATATGACCAATATGATTTTGGTCCACTTCAAGTGTCGAACACCACCGTGGTGTTAGCTGACTTGACCCCTAAACTACCCCGTGGGATAGTCACGGATGTAATAGTCAAGGTCAAGGACTTTTACTATCCGGTGGACTTTCTTGTATTAGATTATGTTTCCTTGGACCGAACCAAGCAACCAACGGTGATTCTCGGTCGACCATTTTTGGCAACATCGAATGCCCAAATTAATTGCAAATCAGGCACGGTCGACATGACTTTTGGTAACCGTCGGTTGCGGTTAAATGTCTTTTTAGGATTGACGGATCCTCTAGTCGGCGATGAATGCTATATGGCGGACATCGTTGACGAGTGTATACCTTTATGCAACATTAGTGTCGAAGAGGAAAACACAATAGAGGAATGTTTCATGTTTGACAGGTTACAAGGAGAAACAAATCGGAGCATGGATGAAGAGGTGAAGGAGTTGGAGGTCTTAGCGGCAAGGGAAGGAAGGCCCACTTGGACACACCAAGTGGAAAGTCTTCCGGAAAGCATCGACACAAAGTTGAAGCCGTCATTGGAAGAGCCTCCGGTGCTAGAGTTGAAGGTGCTACCAAAGCATCTTAAGTATGCTTATGTGGGTGAAGGTAGCACGCTCCCGGTTATCATTGCAACTAACTTGACCGAGGAGCAAGAAGAGAAGTTGATGAGAATTTTGGTCACTCATAGAGCAGCTATCGGGTGGACCATTGCGGATTTGAAGGGAATTAGTCCCTCGGTAGTGATGCACAAGATCATCACGGAAGACGGCATGAGTCTTTCTCGTGACACACAAAGGAGACTAAATCCGAACATGCGAGAAGTTGTTAAGAAGGAGGTACAGAAGTGGCTAGATGCGGGTATCATATACCCTATCTCGGATAGCCGATGGGTAAGCCCGACACAAACAGTTCCTAAGAAAGCGGGCATTCAAGTCGTCACAAATGACGCAGGTGAAGAGGTCGCCACTCGGCCGGTAACCGGGTGGCGTATTTGTATTGATTATAGGAAGTTAAATGCTGCAACTTCCAAAGATCATTTCCCTTTGCCATTTATTGATCAAATTGTTGAGAAATTGTCCGGACAAAAATTTTATTGTTTTCTGGATGGTTATTCAGGATACAATCAAATTGCTATACATCCGGAAGACCAAGCAAAGACTACTTTTACTTTTCCATACGGTACATTCGCATTTAGGCGAATGCCCGTTAGACTTTGTGTCACACCCCGACCGCGTAAAACAACAAACCGCGGCGGAAACGTCGGGGAGTGATGCGACATAATTATTGTTCCAACAACCATGGCATTTAAAGTTTTGTATTATTAAGATTAAAGTTTACATTGTCTTTGAGTTCCAACTAAAATAACATAATAACTGTCTTTTAAGTCACTAAGGCCCGAGTCCGCCTAAGTGAAGCACAACCAACATCATGCATTAGCACCTGAAAACACATGTAAAAATAGGTACGTCAGCATAAATATGCCTGTGAGATACATAGGTTTTGTTTATGCAGGATTCATGACTTGTGCTTTGAAAAGTGTTTAATAAAATGTAGTCATGAACCTTGTAAAATGTTTTCCTTTGTAAAACCAAGTGAAAATCGATATGAAAATCAGATGATAATGAAAGGATAATGCATGGTTAAATGAATAACCAAGTGAAAGTGAATTTGGATAAAATGTGTACTTTGTAAAACAATGTCATGTTCTTGTATAAAATGTTTCATGTCTTGCCCCAAGTGATTTAGATAACGCAATAATGTATGATATGATAAAAGCACTTATATATAGGAAGTACCAGCGGCGTATCCACCATGCTTTTATCATATAACACATAGCCCCGTTACATAAGTCACTTATCAATAACCAACCAAAATGTAATGTTTAATGTCAAAATGTTCATGTGAAAACCATGTTAAATGTTATGTATAACATGTATCATGTATAACCAATGTAATGCATAGTAAGTAGGAAATTATCTACTTAAACTATGTGATGATGCCAATGTGAAACAAATGTCATGTATGGTGAATAACAAGTAATTACTCAACCATAGGAAAAATGTACAAAACAAGGTTTTTGAATAAACATAAGTTTAAATCAAATGTTATGTTTTGAAGAAAAATAATGCTTTATGATTACAAACATTTATGAAGTAATGTTAATCGCATACATTCAAGCCTTGCGACTGTGGCGTCAAACCCTTAAACGAATTAAAGGTTTATCTAAATTATGTAGTCGGATTCTGACATTCCCAACTTCCAAACAAACCTAGGAAGTCGGAAACGGGAGTTGTCAATTCCTATGGTACCATTACATAAGTCCGAGCGGCGTAGCTAATGTTAATGAATGTATTATTGTCCTGATTTAACATACCAAATGTCATAACCAATGTAGCATGTGAAAACCATGTACTAGGAATGCTAAGTAAACATGCCTAGTAGAAATGTTCATGTAAAACGATGTGCTAGCATGCTCAGTAAACATACATAGCAGAAATGTCATGTAAAACAATGTGTACATATGCTAAGTAAACATATGCAACAAATGTGTCGTAAATCAATGTGCTAGCATGCTTAACATACATAGCAAAACGTAATTGAAAGCATGTACTATAAGTGTACTAGGTGAAACTAGCATGTTTATGTCATAAAAGCATGAAATGCACAAAATTAACACGTATGTACATGTGTATCACCCCAAGATATTTGAAAACAGTAAAAGAGGGGAACTATGTACTCACTTGGGATTACTAATTAGTCTTGAGAATAAGACCAATTTAAGCTCCAAGTATCACGGAATCAAACGGCACCTAGTATAGGTAACTATGTTAATAAACGGATCCTAAATCGGGAGATAGGATATAATGAGGTTCTATAAATCAAATGAGTATTTAAACTCATATGGTATGATTTAGTAGGCCCTATATTCTGATTGGAAAGTCTACCTAAGTGCTTTTGACCCGTTTCGACACATTATGGTAACATAAGCTACTATAAGGCGTCGTTTGCGTAAAACTATGTTCGGATGGTTATCTAGATGCTATGTCAAGTCTTACATGCCCAATTATCCCTAAACATGTTACCAAATCAGTTTACATGTCAAAAATATGTTTACATAGGCAAAATACAGATTTTAGCTTCAAAAGGGCATTTTGGTCATTTCCTATGGGCATACAAGCTAACTAGCATATGACTAACCAATCCTATGTGATCACAAGGTATAACCTCAGTGGTTATTCCCTATGTAACTATGATCACCAACTAAGCTTGGTCGGATCCTAAAGATCGACCAAACGGGTCGGGTTCGAAAGTTTAAGCGGTTGTTTAGACCGCTTAACTTACGACCCTAAGCACTAAACTAATAGTGACGAGTTAAACATGTCAAAACATGTTTAACCTACTGATTTGGTATCAAAACAAAGTGTTTTGATACCCTAAAGTAGTTCTGTTGCAAAATGCGTGCTAAAACGCATTTTGACCGAAACTTTGACTCGTCACTACACCTAGTTAACGTGGTAATCAGCGGGTATAATCACTAAGGATTATAACCAACGTGATTACAATCACGTTGCAAAGTTCAACCGAACTTTGCGTTGACCATAGACTGGTCAAACTGAAAGTCAAACACTTGTTTGAATTTTTAAACTAGAAAGCAATAAAAAGAATGAAAGAGTGCTCACTATGTCCTTGCTATCTTTTCTACAAAGAAGACAAGTCCCAAAATCAGTTGAGAGAGCTCCAAAGCAGATAAGAGAAGAAAATGAGGAAATGAGCAATGAACAAGTGAATGGAGTTGGCTATATATAGTTGTTGCAAAGCTAAAAGATCACTCCAAGTGTTTGTGTAGCCTACAAGGATTAAATCATGGCCATCCATGTGTTAGGAGCTGATTAGTAGCCTTGGTAAACACTTAAACTTGCCCATCACACAAAGAATTTGCATAAACAGCCCCTGAATTATGAAACAACAGCAAAAATAAACCTTCTGGTCACTGGGGACTTCTGGCAGCCCACGTAAGGGACAGGGGCAGGCTTACGCGCCCCGCCTGACCCTCCCAGATCAGCTATAGTTTCATAATTGACAGTTTAGGTCCTGCATGCAATCGAGTCTATTTTTGTCACTTTTGACACCCGTTAAGCCATTTTCAAGGCTCTACAAGGTCAATAAGGTTTAGAGGACTCAAAATATGCTTGGAAAACTCTCGGATGTCGGCTCGTTTGGTCGTACGGTCGCGTTGTTCGCTAAATTACGACGAAACTCAAACGGACGCGAAAACGAACCAAATTAAGCGAGGAATGGTATTTTTGCATGCCGATCACTAAAATAAAAATATTTTAGTGTGTACAAAAATTTTGGATGTCCAGATGTGGTCAGAACGTAAGATATGCGCGGAAATGCAAACTTACGCCGTTTTTGACACTTTTAGTCCCTGTAAGATCATGTAAGCATGTTTTCGCACACCGAACCTATCAAAGCTTATTTCTAAGCCATGTTTAGGTTATATATGGTATGTTTAACTTATGATCAAGTTCTGGACTGTACGTTTCCTTACGAAACGGCAGACTTTTGCAAGTTGACGCAAATAATCCCTGAGAGCAAATAAACTTGTTTTTGCCATACCAAAGCCTTTAAAACTTACTTCTAAGTTATGTAAAGGTTATTTAAGGTATGTTAAGCTTATTTTGCTGTTCCAGAGTGTTTGTCGTGTTAAACTGATCGTGTTTACGCATCAGTTTGCGTATAACTCTCCAGAAAGCGATATAGAGTTCAAAATCGATCAAAAATCAACATGTGCATAAAATCAAACATAAATGACAAACATTTAGATCAAAACACATTGTTTTATTAATATTGTATTGTTCGGAGTTTGTAAGATGATATCTCAAACACAGATGTCACAGTCTCCCCTACTTCAGGAAATTTCGTCCCTAAATTTATTTAGAGGAAGCTTGTGAGAATAGATGCGGATATTTCGCTTTCATCTGATCTTCACGTTCCCAAGTAAACTCTGGGCCACGTTTAGATTCCCAACAAACCTTGACCAATCGAATCCGTTTTTTCTTCAACTATTTGAATGTACGGTCCACTATCTCCACAGGTTTCTCAACGAAGTGCATCGTGTTATCAACACGAATTTCATCAAGTGGTATGTGGAGGTTCTCATCAGCTAAACGCTTTTTGAGATTGGACACGTGGAATGTTGGATGAACATTTCCAAGTTCAGGAGGTAACTCAAGTCTGTAGGCTACTTTTCCGATTCTTTCAACGATCTTGAATGGTCCAACATAGCGTGGTGCAAGTTTTCCTTTCTTTCCAAATCTAATCACACCTTTCCAAGGGGATACCTTGAGTAGGACGTGATCACCGACTTGAAATTCTAAGGGCTTGCGTCGTCGATCCGTGTAACACTTTTGACGGCTTCTAGCCGTCTGTAGGTTATCACGAATCTTCTTGACCTTATCTGTAGTCTCTAGAATGAGTTCAGGTCCTGTAAGCTGAGCTTCACCTATCTCATTCCAACAGACCGGTGAACTACATTTTCGACCGTATAAAGCTTCGAAAGGAGCCATATTGATGCTAGAGTGATAACTATTGTTGTAGGAGAATTCGATCAATGGAAGATGCGAATCCCAACTACCACCAAAATCAATCACACATGCTCTAAGCATATCCTCCAATGTCTGGATTGTTCTCTCAGATTGACCATCTGTCTGCGGATGGTACGCTGTGCTCAAATGCAGTTGGGTACCCATGGCAGATTGCATGGTTCTCCAAAAGCGAGAAGATAATCGGGCATCTCTGTCAGATATGATGTTCAAAGGAATGCCATGTCGAGATACAATCTCATCAACATATATCTTGGCAAGCTTGTCTGCAGATAGATCCTCACGGATCGGCAAGAAATGTGCTGACTTTGTAAGACGATCAACAACAACCCAAATGGCGTCATGACCTCTTTTAGTGCGCGGCAGCTTGGTAATGAGATCCATAGCAATGTTTTCCCATTTCCAAACTGGAATCTCTGGTTGCTCCAGTAATCTAGAGGGATGTTGATGTTCTGCCTTAACCTTAAGACAAGTAAGGCATTTGGAAACATATAAGGCAATGTCTTTCTTCATACCCGGCCACCAATACTGGGTTCGAAGATCCTTATACATCTTGTCTGCACCAGGATGAATAGAATAACGAGACTTGTGAGCTTCATCCATAAGCAAGGTGCGAAGATCGTCTATACTTGGGACCCACAAACGGCCCATGAAATAGAAAATCCCAAAGTCTTTCAGTTCAAGCTCAGGATTAGTATGACACGGTAACTCTTTACCCATCAAGTCTTGTGTAACACAAGTATGTTGAGCTTGAATTATGCGGGTTTGAATGTCAGACCGAACCTGAACACAGTGAAGCTTGACATGTTCCTTACGACTTAATGCATCAGCCACGACATTCGCCTTACCAGGATGGTAGCGAATTTCGCAATCGTAGTCGTTTAGGAGTTCAACCCAACGTCGTTGCCTCATGTTTAGTTCTTTCTGATTGAAGATATGCTGGAGATTCTTGTGGTCAGTAAACACTACGCACTTTGTACCGTAAAGGTAGTGTCTCCAGATTTTGAGAGCAAAAACTACTGCACCTAACTCAAGATCATGAGTGGTGTAGTTCTTCTCGTGTACCTTCAGCTGTCTTGATGCATAGGCTATAACTTTGTTTCTTTGCATAAGAGCGTAGCCAAGGCCTAAGTTGGATGCATCACAGTACACGACAAAGTCGTCGTTACCCTCGGGCAAAGATAGAATAGGTGCATCGCAGAGTTTCTGTTTCAAGGTCTGGAAAGCTTCTTCCTGTTTGGATCCCCACTCAAAAGGTTTGCTTTTCTGAGTTAAAGCAGTGAATGGAACCGCAATCTTGGAGAAGTTTTCAATGAAACGGCGGTAATAACCCGCTAGACCAAGAAATGAACGAACCTCGGTAGGAGTAGTAGGAGTATCCCAATCCTTAATCGCGCTGATTTTGGTGGGATCTACATGTATACCTCGTTCGTTGACGATGTGCCCCAAAAATTGAACTTCCTTAAGCCAGAATTCGCACTTGGAGAATTTGGCGAAAAGTTGTTCTTTCCTTAGGAGCTCCATTGTAAGACGAAGATGTTGCTCATGATCAGCTCGAGTCTTAGAATAGATCAAAATATCATCAATGAAAACAATGATGAACTTGTCCAAATAAGGCTTACAAACCCTATTCATCAAGTCCATGAAAACAGCAGGAGCATTAGTTTAACCGAAGGGCATAACAGTAAACTCATAATGACCATAATGCGTACGAAAAGCTGTCTTGGGAATATCTTCTTCGAGAACTCGAAGTTGATGATACCCAGAACGTAGATCAATCTTTGAAAAGCAAGTAGCACCCTGTAGCTGATCAAAGAGATCATCAATGCGAGGTAGGGGATATCGATTCTTGATTGTAAGCTTGTTAAGCTCACGGTAATCGATACACATCCTGAATGATCCATCTTTCTTTTTCACAAATAGGACAGGAGCGCCCCAAGAGGAAAAGCTTGGACGGATGAATCCTTTGTCAGATAGCTCCTGAAGCTGTTTAGATAACTCTTGCATCTCAGACGGTGCAAGACGATAAGGTGACTTAGCAATGGGATTTGCGCCAGGCATAAGATCAATGCGAAACTCAACTTGGCGTACAGGGGGTAAACCAGGTAATTCTTCAGGAAATACCTCTGGATAATCCCGAACAATAGGGATATCTTGGATAGTCTTACCCTTGCCTTTATCCTCTACGACATGTGCTAAGAAAGCGACATATTTCTTTCGCAGGTATTTGCGGGCTTGGGTACAAGACATGAGTTTCTCCCCATGAACTTCTAAGATCTCACCAGTCGTAAGCGGTATACGGACCAACTTCTCAAAACATACCACCTCCGCATGGTACTTTGATAACCAATCCATTCCTACTATAACATCGAAGCTCCCGAGTTGCATCGGTGTGAGGTCGATAGGGAAAAGATGGTTATTGAGATTCAACTGGCAATTTCGAAGAACAGAGTCGAGTACAACAGGTTCACCACTAGCTACTTCTACTGTCAAGGGCTTTCCTAGTCTTGTTCTAGTCATCGAAAGCAAAGGCTCAAATGCTAAGGACACAAAACTCTTATCGGCACCCGAATCAAATAGAACAGAAGGTTGTTAACAAGGAACATACCGTTCACCACTTCGTTATCCGCACGCGCCTCGTTTGCATTAAGATTAAAATCTCTACCACGAGCCGGTGCCTGATTTGCATTTGCCAACCTCGGGCAGTTGTTCCTGTAGTGGGTCAGATCCCCATAATTGAAACATGAACCAGGTGGAAAGTGAGGTCGTGCAGGATTCCGGGCTGGGTTTTGTGCAACTAGATTTTGAGCTGCCTGATTCTGATTAGGAGCAAAACGGCAGGTGTTCGCAAGATGACCAGACTTGTCACAATTAGTGCAGATGCGACATTGCAACTGTGGCTGGTGGTGGCTGTTACATCTGTTGCACAGAGGTGCATTTCCCGCATACTGCCTTTTGGCAGCAGGTTGTGCAGCCTGATTTTGTGCTGTCTGATTAGGAGCAGCCTGGTTAGTCTGAGCAGTGACCACGAAATTCTTGGAAGCCTTACGCTTCCTCGATTTCTTTGAAGACTCAGCAGCCTTCTTGCCCTTACTTTCCTTGGTGCTATCAGACTTTTTCTGCTTCTTGTCACCTTTTCTGTGGAGTTTACCCTTTTTGATTTGCGATTCAGTAAGGGTTGCAGCTAGTTCAATGGCCTGTCGGACGGTAGTAGGGTGGCTGCCAGTGATGATATCCTGAACAGGATCTGGCAAACCGTCTATGTACCTCTCGATTGCCTTATCCAAAGGCATGACCATTGTAGGACAGAGCAAGCTTAACTCCTCATATCTGTCTGTATAAGCCCGGTGTTCACCACTGTCTTGCTTCAGATCATTGAACTCATCTTCTAGTGCCCTCTGCTCGTGACGAGGACAAAATTCTCTCATCATGAGAGCCCTGAGTTCCTCCCATGTCTGACCCAAAGCAACATCAGGACCTCTATCTCTCATTACCCCATTCCACCAGGTAAGAGCCCTCTTCTGGAATACACTCGAAGCGAACTCGACCTTACAATTGTTCGGACACTGAACATGGTGAAAAGTGCTCTCAAGACTCTCAAACCACTGGAGAAGCCCTATTGCTCCTTCAGTACCACTAAACTTGAGTGGTTTAGCCGAGTTAAACTATTTAAAGTTGCACGGAGCAGGTGCATTAACATTGTTATTGATGGCTTGGTTTACTTGAGTTATGAGACCAGGTAGCATAGCAGCCATCTGCTGTGCTATAATAGCTGTCAGTTTGGCATCAGGTTGAGGAACGTTACGTCGAGGAGGCATTCTAAAAGAGGAAACATGAGAGAAAACGAGTGAGATGATGTGATGAAAATGAGATAACAATAAAATCGACAAAAAAAAGGATGGTGGTCGTTTGTTTGTTACCACAAAGCAAACAAACAACACACAGTGACAAATCAAAGTAAATGAGTCATAATAATGTATCACTGAAGACATGCTCGCCTATAAGTGAACACTCACCCCAAGAGTTCCCAGGTAAGAGTGACTGGTCCGATACTGCGGATTTGTACGAACACTCTAGCCTTAGACAGAAAACTCAGGGTACAGGCATTCACTCTTCCAGTTTGCACGTGTTCACTTTATTTAGACCCAAAAGTTTGATGAGAATTTGAAAACTTAGAGGGTTCAAAACCATATAATCAATCATCCAAGGATAGATGATTAATTTTCGAAGTGGTTTTGTTATTGTGTTCTTGTTGTGGTTATTACCTAAGGATAGGTGACGTGTATTGTTTTAAGATCTAAACACAAGTAAACTTGTGTTAGGGTCCTAGAAAGTTATAGTCTAGGTCAAAGCATTACTAATAACCTAATTCCCTATAACCATTGGCTCTGATACCAACTTTTCTGTCACACCCCGACCGCGTAAAACAACAAACCGCTGCGAAAACGTCGGGGAGTGATGCGACAGAATTATTGTTCCAACAACCATGGCATTTGAAGTTTTGTATTATTAAGATTAAAGTTTACATTGTCTTTGAGTTCCAACTAAAATATCATAATAACTGTCTTTTAAGTCACTAAGGCCCGAGTCCGCCTAAGTGAAGCACAACCAACATCATGCATTAGCACCTGAAAACACATGTAAAAATAGGTACGTCAGCATAAATATGCCTGTGAGATACATAGGTTTTGTTTATGCAGGATTCATGACTTGTGGTTTGAAAAGTGTTTAATAAAATGTAGTCATGAACCTTGTAAAATGTTTTCCTTTGTAAAACCAAGTGAAAATCGATATGAAAATCAGATGATAATGAAAGGATAATGCATGGTTAAATGAATAACCAAGTGAAAGTGAATTTGGATAAAATGTGTACTTTGTAAAACAATGTCATGTTCTTGTATAATGTGACAACCCTCACCAAATCAGGTATCCATACGAATTAATTAATATTTAATTAATGCTTAATTACTGTGCTTACTTACAATTGTGGTTAAACTGCTACGTGATTTCTGATACATACATATACTTGCATCATACCTTATTTCTGTCACTCCATTTATTTACATAGAACTATAGTGACAAACTTGATGCACAAAAGCACAGTAGCACAATGAACGGATAACCCAGTAAACGTGCTGACATAGCCAGCACCAGACAGACACTGTCTCTAAGGCCAGTATGAGCCGGGAATAGATTACTACACTAGTAGGGAGTGTAGGGAGGTGAGGATTGTAGAACTGCGTCACTAGGTGATAGTTATAGTGACCGGATGTGCCTAAAACATGTTTTAAACACAAAATTCTGCACTTTAATACAAAATTCAGCATTTAACTAACTTGTAAAGTGCAAAAACATGGGAAAATAATACTAGACACTTTCCAAAGTGTCGGGAATTAATTGTGTCACTAAAAACAATATTAAAGACACTTTAAATGCTTATTAAGCACTTTAACGGATCAGTATCCAACCGAACAACCGGACTTTACCCGGAACATAAAAATATTGTCAATAACATTGTTTTTCCTTTTATGAGCTAGTTAGGGTCCCCGAACACCCGTTACAAAACACTACACACTAGTAATTAGTTTAAACTCCTAACTAAACTTAACTAGTTACTAACTAGCTAGTTAAAATCGAACCATACCCCCCCCCCCTTACAACCGAATCGGTCCCCAAGGGGACACACCCCACCTATTTTTGAATATTTTATTCATGGTTGTCTAATATCTACTAAACACAATATCCCATGGTTAATTAGGATGGAATGGTCTATAAATAAGAACAAAGGTCCATCACATTCACATAAACACCAACTCAAAAATTGCACACTCTCTCCCTCTTCTCTTTGAGTTCGGCCGAGAACTCCCACACACCCACCATCACTTTCCAACTTTTATCTTGCTAAACCACATACAATCCAAGGTGCTAGAGTTCATACGAGGAGACCCGGTGCTTACGGAATCACAAGGACCTCTCTACATCGCTATTAACCACCTTGTTTTTGCTTTGATTCTTCCCTAGCCTTGAGCTAGTAGTAAGTGATTCTAAACACCCTCTTGATCTTATTTAAAGTGGTTAATAAGAAGGTTAACGGATAAAAATCATGAACACTAAAGATCAAAACTAAAAGTCTTGTAAGAAAGATGAACATGGTGGTTAAAGAGTAAATAATGGTGTAAAACTCATAAATCTTGTTTAGTTGTGGTTATTTTATGTTGTTGGTTGCTAGTAGTGGAACGGATCGTCATCTAACCACGCTAGATCATGTTCATGGAACATGAACTAGCATTATATTAAGTAGGAAAGTTACAAGATGACGAACCCTTTCATACATAAACATGAACTTGTGTAAAAATAGTTTTTCTTGTAAAATGGAGTTCTAAACTAGTAGATCTAAAGATTTACAAGTGGTATTTTCGAAGAACCAAGTGTAAGATGCAAATCACGTTTAAAAGCCGGATCTTTCTTGAAACAAAAGCATTTGGTGAACAAACAAGTGTGTAAACACTTGTGTGACAAAAGGTTTTAACAAAGAAATATTTTCGTAATTTTTGACTAGGAAGTTGTAAAGTTACATTTTCTGTAAAGATAAGACTTCCAAGAAACTAATTTTATTTTTAGAAATAGAAGGATCTACTAAAAATATTGGAAAGTTGCTACGTATTTTCACATAACTTACAAGTTCATGTGTTTGCGATTTATACTTGTTTTGACTAATTTAATGTTTGAATGTTGTTTGTTGATGATGGGAAAATTGTTGATTGAATTTTGAAAAGAAAATGATACGCTAGTAAGCGTGGCCACCTCCAGTTACAGAGGAAACTCTGGCGAAATTTTTCCAGAAAATAACACTTAGAATATTTTCATGACAAGCGTCTATAAATATATTTGTAACTTGTTTTTCCAAATAAATTTCGCCATGATTTTGTTACAAAATTACCAAGTGTCAGAGGTGGATTTTCGTAAATAAAACTTGCTAAATATATATTTAGAATATATATATTTCATAGTAAGACGCTTGCGTAATTTTATGATTATTTTGAAAACTACATAAATATTATTTTTAGAGTAAAAATAATATTACTGAAATACACTGAACAGTAACGACTTCAAAATAATACTAACGCCCTCACAATAAATATTTAAGTTACACTGGTATTATTATTACCACACGAACCTTAAAATGTAACTTATGTATTTTCAAGAAAATACTCTTACATGCGTATTTTGACAAAGGTATTATTTTGGGAAAAATTGTATGGAATAAAATATAATATTTTTGGGAAAAATATTTATATTTTGGAGATAAAATGTTCTAGACAAATAAAATAAAATATATTTTATTAAGTGAGACTTAATAATATATTTCGAAGTTATACGAACGCACATGTATTAAAGCCCCCATCCTTGGGAAGGAATATAATTAATAAATAATTACGAAGTGTAAATACGAAATAGTTGTCTAACTATTTCCCAAAAACGTTAAACCTTAAGCCAAGGCACAGACGTCCGTCTAATAGAAGTTAGTACGTGTAGGTCGTCACGCAGCAGGTTGACTGGGAGATTACTATTTCGAGACGCACTTCAGTGAGTTCATGTCCCCCTTTTCTCTTAACTGTTTTCAGTTTTCATACTTCGGGGGTGAAATACATGTTACTATGATTACGAATACTTTTTACATGGTATGGTTAGCGTAAGGAGGGTTACTACTTAGATCATGTGAGTGAGTAGGCGGGAACTGAAGGCCATTAATCCTCAGTGTAGGACCGAGGGTCAGTAGCGGTAGATCTATCTGGGTGTAGCGAGCCCAGCCCCAGGCCCAACAGAACGGACCTCGGGGTGACTTTGTGCCCGACGCAAAAATCTGCTAGGTTTGAGTCTTCCTACTGCACTTCACACATATCAATGGCCTTGCAAACCATTGGTGATCTCTTTATTTCCTTATTTGCTACATACCAGGGATTTTTATACTTACAAAGGTTTTACATACTCACTTACACATGAACTCGCTCAACATTTTTGTTGATTTTTTTTCCAACTTACATGTATTTCAGGAAATTAAGGATCTGGCGAGGTATGCTACGTTTTCACGCTGCGTAAGAGTTATGAGGTCATCCGAGTTTAGGGGTTGTGGCTTTTACCTGGACGAGTCACAGTTCTTAAACTGCGTTTATTTCATGTTTGTGTTTGTGTCTTATGAACAATGTTTTTATTTTGTTGGGTAGTAATCTCGTCGCATGTGTCGACGTTTTAAAAACAATGTTGAGGTACTTTTATTTTAAAACATGAATCAATGGATGATCTGCATGGTTTTACTTTCATATAGCTTTGTTGTGATTAAGCTATGGTATTAAGAAGTCACACCAAATTAACCCACGCTTCCGCAAAGCCAGGGTGTGACAGCTTGGTATCAGAGCTTTGATCATAGCGAACTAGGATTCCTTCTCGAGTCTAGACTATGATCACTAGGGCTCTCACGAAAACATTTTTACATTGCATACATTACGTCCAGATCCCGGATATAAAACGTTTTTACAAACAAAAGTTGAGCACTTTTCCTTCTTAAAATTTATGGTATGGTCGGGGAGACCAGGGATTCAGTCGGGGAGACTGAGGGAATTGGTCGGGGAGACCAGGGATTCAGTTGGGGAGACTGAGGGAATTAGTCGGGGAGACTAGGAGATATGGTCGGGGAGACTGAGGGAATTAGTCGGGGAGACTAGGAGATTCGGTCAGGGAAACTGAGGGAATTAGTCGGGGAGACTAGGAGATTTGGTCGGGGAGACTGAGGGAATTAGTCGGAGAGACTAGGAGATTCAGTCGGTAGAGGAGGCAGCCGTTTATTCACTCGTTCCTAAATCGGGAGATAGGATAGAATGAGGTTCTATAAATCAAATGAGTATTTGAACTCATATGGTATGATTTAGTAGGCCCTACATTCTGATTGGAAAGTCTACCTAAGTGCTTTTGACCCGTTTCGACACATTATGGTAACATAAGCTACTATAAGGCGTCGTTTGCGTAAAACTATGTTCGGATGGTTATCTAGATGCCATGTCAAGTCTTACATGCCCAATTATCCCTAAACATGTTACTAAATCAGTTTACATGTCAAAAATATGTTTACATAGGCAAAATACAGATTTTAGCTTCAAAAGGGCATTTTGGTCATTTCCTATGGGCATACAAGCTAACTAGCATATGACTAACCAATCCTATGTGATCACAAGGTATAACCTCAGTGGTTATTCCCTATGCAACTATGATCACTAACTAAGCTTGGTTGGATCCTAAAGATCGACCAAACGGGTCAGGTTCGAAAGTTTAAGCGGTTGTTTAGATCGCTTAACTTATGACCCTAAACAAGCACTAAACTAATAGTGACGAGTTAAACATGTCAAAACATGTTTAACCTACTGATTTGGTATCAAAACAAAGTGTTTTGATACCCTAAAGTAGTTCCGTTGCAAAATGCGTGCTAAAACGCATTTTGAGCTAAACTTTGACTCGTCACTACACCTAGTTAACGTGGTAATCAGCGGGTATAATCACTAAGGATTATAACCAACGTGATTACAATCACGTTGCAAAGTTCAACCAAACTTTGCGTTGACCATAGACTGGTCAAACTGAAAGTCAAACACTTGTTTGACTTTTTAAACTAGAAAGCAATAAAAAGAATGAAAGAGTGCTCACTATAGTCCTTGCTATCTTTTCTACAAAGAAGACAAGTCCCAAAATCAGTTGAGAGAGCTCCAAAGCAGATAAGAGAAGAAAATGAGGAAATGAGCAATGAACAAGTGAATGGAGTTGGCTATATATAGTTGTTGCAAAGCTACAAGATCACTCCAAGTGTTTGTCTAGCCTCCAAGGATTAAATCATGGCCATCCATGTGTTAGGAGCTGATTAGTAGCCTTGGTAAACACTTAAACTTGCCCATCACACAAAGAATTTGCATAAACAGCCCCTGAATTATGAAATAGCAGCAAAAACAAACTTTCTGGTCGCTGGGGACTTCTGGCGGCCCGCGTAAGGGACAAGGGCAGGCTTACGCGCCCCGCCTGACCCTCCCAAATCAGCTATAGTTTCATAATTGACAGTTTAGGTCCCTGCATGCTATTGAGTCCATTTTTGGCACTTTTGACACCCGTTAAGCCATTTTCAAGGCTCTACAAGGTCAATAAGGTTTAGAGGACTCAAAATATGCTCGGAAAACTCTCGGATGTCGGCTCGTTTGGTCGTACGGTCGCGTTGTTCGCTAAATTACGACGAAACTCAAACGGACGCGAAAACGAACCAAATTAAGCGACGAATGGTATTTTTGCATGCCGATCACTAAAATAAAAATATTTTAGTGTGTACAAAAATTTTGGATGTCAATATGTGGTCAGAACGTAAGATATGCGCGGAAATGCAAACTTACGCCGTTTTTGACACTTTTAGTCCCTGTAAGATCATGTAAGCATGTTTTCGCACACCGAACCTATCAAAGCTTATTTCTAAGCCATGTTTAGGTTATATATGGTATGTTTAACTTATGATCAAGTTCCGGACTGTACGTTTCCTTACGAAACGGCAGACTTTTGCAAGTTGACGCAAATAGTCCCTAAGAGCAAATAAACTTGTTTTTGCCATACCAAAGCCTTTAAAACTTATTTCTCAGTTATGTAAAGGTTATTTAAGGTATGTTAAGCTTATGTTGCTGTTCCGGAGTGTTTTTCGTGTTAAACTGATCGTGTTTACGCATTAGTTTGCGTATAACTCTCCAGAAAGCGATATAGAGTTCAAAATCGATCAAAAATCAACATGGGCATAAAATCAAACATAAATGAAAAACTTTTGGATCAAAACACATTTTTTTATTAATATTTTATTGTTCGGAGTTTGTAAGATGATATCTGAAACACAGATGTCACACTTTGTAATGCCCCCACCACCTTCCAAAGGTGTATGATGAGTATCTTTTCAGATATGGTGGGGGAGTCTTTGGAAATCTTCATGGATGATTTCTCAATATTTGGGTCATCATTTGATACATGCCTCGACCAACTCGAAAAAGTTTTAAAAAGATGTGTTGAGAAAAATCTTGTTTTGAGTTGGGAAAAGAGCCATTTTATGGTTCAAGAAGGGATTGTGTTGGGGCATGTCGTCTCGAGTCATGGGATTGTGGTGGATAGAGCAAAAGTGCAAGTCATATCCACTTTGCCTTATCCTACAAGTGTTAAAGGTATTCGGTCGTTCTTAGGACACACGGGGTTTTATAGGCGGTTTATAAAAAGCTTTAGTGATATAACAAAACCCCTATGTAATTTGTTGTTAAAGGATAAAACTTTTGATTTTGATAAAAATTGCCAAAATGCCTTTAACGTGTTGAAGAAAAAGTTGGTTGAGGCCCCAATCTTGCAATCACCGAATTGGTCTTTACCATTCGAAATTATGTGTGATGCAAGTGATTATGCGGTGGGGGCCGTATTGGGTCAACGGGTAGACAAGAAACCGGTTGCCATTTACTACGCAAGTAAGACTCTCTCGGATGCACAATTAAATTATACAACTACCGAGAAAGAGATACTTGCGGTGGTATATGCGTTAGATAAATTTCATGCTTATATATGGGGTACTAAAGTAATTGTATATTCTGACCATTCTGCAGTTAGGTATCTAATGGACAAGAAGGATGCAAAGCCGAGATTAATCCGATGGGTTCTCTTGCTACAAGAGTTTGATTTAGAAATTAGAGACAAGAAAGGGAGTGAGAATGTGGTTGCGGACCACTTGTCCCGATTGGTTGTGGAGGAGGATTCTTCTCGTGAAGACATTAATGAGAACTTCCCAGATGAGCAAATTTAAAAAGTTTCAATATTACCATGGTATGCTAATATTGTTAATTAGTTGGTCACATGTGACTTGCCGGCTCATTGGGATAGAAGGAAGAGGTTGCACTTCCTATCTCAAATCAAGTACTACACGTTGGAAGAACAGGACTTATTCAAGTTTTGTCCGGATCAAGTCGTTCGAAGATGCATACCCGACGAGGAGATTCCTAGCGTCTTGATGCACTTGCATTCATTTGCTTGTGGGGGCCATTTCAGTGGTCACAAAACCGGGCACAAAGTGCTCAATAGCGGTCTTTCTTGGCCGACTATTTTCAAGGATGCTTTTAATTTCGCTAAAAACTGTGTTGAGTGTCAAAAGTTAGGGGGTATTTCTAAAAGGGATGAAATGCCCATGCAACCGATCCTCATTGTAGATATTTTTGATGTGTGGGGGATCGATTTCATGGGCCCATTCCCTAATTCGCATGGTAACTTATACATCTTGGTGGCGGTCGATTATGTATCCAAGTGGGTTGAAGCGATTGCCACCAAGACGAATGATCATACCGTTGTTTGCAACTTTGTACAAACAAACATAATTTCTAGATTTGGGATTCCTCGAGTGATCATTAGTGATGGGGGATCTCACTTTAAGAATTTTTACTTTGGAAAACTCTTGAAATGGTATGGCGTTGACCATCGAATCGCTACCCCTTACCACCCGCAAACGAGTGGTCAAGTGGAGGTGTCCAATAGGCAAATAAAAGAGATTTTGCAAAAGACTGTTCGACCAGACTGTAAGGATTGGTCGACAAAGTTGAATGATGCTTTATGGGCTTATCGAACGACTCATAAAACACCTATTGGCACTACACCGTACCGCTTAGTTTACGGTAGAAACTGTCACTTACCGGTGGAGCTTGTACATCGTGCTTGGTGGGCTATTAAAGAGGTTAACATGAAATACGATGATGCAGGTAAAGAGCGGAAGTTAAAGCTATGCAAGTTGGAGGAGCTTCGGGAAGAAGCATATGAATGTGCCTCGAAGTATAAAGATGGAATGAAGAGGGCACATGATGCTAAGTTGAAGCCGAAGGAGTTCGTAGTGGGTCAAAAGGTATGACTCTACAACTCATGGCTTAAATACTTCCGCGGGAAGCTTAAGAGTAAATGGATGGGCCCGTACGTGATTACACGAGTCGGGAAGCTTGGAGATGTTACCATCGAGGATCCGAAGGATGGATCAAAGCAAACGGTTAACGGTCACCATCTTAAACCGTTCCTTGATGGCAATGAAGAGAAAAAGGATGAAAACGTGGAGTTGGTAAGCTTCGTGGTGAGCGTGCCAACATATGAGGTAAATTAAAGGGCCGGTAATGTGCGTTGTAGAGTATTGTATATTTACATTGTGGTTTCGTATCATTTCTATGTTTATCGTTTTCGTTTCACACTAACCATTTGATGTGTGAAGTTCCGAATATCACGAACGAGATTTGAAGACGAAAGGTATGTTTTAGGCTTGCTTTGTGTATTGAGGACAATACACGACTTTTCGGGGGGTGGTAGGGATCGTTAAACGATTCGTGGTTTTGTTAGTCTAGTTTAGTTTAGATTTTGTAAATTATAAGTATAATAAAGATTTTAATAATCTATTGTTTTAAATAAATAACCTATAGTTTAGTACTAGTTTTCTTTAATCGTGATAAACACAAAAAAAATATATATAAATAATAATAATAATAATAATAAATAATTCAGAAACATTTGAAAAAAACCTTAATGTTTTGAAAAATAATAATAATAATAATAATAATAATAAAATATATATATAATAAGTCAAACATGACCTCAGCATGATGTCATGTATGACATCATCATCACTTTCACAGCAATTGCAACATTCAGCGAAAAAAAATGAGAATTGTGGCCATTCATATACCATTCACATCGGAAATGACATCGCCGATGTGATTCCGGCATCGTCGACAGCGTTGGATTGATGGCATTGACCGGAGACTCACATAGGTAGGAACAATGGCATCAATGGCTTGTCTGTTACTTGGTAGGCGTCACCGACGCCGGTTTTGCCGTCACCGACGGTGATTTCTGGTGTGGCGTCGAGATGAAGATGGCGTAGGCAGGAAAGGTTGGCGTCGGAGGAAATTTTGTAGCGAGGCGGCGTCGACGACGCATGACACGGCGTCGCCGACGGCTGTTTAAAGGGTGGCGTCGAGAGGTTGTGCCGTAGACAGCCACATATGGCGTCAATGGCTGTTGTTGCCCTGGTAGGCGTCGATGACGCCGGAGGAATCGTCGACGATGCAATATCCTCAGGAATGTATAGCCGAAAGAGATCAAAAACCTCGAGGGAAGGATCCTCATCCGGTGTTGCTTTAGCAAAATGGGAGCAACCGTGCACCTTACCAGATATTGAGGATATGCTGTTTTCGCAAAATTGGGACTGGTCTCGCTTCAAAGATGAAGAATTCGGTGCATGTTGGAATGAGAATCAAAACAAACCTTTGTGTAAATTCAAGAACAAGCAAACCGAAAAGAAGTTATGGAGATACAAGATGTCAAAAGTGACTAATCCAATCAATAAAGTGTGTGTGTACGAAAGATTAGTGAATGCTGAATAGTTCAAGTAAATTGGAATCACACAGAAGTTTGAACGACTCGGGTGGGAGTGCGTACTTGACTGGGTTGAGGACGCTACTCCAAAGGTATACCTAAAGGAAGTCACCGAGTGGTTGGCTACGTTGAGATTAGAGCACACAGATGAAGAACCACCGAGGTGGAAGTTGAAAGGGGAAACATGTAGGAACGTTTGTTGACCCGAATGAGTCGTTCAGAGGAGTTTTAATCAGTTTCAGGTGCGGAAAACAAGAAACTGATGTAGAAACAGCATGCAATTCACTTAAATCACTGATTTGATTGATATTACAGCTTGTACCTTCAAGAATCAAACCGGCAGCACCTCGGTATGATTTTCTGATTTCCCACCAAATGACAATGTCACAAGCCTATTTATATTACTTCTGATTTCCCACCAAATGACTAAACTTCTGATTCCCCATGAAATGACTAAACTTCTGATTCCCCACGAAATGACTAATTTCTGATTCCCCACGAAATGACATGTCCATTTCGTGGGAAATCACCTTTCGTGGGAAATCACCTTTCGTGGGAAATCTCCTTTCGTGGGAAATCACCTTTCGTGGGAAATCACCACTACAACTCTATTTTCCCGTACAATGTGCCCTGATCTAACAAAACTAGTACTAGACTCGATACAAGATGAAGTCGACAGATGTATGCACCAACAGACTCCCCCTCAGATGTTGACGAGTCTTCAGTGTCGAGTCTTTTCATCTTCAGTCTTTATCAGTCTTTGGGCTTTTCTTTCCAATCAATATCAACAGACTCCCCCTAACAATGTGCTGGCATTCCTTAAGTTCATCAGCATCATCTGCTTCAGGATCGTAGTCTGGCAAATTACAGATTCAAGCAACACAACCTGGATCACCTGCAAATTCTCTACCCAAATCATAAGTTTTACAATTTAGAATAAAAATGTATGCACTAAAACAAACTCTCCCTCAAACCAAACAGAAACTTTATCAATGACAATATTGATGAACCACTTGAAGATTAGATTAAAAACATATTTGTTTAAGACCAAACTTTCCTTCACAGAATTTGTCATCATGTCTAGCACTTAGAATTTTGAAAATCAGCTCTCCAACACCAGTTGTCGAAAATCTTTTTGAGTTTTCAAAAGTTTATGCTAAAACACACTAAAAATCTTTTTGGATTTTGAAATAAAGGAAATGTAATGCAGTAAAGAAATATTTACAGACACTATTTTTGTGAGTTTGTGTAAGAGGATCATATCAGTTTTTGAGACAAGTCACCAACACCGTTAAGCTTCATTTCATTTTAAGTTCTAAACAATTCACCTAGATTGTCAGTATACCGGTCCACTTTAAATTTTCACACAAATTTCAACTGGTCAGAGATATGATATTAATGTCTTAAGCACTTAAACTTATCTGTGTGTCCCACTACTTGAATATACTCCCGTATCCAGATCCCAATATTCAGTCTTACAGGTGAGTATACCTAGATGATATCTGTAAGGGGTTAGATGCGAAACCGTGAGAGCTCAGGTCAGAACTTCCGTTCAGCAGAGAGATGACGGCTCGACTTTAGGTGAGTCCCCTTTAGAGGATCTTTTTTACAACAGCAATGACTATCAATTTTATTGTTTCATCAAGTTGCTGAGGGCGGCGCTGTATTTCAAGCATTTACGGAAACTATTATACGGGGACTAGGTCAGTATTTCCATACAGCAGAAGTCCCGGGATAATACCCCAGATATCACTGAGCATAAAGACCTAGTATCTCAGAAAGAGGGACCTTTCAAACAAGATTTCGGGGGTTACCCATATATCCAAGAAGTTGTTACCCACGAATTAAGCAAGTTTGAATTTTAGGTTTATATCTCATCACAATCTACTAAATGTGCAAAAACCTACTGGCATATCCGCAGTGAGATTGTTTATCACATTTTAACTTTCCAATTCTTTAGCATGTTGTGACAGTCCACTGATGTACTATCATTTCCTCTTTTATACAACAAAACTCATTTTTGAATTTTATCATGTTTTTGGCTTTTTCAAATTTTCTAATGTTTTTGGATTTTCTGAAATCTGAAATTTCTTACTCCCCCTAAAATGCCAACACATTAAAGAAAATTGAAAACAAACTATACAGAAAATTGACAACCGATATCAAATCGCCTCAATTCGCCATCCTCTTGGCATAGACAATCAGAACTCCCCCTTTCAACAAACTATTTTCTCATTATGATTTCAAAACACTTAAGTTTGTTTTAATCAAAATGATTTTTCCGGAAAATAAGTTTGTTTTTACCACTTGTAGGTTTGATAGAAAACCACTTGTAGGGATTGGTTCATCATCTTGTCCATTCAATCATTCGTATCAGGATTACATCAAGTTCAAACTAATGACCTTGAGTAATCACTTTGTCAGAATCAATCTCTTACCACTTAGTAAGTATATCCAAAACATTTAACCACATGTAGGAATAAAACATCTACACAAAACCATTTTACCAATCAAGATGCCGATTCCTGCTTCACGCTTACCTACCTGGAAGCTCCGGCAATTCACAACCTGTAAAATTTAACACTTTTAAGATTCATTTACATAATCAGTTTTTAAGAAAGATGTCGATTCCTGATCCACGATTACAAACTTGGGATCTCCGGCAAGTCAGCTGTTTACTCAAAGAAAATGTCCACCCAAGCCTGACCAGCCTTGGGTGAAATCAATTCATCAGCAGTTGGGGCGTAAGTTGCTTTCTTTTTAGCATAAAAGTCTTTTACCCCTTTAACCTTTCTATCGATCATCTTTCCAAAAATTTTCTTAACATTTCCATTAAATGTCTTCTCGACATCAAATTCATCCTTTCCAGAATAAAATTGATTCGAGATCTCAACTTTCCCAATTTTTCGTTTAAAATTCTCAGTCCTCAATGATGGAAAGTTCACCTCATCCATTGGAGGAACTGAGTTTTCACTCTTTTTAACAACAACTTGTGGCTCCTCTGATTTTGTGGAATCAGATTCATCGCCAGATTTTACTTCAAATTTCTTAACAACCCATTTTTGGTTGTCAAGTTTCACACTTCGCCTGTAAAATCTTTTCGAACATTCACCAACTTCATATGTAGAGTTTTTAAACACTTTAAACTTCTCAGTTAGTGGTTCGGTTTTATCAACAACAACTTCTTTCAATTTTCCAGAAACTCCCTGTTTTGTGTTGGTTGTTTTAGGACAGTTCCATGCAATGTGACCAACTTCATTGCATCTAAAACAGGTTCTGGTTTCTTTTATCTGAACTTCATTCTTCTTTTTCTCAGCAAGAAATTCTTGATTTGATTGTCTCCAGAATGAGCTCTTCTTTTCCTCTTCAGCAGACGGACCTGAAACAAATTTTGTATTTGTTTTAGAAAATTTTTCATTTTTATAATTTTCAGGTGGAATAAAACCTAAACCTTTCTTTTTGAAATTACGGTTATGGTTTGGTTTCTTTTGAAAACCACAACCAGAACTGTAACTCTTTTTCTTGTTTAACCGTTGTTGAACTCTTGAAGTGTACCTTTTAGGTTTTTCAACAAGATTTAAATCTTTTATTTCAGAAATATTGATTTATGTTATTTTGAAAACCTTTTTAATCATGTTAAGACGAACACTTCTTATTGGAAACTCTTTATCAAAATATAATTTGTCAGAATCATTCAAAGTATACACAACTTCAAATGTTTCATCATTCAAATTAGATTTTGACAACAAAAACTATGTACTATAAACCCGTTTTCCCGATGTTTTCGAACTCCTGACAGACGAACTCGAACTCCCGATAGACTGACACGAACTTTCGGACTCGGATTTTAACTCCGACTCCTCATCCTTATCCAACACCTGATCGACCATTCTTTTTATTAATTCGGACTCATGATCTGTGTCGGACTCTGTGAACGTGACATCAATGTTGTCTGGCAATACATCGGTTAACTCGGACTCTAACTTTAGATTAACTGCCTTTTTGACTTGTTCCTCATTCGGTTTTCTAGGCGAATACCCTTCCCAAATCGGAGGCGGACACCTATTATAACGGACACTCTGTTTCTTACCAGTATCCGTTTTCTTCTTTGACTTCTTGTCTTTATCTTCATCTTTAAACGCCTCGAAACCTGCAACAGTAGGGTAAATTCTATCAATTAAGTAATCAGAACTTGTATAACTTCTCAGCAAACGTCTGATTCTTTCATTTTCATCTTTTTCACCATCCAACTCTTGCTTCCATTTCGCACATTCTTCAATGTAGAAATTTATCTCTTTCTGCTTCGACATCATCGTTGCATTCAACATTTTCAACGCTTTTTCTCTTTCAGTGTTTGTTGTTTGCAAACTATTCACTGTTCTGTTCAAAACATCGTATGATTCTTTCAAATTCTTCACATCAAACAACAATTTTTCTTTCATCTTTTCTGATTCACTAAATCTTGCGTCTTTTACTTCACACTGTTTACAAGATTCCAAACATGTGAGACATGGTTTTGTGACTTCAACAATCTTCTCGACCTCCACAATCTTCTCTACTTCCACTATCTTTTCAACTTCAACTATCTTCTCAACAACTTTGACCTCTTTCATTTTTTTTTGCTGCTATTCTCTCTTTGAGTTTCTTCAATTTTTCTGCAAAATAAAATTCAAATCTGTCAGAAGATAAATGCGTTTTTCCAAGATTTATCTGTTCAAGCTCTTCGTCATCATCACTGCTTTCTGAAGAAACAGATTTTCCATCTTGACTCTCTTCATTATCTGACATCACAGCCATCCACTCCTTCATTAACTCTGGTTTTTGAACGACCTGAGTAATGAAAGCTTTAACATTAGGATCAGCTGGAATATACTTGTCCCAGTTAAAACCATCAGCCAATTTCTCATCATCTTGATCAATGATGCCATAGTAAGCTTTCTTGTTTGCATCCTCGATCATTTTTCCATGTGCAGTTTGAGATTCCTTATGTTGATGCGGTTGATGCGGTTGATGAGTGATTTGCTGATATATAGCCTTCTGATAGTAATAATCTTTTCCAAAAGGATTCTTGGCTCCACTAGGCTCTTGATTTTTGCATTCTCTTTTAAAGTGACCTTTCTCCCTGCAACGAAAACAGACAACTTTAGATTTGTCAAATCCTAGATTAGAAAGATTTGCATCCAAGAAATCACTTCTTCCTGTAATCATTCTAAATTTCTCTGCTCTCCTCAAAACACTAGCTAGACACCATTTGATGTCCATGAGCTCCAATTCTTCTGCATCTATCTGGTCATAATCTTCCTTTGTTAGCATCGGATTACCAATCTTTCTGGCAATCAACCCTTCATAAGATTCCAAAGCAGTAACCAGTAATCCCATATGACTCTTCACAACTTCTTCAGAAAAATTTTGTCCATTTTGAAGATGCAATGCCACATTGCACTGAATCATATGCCCATTACCAACATTCGCACTTTGAACACTTGGAGGATTAACATTTGAAAACCCACTAGTGTTGACTGAACTTTGATTGTCTGATCCGGATGAATTTCCTGCACTAAACGCGGTTTGGATCTTTGGACTTGCTTCAGTCTTCTCAACATTTCCTTTGTAATATAACTTGATGTCTTGTTGAGCATTTGAAGTATTCATTCTTGCAATTTTCTGCTGTTCAAGA
Source organism: Helianthus tuberosus (assembly GCA_030545235.1). NCBI lineage: Eukaryota > Viridiplantae > Streptophyta > Magnoliopsida > Asterales > Asteraceae > Helianthus > Helianthus tuberosus. The sequence continues at coordinate 96,229,284 of CM060413.1, forward strand.
TCTTGACCTTCAAGCTTCTCAATAAATTGTGCAATTGATAATCTACTAAACACTCCTGTATTCTTTAGAATCATGAGATATGTACCCCATTCTTTCTGAGGTAAAGCATCAGCTAACTTCTCGACCCACTCTGCTGGAGTTTTAGTGATTTTCAACAAAGACATGGTACGCACAAGATGGCAATATCTTTCTATGATACTCTTCGTAGTCTCCCCTGGCATACTCGTGAACAATTCAAATTCTTTTTTCAATAAAGAAGCTTTGCTCTGTAGCATCTCGGTACTTCCTTCAAACTTTTTCTTAAGTGCTTCCCAGATTGAAAACGCAGTTCCATTATGCTGAAGCAAAACAAATATATCTTCTTTGACAGCTTGTTGCAACAGACTTATCATCATTTTCTCTCCTTTATAGCTTTCTCTCTCTTGGTCTGTGAATTCTGAAATGATTTTATCAACTCTCATAGCGTTTTGCGGTTTAACATATTCAGTTTCAATGCTTTCCCAAGCTTTCAGATGGTTCGCCTGAACCCAGTTTTCAAATCTTTCTTTCCAGCTATGGTATTCTTCAATATTCATAAGTTTTGGGGGTTTTTGCAACGTTCCGGTTTCGTATTCCATGTTCATCTTTTGAACCACAGCAGCTGGAGTAGTCGGAGTAGCAAACGCATTGTAGAATTCAGAATCCATGTTTCGGTATCGAAGAATTTTTCAAACAAGCTTTCAAACTAACTGGTTCACCTCGTAAAACACCTGTAGACACACAAACAAACAAAAACACAATCATTTTAAAGACTTATCAATTAACTGAATCAAACTAATACTCGAACTGGTGAATATTCTGTGTGAACTGAAGGTTGACAAACTGTGCGGACTGCTTATGACCCGAATCAACTTCAAACAACCTTTTCCAATGACCTGGCTAAATCACACGAACTGGAACGAGTTTGAGTTCAAACAGACTGGACCTGTGAACTGGGATTAAATTCTCACCGTGTGAAACAGAGTTCACTTTGTGTGAACTGATCAAATATCAAACCTGAATAAAAATTCAACTCATGTGAACTCAAACTAACTCAAACAATCTCGTGGACAATTAAGTGGCTGACACACTTTTGGCTATTTAACAAAGATCATGTGCATACTATGAAATCAATCAATTAATGCATAACCGACCAATTGTTGTTTCCCAATTAAGAATCAAATAGGCCGACAATTTTTAATATCCAAAGAAATATGATTGGGCCGTTATTAAATGATAACACTTTATTGGGCCGAGAACTTCACGTGCAAACATAAAAGCTCGACAAACTTTTTGATTAAAACTTTTGATTGGGCAGCTTTGTTGGTGATGTTAATTATTTCACATGGGCTGCTCAATCACATGCTCTGGTGACTTAGTAGGCTGACAAATTGATGACCGACAATCATTTATATCAAAACAATGACATCAATGGGTTGCTCTGAGAATCACGTGAAAGAATAGAGGACCAATTAACTTGATTTGAACGATTATTAAACGTGGCCGACAACCTTATCCTTTACATGCAAACCGGTTTAAACTATATTTTATCCGAATTCTCATTGGGCCTTCATTAGAATTGCACATGGGCTGTAACAATTTCGATGTCACGTTATAATTTGACCTCTCACAATTTTATTTGACCATAAAAGTGTATATCAGACAACAATTAATACCCACTAACCTGACAATCTGTTTAATCCTTTGCTGATTGGACCGAGAATTAGTGGGTTGCAAATGACTTTAATACCAACAAAATGTAATTGGGCCGGAACTCCTGATCACGTGAACTGATAACCGCTTTCAAACAAAATATACAATCTGAAGCGGAATCAATCGTAAATGTCCAAGCGGAATACCGCAATTCAACATCAAGCGAAATTAGAAATTAAAGTTCGAGCGGAATCATCATTTTCGATTTCAGGCGAAATCAAAAATTAAAGTTCGAGCGGAATCAAGATAGTTCTTGAAGCGAGATCACGATTTCAGGCGGAATCAAACAAGATTTCGAGCGAAATTAGGTGATGTCACTCGAAAGCGGACCGAAAAATTCAGATTTCTCCCAAACGGCTTGGAATAAGGGTCTGAAACTTTGTAGGGTTGTAGATCAGGTGTTTTCGCACAACATATAAAAAAATCAGCCGATTCGGACCGTAAAATCCCGTTCAATTTTGAAAAATTCGGCTAAAAACGTGAAAGAATGAGTAGAAATCAGAATTTGTGATGAAAACAGGCTGTTTTGGCAAGAACTCCTTGTCCTGAGCTCTGATACCACTTATAGGATCGTTTGTTGACCCGAACGAGTCGTTCAGAGGAGTTTTAATCAGTTTCAGGTGCGGAAAACAAGAAACTGATGTAGAAACAACATGCAATTCACTTAAATAACTGATTTGATCGATATTACAGCTTGTACCTTCAAGAATCAAACCGGCAGCACCTCGGTATGATTTTCTGATTTCCCACCAAATGACAATGTCACAAGCCTATTTATATTACTTCTGATTTCCAACCAAATGACTAAACTTCTGATTCCCCACGAAATGACTAAACTTCTGATTCCCCACGAAATGACTAATTTCTGATTCCCCACGAAATGACATGTCCATTTCGTGGGAAATCACCTTTCGTGGGAAATCACCTTTCGTGGGAAATCACCACTACAACTCTATTTTCCCGTACAATGTGCCCTGATCTAACAAAACTAGTACTAGACTCGATACAAGACGAAGCCGACAGATGTATGCACCAACAAAACATCCAAAGGGGTGATGGTCATGTCTTTCCAAACAATGAACCGAATCGCCAATTTCGACTCTTTGAGCGAGGGTAGTTATACATACTATGAGATTCGGCATTTCTGGGAAAGCGGTGTGGTTCAAATGGATCCGAGTGATTTGGTGAATGCAATTTTACCTAACTACATAGAGGATGAACAATACAGTCGAGCCCACTTATCAGTGGAAGGAAAGATCCTCCAGAACATCTCCTTGGAGAACATCATGGTACGGTTCGGTGATAGAGGGAAGTTAAGAGTTTGGGATTTACGGGTGCTCCACGCACTCCTGTATGGTGAGCCGAAGCTATCATGGCGGCATATCATCATGATGAACATTTGGGATACAAGAAACCAATACAAGAGAAAAATGATCCCGCACGTCCGACTGATCAGTGCAATGATTGCACAAAAAAACTAGCTGCCGGAAAACTCATTGTGGGTGCTTAAAGCTATTGACAATTTCGATTTTGCAAAAATGCGAAAGGGGTCAAAGATATGGGTAGAGGAAGCCGGACAAAGGTATCGAGTCACGGATAAGGATACGGGATCTAGTTACATGTATCCAGAAGAAGAGGGTGAAGACGAAGAGATGGGGGAAGGTGATGAAGATGAAGAGGGCAATGAAGAAGAAGAGGATCCGGGTAGGCGGCCCGGTAGGCAAAGACGGTCAAAACACAAAGAGATATCAGGTTTCTTCGCCAATTTCATTCGGAACCGGCAAAAGAGCGCCTACAGAACCTATAACCTCGAACAACAAGATGTGTATGATAACGTGTCCACGGCTATAGCTGAAGCAAGAAAGGGAAGAGCGGCGAATGAAATCAGAAGAGGAGTGGAGGAATAAACATGAAGAGATGTGGGCATTAACACGGGCCCATTGGGAGCAGGAACGGTCAGAAAGGGCTCAAGAAATAGCGCGAAGACGTGCTTGGGAGCAAAAGGAGGAACGTATTCGTGTGGCGCGGGAAGCATTAGAAGATAGGAGGTGGGAAACATTGGCCACTGAGCAACAAATTCACATCAACAACCTCAAACACCTCCACGATCAAGAGAGGCACCATAGGAACGACATGGCGGGCCTCCCGTACCAACCACACACACCGTGGACGAATTACGAGAATCTTCCCGTGCCTCGTGGCCCATCCGACCCGTCTCCCCATTGGCCTAAGGGAGTCGGCTCAAGTTACGTTCCACCATATCCGCAGCCACCAGTCGAATTAGAGAGGGGCCCCTTAGATGATTTCCGGGAAATGATGGAAACTCTCACCGGCTACCCCTACAACCCGTACAAACCTGTGGATCCGAATGAGCAATACCAGCGATGATGGTGAGGTACGTTTTATGTTGTTGTATATTATTAGTTTGTCATTTTTGCTCGTTATTTCATCTTTTGTCTAGTATTTTATTTTAGTAGTTAAATGAACGTTGTGGGTGTGTTCCCTATATAACCCTCACGAGACCTACTCGTCCTCCCAAGCTATTGGGGGATTTAAAAGGGCTTGTTGCATAAGCTAAATGCAACCGTGATTCCTACGAAAGTGAGTTAGGATTGTTATTGTTGTAAACTAATTTTCCACAAAAAATCAAGGTAATTTAACGCATAACTTGGTAATATATTCATAAAAATGGTAGAATTAAGTAACTAACAAATTTCAATGGTTGTGAGAAGCATGCTTCTACACAAGGGTTAGAATTTGTAGGTACACCATATTCGCGGGACAACCGTTTTCATGAAGAGAAGAAGAAGACAGGAGCATCTAGCAACAAATACCAGGTGCATGCGTTTCCTTTTACCTTGATTCTTAGTTTAGTAATAAGTGGAGTGTAATTGTATATTATTTTTCCAGGGTGAAACTTTGGGGAGGTTAGCCGTGTCACATCCCTTGTGCGTTTAATACTCTAGTTCTTACACATTGAGGACAATATATACCTCAAGTGTGGGGATGGGGGAGTAGTAAAAGTGTCACACCCCTTTCTAAGGCGGAAGCACGAGGTGTGATCATGAAAGGTTTTCATTGCATACGATTGGTAAACATACTACATGCTCATAAAATAACTGAAAACATAGTTTGCTTGTTTACATCACAAGACTGCATATTGTCTGAAAGTTTACAACTTTATTTAAGATAAACATAAACGACATCCACAAGCATGAGTAAGACCGCGCGCACATCCACTTTAGTTACCAGAAATACATGTGAGTTTTTGGAAAAAAACGTCAACATAATGTTGGTGTGAATTCATGCTGTTTTTGTATTGAATGTTTAAATACTTGAATGAAAACATGGTATGTAACTTGTAGAATGTATCTGTAACTGAATGTTTGAATGTAACTTGTAAAACGTATCTGTAACTGAATGTTTGAAAGTAATTTGTAAAACGTATTTATAACTGAATGTTTGAATGTAATTTGTAACACGTATTCGTAACTGAATGTTTGAATGTATCATGTAGAATGTATTGGTAACTGAGTACTATGAATGTTTGTGATCGCTAGTGGTTTGCAAGGCCACTAACATGTGTCACGACATAGGAAGCCACCAAACCTAGGCATTTTTGTCGACTTTGACTGAGACACAGAAGCACTCATTGGTAGAAGTAGGCTGAGAGTGGGGTTGCCTGAAACCCATTAGATCTAACCTTTTGTTCTGCGGTCTGAATGTATACGTTGATTAATGGTGCTCATGGTAACCCTATTCGAGACATGATCTAGAATGTTTCACTTGAATGTTTTTGTACTCCATCATACAATTTTAAACATTGTAACAGGTCACTATCTTTTGTGTATGTATTCTTGTGTTAAAAATATTTTATATTTTTAACTATGTATCTTACTTATATTATTTTCTCAAAAATAAATATAAGTATCTTGTATTTTTCACCTGAATTATGTATTTTGTCCAAAGCTTCATGTTTATAACTTGTCCAAGTTATTTATTCTATGAAGAAATATATTTTCATAAATATATTTTCTTGTATGTGTCTAAGCATGTTGTATGTGTATTCTTGTGCTTTTACTTCTTATGAGTATTTAGCGTATTTTCAAGTCCTAATACACTATTACATGTAATACATACTATATACACTTAGCACAAAATTTGGTGATCAATAAATATATATATATTTTTCTCAAAAATATACATACTTAATATCAATTTTAGTCTTGAAGAAATCATCACTTCTTAACATAAAAATTAGGGAAACCTTGGTAAATATTTTTAGATACATTTTTAGGGAATAAGTTTCTCAAAAACTTATATTTTTCTAAGTGTCAAAATTTATAGAAATTTTGACAGAGTTTCCCCTAAAAATGGAGGTTTCCCATGTTTTCAAAACATGTGTTTATTTTCTTTTAAAATCATCACAATCAATAATCAATGTATTCAACACTTTCCGAGTGTCAAAATCAAGTAATTTCACTACATCATGAACTTGAAGTTCTTGTAAAAACTTGTAGTAACTTACCATGTTATTTAGTAGGTTTAGTTACCCCTTAAAAACATGGTTATTTGTTTGTAAATCACTTTAATAAAAGATCTAGTCATTTACAACTTGTAAAATGATTTTTCTAAAAATACTTCTCTTGTATTTTTCTTGTTACATACATGTTTCTAGTCTTGTTTAAACACTAGGAATATTATTAGTTTACTTGGAAGCCATGACTTTGTAAGTCTTGTAAATAAACTTGGTTTCTTGAGAAAATCATTTTTGTAATCATCTATTTACAAGATTTGTATCTTGTTCATATTATTTTTACATATGAAAATCAATTTCATTATTCAAGTTCATGAAGACATAAAGTATGAAGATCTTGGTCTTTCACAAGATCGCCATTTTAACTTACTAGATTATGTGTTTAATCACAATCTAGTAGTTTCCATATGATGTCCAACATCACTAACACTAATAATTAATCAATAAAAGCACATCAACATAATCAACATGTATTCTTATATTTTTAAGCTTATGTTAAGGATTTATTTTCATATTCTTTAGTGTTCTTGTGCTTAACAATAAATATCGTCTTTTAACCATCAAGATATGAAATAATAAGAGATCATGTGGGCTCACCACTAGCAACAAGGCTAGGGAAGATAACTAGAACTTGAAGATGACAAAAGTGTTGGATAAAAGCAAATGAAGGAGGTTCTTCAAGATCCACAAGCTCCACACTTCGTTAATCACCTTCTAGCACCTTATGTCAAGCTTGGAATGGATGGACAATGGATGAAAATGGTGGATGTATGGTGGGTGTATTAGGGCCGAGAACAAGGAGGAGGGAGGAGGAGAGTTTGTGGTTATGAAGAAGATGAAGTGATGATGTATATATATATATAGCACTTGCAAGATCTCTAGTAAATCTTTCAAGATTCATAATATCTATTGAAATCTTACAAGATCTAGATAAAATCAAAACAAATCTAAGTAATATCCAAGTAATATCAAAATGAATCTAATGCGATTTAGTAGGATCTTATAAGATTTCTCAAATGGTATAATCCTTGGAATATTCCCAAAATAAAATCTAATAAAATCATATAATATCTATGGAGATCAAGTAAAGATCTTGGAGGATTTAACAAGATTTTGGTGGGGTCACCCCCATTGTGACCGTCCACTCTTAAGGGGCGGGGGGGGGGGGGGGGTAATGTGTAAATTCCAATTCTAATTTTATAAACAAGTTAGCTTTCAAGTAATAAGTTTGGGGATTTAATGCGTTATTACGTTATAAAGGGGTGTTATGGTGTTCAGGGACCATAACTAGCTCAGAAACATTAAAGCAATGCTTCTAGTAATATTTTGATGTTCCGGGTAATGTCCGGTTGTTTGGTTAAATACCAGTTCGTTAAAGTGCTAAATTGCACCGTTTAGTGTCCTTTATGTATCCTTTTGTAACCCTTTTAATTCCCAATACTTAGGAGGGTATTCTGGATAATAAAACATGAATTCTGCACAATATTTATGTGTTAAAAAGTTGATTATAGCTGAATTTTGTAAAATTCTGCACTTAAAGTGCGTTTCGGGTGCTTTTTAGTGCATGTTCTAGCTTCCGGAATGTCTATATGTTAACCCTTGTATATACTCTTGGGTTTTAATGTATTCTTGACGTTGGGCCTACACCTAGGCTCCCATTCTATTGTCTGACTGCTTTCTGCAGAGTTTGTTGACACAATGTGTCTTATCGGTGAGTTTTCTTGTTTTTCTGACGCAACGCTGTTCATTAATGCATAAAGTAATTCTTGTAGTATAAAATGTGCATGAATTCACTTGTATAGTATGTAATTCAGACAATGTTGACATTTAAGCACATAGTTTCAGTCATTAAATAATAATTAGAATGTACGGAAATTATCGGTTTTGTGCCAGTTGTCCCAGTCTCCCCCCGTTAAAAGAATTTCGTCCCGAAATTCAGGCTGAGCTAACTCTCGCAGGAGTCTTCTTGAACAGGTGGGGGTACTTTTCTTTAAACTGGTCTTCACGTTCCCACGTGTACTCGGGTCCGTGCTTAGAGTTCCAACGTACTTTGACAAGTTTGACAGTGCTCCTCCTGGTCTTGTTGACCTTCCAGTCTGTAACCTCGACGGGTTGTTCTGTAAATCAGAGGGTGTCATCAATATGCACTTCATCCGCAGGGATGATCACGTTTTCTTGTGTTGGACTCTTCTTGAGGTTGGATACATGGAACATATCATGTACTCCATTAAGTTCTTCCGGTAATTCCAACTTGTATGCCACGGTACCAATTCTTTCCAAAATCTTGAATGGTCCGATGTATCGTGGATTCAGCTTTCCACGTTTTCCGAATCTTACTACGCCCTTCCAAGGTGAGACCTTTAGCAAAACTTTGTCTCCCACCTCGAATTCTAATGGTTTTCGTCTTCTATCAGCGTAGCTCTTTTGTCGATCTCGAGCCGCCTTAATGAGCTCTCGGATCTGCATTATCTTGTCGGTTGTCTCTTGCACAAGTTCAGGACCAACCATGCGTTTATCTCCAGCGTCTGCCCAACACAAGGGCGATCGGCACTTGCGGCTATACAGAGCTTCGAACGGTGCGGCCTTTATTGTGACAACTCGTATTTCCAAACCTATCTTTGTACCTTAAAGTAACGTTTGTGACTATATGAACTTGGTTGATTAATTGAATGTCATGATTTTGTGTTTATGTGAATGTATGTATGATGTAAATGTATGTATGATGTAAACGCACAACACGAACCAATCGCACAATAGCAACTCGAACGCACAAGCCTTTGGGCTTAACTACTCTCGGCCCACTTCTCTTGAGTTTGAACCGAATGGGCAGCCATGTAAAGGGTTTGGCCCACTCCCCTTATGCGCATACACACACTATTAGGGAGTTGTTTCTCATTTGTTGCAAAACAAGAATAACCACCAAACCCTACTCTCTCTCTACCCCCTTGAAGCCGACGGCAAACAACACCCCTCCCCAATCGAAGCTTTTGATTCGGATCAACTCTCATCCCATTCTTTAATCGGTTAGTGTGTTATTTTGAATGCATGATTAATGATATGATTGGTATATATGTTTATCCTGATAACATAGGGAGGTCATGTGTATGAGATTGTTAAGAAATTGGGTTCATAAAGTCGGCTCACATAGGTATTTGATAATGTTAATATGATTCGAAAGTTCATGATGTTAGGCAATAATTTAATGAATATACTATTCGGCTGATTATGTGATATGTCATGCTGATTGATGAGTGATGATTGTAGTGATTCGGTCCAATGAAATTGTAGAATAATTGGGTGTTGTTGGCTGATATCGAGGTATGTAGCATGTGAATGGATTTGGCAGCCATTATACATAAATCGGTCCAATCAAAATCATCCTATGAATGCTTAATCTAGTTGTCGGCAATTGATGTGTTTCTTGATAATGATAAATTGTTAACATGTGATTGTCAGCATATCATGTGATTGCTTTATGTATTCTTTCTAAATTGTATAGATCTTAGTGAATATTCAATTTAATATATGATAACCATATTATTTATGTGTTGAATGATTTGTTGTTGACTTGTATGGATGGATGATCACGTGCATGAATCTGATCAAATATGTTGAATATGGTTGAATTTCTATTGGACCGATTAAAGGATCACATTCATACTTTCATTTCGATTAAAGTTATTTAATATTGATAAACCATAAAAATAGGAAACTGTTTAACTATTTTGGCTAATTTAATGCATGATTGGTAACTGTGGATTTCTTATAATTGATGTCACACCCCCAAAAATCCACACGCGGAGTACTACCGCTTGGAGGCGTGACATGACCAGGATCAAGCCACCAATCATATTGAACATAAGTATAAAGTAAAAGTCATTCATCAATACGATAGGTGTTTCCAAAACCAAATATAAACAAGTGTGTAGCGGAAGCATTAAAGTAAAACCCAACATAAGTTTAAGTACAAAATGCTATAACATTTAACAACACATTCACGAATCCATGTCCACAACGACTGTGCCTCCCGTGCAAGCTCCGTAAGTACCTATGGTCCTGCAAGGCATGCAACAGAGAGTCAACAACTAGTTGAGCGAGTTCACAGTTGGTTATTTAGTTATAATGTTCATTTCGTAAATCGTATGTTCGATTAGTAATCATGTATCGTATGTAATAGCATCGCGGCCCTCAAGGCATGTTTGCGAAGTTTAGTGGGGGTTTCCCATGTTTTATAGACTAGTTATATTTGTATCGCGGCCCTCCAGGCATGTTTGCGAAGATTAAAGTATAGTTCGCGGCCATTCCAGGCATGTTTGCGAAGATCGTTCTAGTATAGTTCGCGGCCATTCCAGGCATGTTTGCGAAGATCGTTCTAGTATAGTTCGCGGCCATTCCAGGCATGTTTGCGAAGATCGTTCTAGTATAGTTCGCGGCCATTCCAGGCATGTTTGCGAAGATCGTTCTAGTATAGTTCGCGGCCATTCCAGGCATGTTTGCGAAGAGAAGTATGTGTATCACTAGTCTAGTAGTATGTATATATACCATTGACCTTCCACTCCCGAGGCCTATGGTATGTAATTCCGATAACTATTCAACATAAATAATCAATCAACCCATTCCCAACCCACCGGGGAATCCCATGCCTTGGTAAGAGTGTGAACTCACCTTGGTTTGCTCGGTATGCTAAGTGTATGCTCACAAGTAATCAATCACGTCCTAAAGTATGCACGTATGGAATAATCAGTTTGAGTTCAAGTTGTTCACGTGTAAGCATGTAGCACGTATTCACAATCGTATACAAGATGGTTACACTTAACAGCAGTTAAATATTCCAGTTAACACTTAACAGAATTAACTCAAGTTACTGTGCAGATTAACTGTTCGGCGAAACACACAAGTTGGCGAAACACATTCTATTTCGTCGAGGTCATGTTTGGCGAAACAGAGGTCTAATTCGTCGATGACTCTTGGCGAAACACATTCTGTTTCGCCGAGAGTTCTGTTTCGTCGGACAGTTCAGATACGTCATAACAGATACAACCTTAACACAGAAACCCTAAACCATCTTAACAGCCGTCATCAAAAGCAGAAATCATATGAAGATCAATGTGCAAATCGAATCATCATAAATCAACCATCCAAGAATCATTGTCTAGCATAAACCCTAGTTTATGTGTATAGTATATCAAATAACATACAACATCATCACATCAATCCCTATCAAGATACTAATGTAATCAGAATCAGGCCATATAAACAACATTCAGAACCGAGCATTCGATTATATCAAGTTTCGCATATCATTTATATATCCTACTATATCATATCATACACATCGAAATCTATATCACCGTCATACCAGAATCGCAGCAGTAACACACATCAACTATAAGCACAAGCATGGATCGAGATATCACAGAAACATGAACCGATTTACGAACACATACTAACCGAGATATGAGAAAACACAATCGATCGCTAGGGATATCTCCGAGAAGCTCCTACTGCCGTCACAAAGGAGAGGAGGGCTCTAGGGTTTCGGTTGTTATGATAAATGGGTGAAACTAAGGCTGTTACACGTTTTAAAACCCGAAATAACAAGCTGGGCCCGAACTGGGCTTTTGGCGAAACTGGGCTCGGCGAAACTGACCTGTTTCTTCGAGTGGATGGTTGGCGAAACAATCTGTTTCGTCGAGAGTGGTTATGGCGAAACAGATATTGTGTTTCGTCGAGTTGTTCAGGTCTCAAACAGTTTACAGTTAATCATGCAGTCAAGTACTTACACCTTATCACTCAAAAATCAAGATTATCATCTTAACTATAATTTAGTGTGCACAATTACTAGGTAAATAATTCGTGTAAGCTATAATCTAGACGGTCAACGTGCAATAAATGCGAATAAAGAATGTCGGAAATTCGAGTTGTCACATTATCCCCAACTTAAAAGAAATTTCGTCCCGAAATTTAGCATGCGGTTACTGAGGAAGCTTGTGGTGTGACGTTGTTTACCTGTATTGTATCGCGGCTCCCCGAGCAGGTTTGCGAAGATTACTGGTTTTCTTGGGGTGTCACATTATTCCCCCGTTGATTTGGAATTTCGTCCCGAAATTCTGTATTGGTAGCTTCAGCCTCAGTAGTAGTTGCATTGGTTCCGAATAACTGGGGATACTTGAGTTTCATTGATCTTCACGCTCCCAGGTGAACTCTGGGCCACGACGGGAGTTCCAACGAACTCGAACAAGAGGTATTCTGGTGTTCTAGAGGACCTTAACATCCCGGTCCGTGATTTTAACAGGTTCCTCGACGAAATGCAACTGTTCGTCGATAGTGAGCTCCTTCAAAGGAACTATGAGGGTCTAATCTGACAGACACTTCTTCAGATTCGACACGTGAAAGACGTTGTGAACTACACTGAGTTCAGCTGGTAAGTTCAGTCTGTAGGCCACTTTGCCTATTTTCTCAATGATTTCGAATGGTCCAACGTATCGTGGGTTGAGCTTGCCTCGTTTGCCAAAACGAACCACACCCTTCCAGGGTGAAACTTTGAGTAGCACTCGATCCCCAACCTGGAACTCGAGTGGTTTCCTGTCTTTATCGGCGTATGCTTTCTGACGGTCACGAGCTGCCGCCATGCGTCGTCGTATCTGAGCAATCTTTTCTGTAATACCAACTACGAGTTCTGGACCTGTGATTTAACTATCTCCCACCTCTACCAACAAAGAGGTGACCGGCATTTACGCCCGTACAATGCCTCAAATGGTGCAGCCTTAATGCTGGTGTGGTAGCTGTTATTGTATGAAAATTCCACGAGTGGCAGATGTTTCTCCCAACCATTGCCAAGGTCAATTACGCACGCCCGAAGTATGTCTTCTAGAGTTTGAATAGTGCGCTCAGACTGCCCATCTGTCTGAGGGTGATAAGCTGTGCTCATGTCTAAACAAGAGCCAAAAGATTTATGCATTGCTTGCCACAGTTCTGAAGTAAAACGTGCGTCGCGATCAGAGATGATAGATGTGGGCACCCCGTGCCTCGAGACAACTTCTTTAAGGTATACGTCTGCTAGAGTGGAGAACTTATCCGTTTCCTTGATAGCCAAGAAGTGAGCAGACTTTGTGAGTCGATCCACGATCACCCAAATAGTATCATTTCCGCGCTGAGATCTAGGCAGGCCAGTAACAAAATCCATGGAAATTTGCTCCCATTTCCATTGTGGTATCTCAGGTTGCTGGAGTGGACCTGATGGTTTCTGATATTCTGCTTTGACTCTCGCACAAGTCAAACACTTGCTAACGTAAGTTGCTATGTGGGCCTTCATGCTAGGCCACCAATATGTAGTTCTGAGGTCATGGTACATCTTATCCGAACCTGGATGTACCGAGTAGCGAGACTTATGAGCTTCATCCCTTACAAGCTCGCGTAAGTTACCATAGTGTGGGACCCAAATGCGTCCTGTGACGTAGGAAGCACCATCTTCCTTCTGTTCTAAGCGTTGCCTTGAGCCGCATAGGGCTTCAGCCCTGACGTTGTCTGGTTTCAATGCTTCTACCTGAGCATTTCGTATCTGGGAAGGAAGACTAGACTGTATAGTGAGTTGTAAAGCTCGCACGCGCTTAGGCGCGGTGTCCTTTCGACTGAGGGCGTCAGCCACAACATTGGCTTTGCCTGGATGGTACTTTATAGCACATTCGTAGTCGTTCAGTAATTCGACCCATCGTCGTTGTCGCATATTCAGTTCCTTCTGTTTGAAGATATGTTCGAGGCTTCTGTGATCAGTGTATATAGTGCACTTAGTACCGTACATGTAATGTCGCCATATCTTAAGCGCAAAAACAACAGCTCCCAGCTCTAAGTCATGTGTTGTGTAATTCCGTTCGTGAATCTTAAGTTGGCGCGACGCGTAAGCAATAACTTTATCCCGTTGCATCAGCACACATCCAAGACCTTGGATTGATGCGTCGCAGTAGACTACGAAATCATCGGTGCCTTCAGGCAATGAGAGGATAGGTGCGCTACAAAGTCTATCCTTTAAGTGCTGAAACGCTGTTTCCTGTGTATTACCCCAACGATAAACAACACCTTTCTGTGTCAATAGTGTAAGCGGCTGTGCAATTTTTGAGAAGTCTTTGATGAACCTTCTGTAGTATCCCGCCAGACCCAAAAATTGGCGTATTTCTGTTGGTGTACGAGGTGCAGGCCAGTTCTTGATCGAATCTACCTTGGATGGATCGACATGAATCCCATCCTGGTTTACCACGTGGCCTAGGAAATGGACTTCACGAAGCCAGAAGTCACATTTGGAAAACTTGGCGTATAGCTGTTCCGTTCGAAGAAGTTCCAAAATAAGTCGTAAGTGATGCTCGTGTTCCTCCTGACTCTTCGAGTAGATCAGAATGTCATCGATGAAAACAATGATGAACTTGTCAAGATAAGGTTTGCACACCCTGTTCATAAGATCCATGAAAACTGCAGGCGCGTTCGTTAGCCCGAAAGGCATGACCAAAAACTCGTAATGGTCGTAGCGTGTTCTGAAAGCTGTTTTGGAGACGTCCTCATCCCGGACTCTCAGTTGATGGTATCCCGACCTTAGATCAATCTTCGAGTAATAGCTCGACCCTTGCAACTGGTCGAATAAATCGTCGATGCGTGGAAGTGGATAACGATTCTTCACGGTCACCTTGTTTAGTTCGCGGTAATCTATACCCATGCGGAAGGTACCATCCTTCTTCTTTACAAATAGTACTGGGGCTCCCCAGGGCGAAGAGCTAGGACGTATGAAACCCTTTTCCAAAAGTTCTTGCAATTGCTTAGACAGTTCTTCCAGTTCACTTGGAGCTAAGCGATAAGGTGCTCGAGCTATGGGTGCTGCTCCAGGAGCTTGTTACTATGAGTTACCAAAGGTTCTTAACCAGCACGAGGAATGCGGATGATCTTCTCCTTTCATAGGATCTCTGCTTGTTGTTGGGATAACCAGTCCATACTAATGACGATGTCGAAACTATCGCAACGCTGGGGTCATTCCTAGTATCACCCTGACCAATCACGAACACTCGACCCCTGGCACCATTGCCGTCGTTATTATCCCCGTTGTTGTCTTCGCTAGTTCCCGTTTCCTTGGTTGTGGTTCTGATTCTGGTTCTGGTTCAACCGTGGGCAGTGTCTTTTGAAGTGACTTTCAGCACCATCTGATAACATCCCTTGTTACCATGCTGTTGTCGCCGATTCTATAGATCTTGTGGCTGTTGTTGTTGGTTCTGGTTTGCAGGACGTGAGTTTCTACCCTCTTTGGTTCCATGACCAAGGTTGTTGCATTTTTTTTTTTTTTTTTTTTTTTTTTGACAATGATTGCGTTTGCCCTGCCCGCTGTGGTGCAGGTTACATCGTTTGCGCTTAGGGTGGTTTCCCTTGTATCCTCCCTGCCCTTGAATACCAAATGTTGCTGATCAGGACTTTAGTTGTCATCGACCTTTCACTGCTGTGCCTGGGACGGAATTGTAGTCGAACCCTTGCTAGAGGTTCCATCCCACTTTCATCCATTGTTACTGAGGGTAGCCGAAGTAGTTGAAGTAGTAGTATCGCTGATACGTTGAGGCAGCTTGTTCTGTCCCACTGCCTGGTTTGTGAGACGATGAGCAAGATGAGTAACATCTTGAATAGTAGCAAGTTTAGCCGTCTTCACATGGTTTTGAATTCCTGGTACTAAGCCTTTGAGGTACAGCTCAAAGCTCTTTATGGGAGGATCCACCATAGTTGGACACAAAATTGTCAGTTTGTTGGATCGTTATCGTGCACGCTTCTATCTCTGACCCCGTCATCTTCATGTTAAAGGACTCCACTTCCAACTTGTGGATGGCATCATAACTACTGTATTCACATTTGATAGGTTCCTTAAAATCATTCCATGGGGTGGCATAGCAGCCGCCAGCCCCAGTGTCGTAACTTGCGCGTTCCACCAAGTTTGCACAGTGCCTTCAAGAATATCAGTGGCATATTTCACCTTACGAGCCTCGGGTCATTCACACACTCGAAGACCGATTCGAGTTCCTCGAACTAATGGAGGAGTACAACAGCTCCTTCAGTGTCGCTGAAAGTAGTAGGAAGACAGTCCATAAAAGTCTTGTATGTGCATACAGGTGGCTGAGCGTGTTGACTTGTCGTGTGCGTAAGAGTAATCAAAATTAAGCACAAGTGTTGAGTTACGAGAGTAGGATCTAAAGATCCTAGAGTAAGTGGTGATGGCAGGTTACACCTCCTGCCTGGGCAGCTGCGAGTGCTGCAGTAACTTGTTCAGTGATCGAAACCGCCAACTGGGCTTGAGTTGGGTTAACGCGTCCACTCATGATCTCGACATCAAGGAGAACATGTGGGTGAGAGGGTCGCGAATAGTGCGACGAGAGTGAGCACACAAGTAATCTCAAGCAATAACATATAGTAGGTTCTGTAATCTAGGCATACCGCGAGCAAAGTTCTATGTAATTCTAGCAAGTAGGTAAGGTAACATGAATAGTAGTACCTATGATGTTGAGCCTTGCACGTGGAGCGAAGCATCGTTGTGGATCGTTGAGCACTGTTCTGGTTATAGTCTGGTTTTAACAAAAATCGTTTTCCCCTTATTAAAACCGAGTTCTCTATAACCAATGGCTCTGATACCAATCTGTCACACCCCCAAAAATCCACACGCGGAGTACTACCGCTTGGAGGCGTGACATGACCAGGATCAAGCCACCAATCATATTGAACATAAGTATAAAGTAAAAGTCATTCATCAATACGATAGGTGTTTCCAAAACCAAATATAAACAAGTGTGTAGCGGAAGCATTAAAGTAAAACCCAACATAAGTTTAAGTACAAAATGCTATAACATTTAACAACACATTCACGAATCCATGTCCACAACGACTGTGCCTCCCGTGCAAGCTCCGTAAGTACCTATGGTCCTGCAAGGCATGCAACAGAGAGTCAACAACTAGTTGAGCGAGTTCACAGTTGGTTATTTAGTTATAATGTTCATTTCGTAAATCGTATGTTCGATTAGTAATCATGTATCGTATGTAATAGCATCGCGGCCCTCAAGGCATGTTTGCGAAGTTTAGTGGGGGTTTCCCATGTTTTATAGACTAGTTATATTTGTATCGCGGCCCTCCAGGCATGTTTGCGAAGATTAAAGTATAGTTCGCGGCCATTCCAGGCATGTTTGCGAAGATCGTTCTAGTATAGTTCGCGGCCATTCCAGGCATGTTTGCGAAGATCGTTCTAGTATAGTTCGCGGCCATTCCAGGCATGTTTGCGAAGATCGTTCTAGTATAGTTCGCGGCCATTCCAGGCATGTTTGCGAAGAGAAGTATGTGTATCACTAGTCTAGTAGTATGTATATATACCATTGACCTTCCACTCCCGAGGCCTATGGTATGTAATTCCGATAACTATTCAACATAAATAATCAATCAACCCATTCCCAACCCACCGGGGAATCCCATGCCTTGGTAAGAGTGTGAACTCACCTTGGTTTGCTCGGTATGCTAAGTGTATGCTCACAAGTAATCAATCACGTCCTAAAGTATGCACGTATGGAATAATCAGTTTGAGTTCAAGTTGTTCACGTGTAAGCATGTAGCACGTATTCACAATCGTATACAAGATGGTTACACTTAACAGCAGTTAAATATTCCAGTTAACACTTAACAGAATTAACTCAAGTTACTGTGCAGATTAACTGTTCGGCGAAACACACAAGTTGGCGAAACACATTCTATTTCGTCGAGGTCATGTTTGGCGAAACAGAGGTCTAATTCGTCGATGACTCTTGGCGAAACACATTCTGTTTCGCCGAGAGTTCTGTTTCGTCGGACAGTTCAGATACGTCATAACAGATACAACCTTAACACAGAAACCCTAAACCATCTTAACAGCCGTCATCAAAAGCAGAAATCATATGAAGATCAATGTGCAAATCGAATCATCATAAATCAACCATCCAAGAATCATTGTCTAGCATAAACCCTAGTTTATGTGTATAGCATATCAAATAACATACAACATCATCACATCAATCCCTATCAAGATACTAATGTAATCAGAATCAGGCCATATAAACAACATTCAGAACCGAGCATTCGATTATATCAAGTTTCGCATATCATTTATATATCCTACTATATCATATCATACACATCGAAATCTATATCACCGTCATACCAGAATCGCAGCAGTAACACACATCAACTATAAGCACAAGCATGGATCGAGATATCACAGAAACATGAACCGATTTACGAACACATACTAACCGAGATATGAGAAAACACAATCGATCGCTAGGGATATCTCCGAGAAGCTCCTACTGCCGTCACAAAGGAGAGGAGGGCTCTAGGGTTTCGGTTGTTATGATAAATGGGTGAAACTAAGGCTGTTACACGTTTTAAAACCCGAAATAACAAGCTGGGCCCGAACTGGGCTTTTGGCGAAACTGGGCTCGGCGAAACTGACCTGTTTCGTCGAGTGGATGGTTGGCGAAACAATCTGTTTCGTCGAGAGTGGTTATGGCGAAACAGATATTGTGTTTCGTCGAGTTGTTCAGGTCTCAAACAGTTTACAGTTAATCATGCAGTCAAGTACTTACACCTTATCACTCAAAAATCAAGATTATCATCTTAACTATAATTTAGTGTGCACAATTACCAGGTAAATAATTCGTGTAAGCTATAATCTAGACGGTCAACGTGCAATAAATGCGAATAAAGAATGTCGGAAATTCGAGTTGTCACATTATCCCCAACTTGAAAGAAATTTCGTCCCGAAATTTAGCATGCGGTTACTGAGGAAGCTTGTGGTGTGACGTTGTTTACCTGTATTGTATCGCGGCTCCCCGAGCAGGTTTGCGAAGATTACTGGTTTTCTTGGGGTGTCACAATTGATATGCATGATATTCGGATATTTAATCCATTCGCATAAGCGGTCTTGTCGCACAAGATCAGGTCGTACAAGACCTGATCCGATCACACAAGTGTCAAGCGCATAAGACGGACCGCACAAGACATCTTGGTCGCACAAGATGTCTTTAGTCGCACAAGCATTATTGGATCGCACAAGTGGTTTTGTTTGTTTAAATGTTGGGCCGTAGACTTGGGCTGGGAAATAAATTTGATCGCACAAGATGTAGTTCGGTTAAATTGTTTGGGCCGAGACTTGTATGGGCTTCATTTGTATGTTAAACTGATATCATTTAAAACGTTCTATGTGTGTACTATGTTGCCATGATCGATACGTGTAGCAATTTGTTAAACTATGTGTAATCATACGTGCTTTACTTGAACCTAAACCTGACTTGTATGATAACCATGTTAGGACGTGGTTGACCACTAGCTGCTAGACTTGACCTTTCTGTGTAATCTGCCGAGCAAACCAAGGTGAGTTCACACTTCGTTACAAGGCATGGGATTCCCAAGGGTTGGGAATGGGTTAAGGAATAGGGATTCCTTGTCCTGTTGAGACGTAATCAGGAACATAGATTCCTCGTCCTGTTGAGACGTAATCAGGAACATAGATTCCTCGTCCTGTTGAGATGTAATCAGGAACATAGATTCCTCGTCCTGTTGAGACGGATTTAACTATACTAGACTAGAACTCTATCAACGAAGTCCCTCCTTTTATATCGACTTAATCGCCGAGGCCAATGGCGAACGGGTCATTAGTTAAATAGCGCTATTAGGTTTAACAAACCTCACACCGTGCCGCAGAGGACGGGCGTGGACTAATGGACTATGGCACGTCAGTGATGATAGACACATACGTTAGGGCACTTAAACATGACGAACGTTAGTAGTCGATATGGTAACGAGTCTGGTGAATTAAACATGGGGTAGCCCCCACGGCCATAGAGCCGGGCTGGAATAGCCAACGTAAGAACGGGTAACCAATAAATGTTTTTCGAACTATGGGGTAACCCCCACGGCTGGATAGCTGGTAAAGAACAAACTGTGTTTTCGGAATAACTATAAACTGGACAACCAAACGTGAACTCACTCAACTTGTTGTTGACTCGTTACTACATGCTTTGCAGGTCTATAGGTTCTTAGCTGGAGCTTGCACAAGGAAGAGTCGTTGTGGGACATGGACAGCTGTGTGCCATGTTAAACCTTTGGATATTTAAACTTATGTTTTGGGATTTAAACATTATGCTTCCGCTCATAACTAGAACTATGTTTGTTTTGGACACTAAACGTGCTGGTTGGACTTTTACATTTAATTACTTACTTGTTCAATATGATTAGTGGTTTGATCCTGGTCAGTCACGCCTCCAAGCGGTGATACTCCGCATGTGGATTTTGGGGGTGTGACATTTATGCTTGAATGATAACTATTGTTGTAGGAAAACTCAACTAAAGGTAGATGAGTATCCCAGCTGACGCCTAGGTCCATGACACATGCGCGAAGCATGTCTTCTAATGTTTGTATGGTTCGTTCGCTTTGGCCGTCTGTTTGCGGATGGAAGGCCGTGCTTAGATCTAGTTGAGATCCAAAGGCTTCCTGAAAGGATTGCCAGATTCTTGAGACAAAGCGTCCATCTCTGTCTGAAAAGATTGAGACAGGCACTCCATGACGTGCCACAATTTCCTTTAAGTATATCTCAGCAAGCTTTCCAGTGTTGTCTTTTTCTTGGATCGGTAGGAAGTGCGCAGACTTCGTTAACCGATCGACTATCACCCATATCATATCGTGCCCTCTCGGGGTCCTGGGTAATTTCGTTATGAAGTCCATAGAGATTTGCTCCCACTTCCACATGGGTATCTCTGGTTGTTGTAGTAGGCCGTACGGTTTCTGATATTCAGCCTTAACCTTAGCACAGGTTAGGCACTTTCCAACATAAACAACAACATCGCTTTTAAGTCTCGGCCACCAATAGTAGTCTTTCAAGTCTTGATACATTTTGTCCGATCCTGGATGGATCGAGTATTTCGACTTGTGTGCTTCTTCAAGGATGACTTCTCGTATACCGCCATAGAGCGGAACCCAAATGCGCTTCTTAAAGTATAAGGTTCCCTCTTCATTTGGCACCATGTATTTCAACATACCCCGGAGGTATTCAGCTTTACGGTTTTCCATCATAAGGGCTTCCTGTTGTGCGCCACGAATGCGTGCAGTGAGGTTCGTTCGAATAGTCATTTCCAATGCCCGAACCCTTAGGGTTTTAACCCTTTCTTTTCGACTTAGCACGTCTGCTACAACGTTTGCTTTTCCAGGATGGTACTTAATCTCACAGTCATAATCGTTTAGCAGCTCAACCCATCGTCGCTGACGCATGTTTAATTCTTTCTGATCAAATATGTTGTGACAACCCGAGTTTCCAAGGTTTTTACTGGACACATTACTCGTTTCGTGATTTGTTTTTGTAATTCTTTGCACTACAACTTGTTCATGTTTGGCATATGTGGATGTGATTATTTTAAATATTGAATTGTCAACTATGTGTTGTGTGTTAGTTAATAAATAAAATTTGAATATGTGATAGAAATTATTAACCTTCACTACCCACACACACATGACGAAGCTTGAAAGCTTCGCCACAACAACCACTCGAGGAAGGTTAACCTTCCTCGAAACTGAAGACACCCGGAGCTAAACCTTCGTCACAGTTCTTCAAGAGCTCTTGTAGTTGCGCGGACAGTTCTTCAAGTTCTGATGGAGCTAGACGATAAGGTGCTCGGGCTATGGGTGCTGCTCCTGGAGCTAGCTCGATTTGAAATTCAACTTAACGATGAAGCGGAAGACCAGGTAATTCCTCAGGGAATACCTCAGGAAAGTCACGTACAATAGGAATTTCTTCTATCTTCTTATCTTTCTTTGAGGGGTTAGTAACGAGGGCTAGAATAGCAGTGTGGCCCTTTCGTAAACACTTCTGGGCTTTTAGAAAAGAAATGATGCCCACAACAGCACCACTCTTGTCACCATGAATCGCTAAAGGTTCTTCACCAGAACGAGGAACGCGGACAACCTTCTCCTTGTAAAGAATCTCTGCTCGATATTGAGATAACCAATCCCTACCAACGACGATGTCGAAACTACCAAGTATGAAGGGATAAGATCGATAGAGAAGGTCTGACCAGCTAAGATGAGATTACAACCCTTAACTATGTGTGTGGCTTCAAGACTTTTACCATTAGCTAGTTCTACAACATGCTTGGTGTTTAAAAGTGTTGGGACACGCTTAAGCATCTGACTAACTCTTAGGGATACATAACTAGCATCTGCATCCGAAACAACTAAAATAGAAATAAAGAAATTGTCTGGTAGGAACTTACCCGCCACAACGTTGGGGTTGTTTCTTTCTTCTCCTTGTCCATTCAGGAACTCATGCTCATCAGCCCTGTGATTATCATTGTTGTCTCTGATATTATTCCTATTGCCCCGGTTGCTGTTGTTGTCACGATTCTGCCTCATCTGTGGACAGTTCCTCTTGAGGTGGCCTTCAGCTCCACATCGAAAACACCCCTTTCTGCCACCCTGCTGCTGCTGCTGGATCCGGTTTGGGGATAACGTGACAACCCGAGTTTCCAAGGTTTTTACTGGACACATTACTCGTTTCGTGATTTGTTTTTGTAATTCTTTGCACTACAACTTGTTCATGTTTGGCATATGTGGATGTGATTATTTTAAATATTGAATTGTGAACTATGTGTTGTGTGTTAGTTAATAAATAAAATTTGAATATGTGATAGAAATTATTAACCTTCACCACCCACACACACATGACGAAGCTTGAAAGCTTCGCCACAACAACCACTCGAGGAAGGTTAACCTTCCTCGAAACTGAAAACACCCGGAGCTAAACCTTTGTCACACACATCACCCGACGAAGCTTAACCTTCGTCGCACGCACCTTCGTCGGGAACGGGCTTTGGCCCAAGACTGTTCCGGCCCAACTCCTTTCTTTATATTAAAACTAAAACCATTTATCAGTTACGTATAATTTTCACAAACCCTAGATCTCTCTATCCTTGCTTCTGTGCGACGGCGACATCAAGTTCCTCAAACCCTCAATAGCATCAACCCGTTATTCTGTCTATCTCGGTTAGTTCACACACTGTTGCTGAATTACATGTTTGTATTTGTTTAGAATCTGAGTTGGTGATATTCTGTGGATTTAGATTTCATGTTCTTAGATATAGAAAAGGATCTTGTAGTGTTGCTTTGATTTCTTGATGCCATGATTGAATGCTTTGATTGTTGTTGTTTGATGAATTCTGTATAGGATTGGTTAGATAGTTATGATGATTTGTGTGTTGAGATTTAATCGTTTGATTTGTATGATACTTGTAAACGATAATCCGATAATCGGTTCTGAGATGATTAAATGATAAACCTGTTAAAAGTTAGGATTGATGTTCTGTTGATAACATGTCAGCCGCGGCTAGGTTATGATGTTGTTGATCATCTGTTAGCTGGTGATTAGGGTTCTGTGTTTCGTAACTGTTGAGGGAAGGTTAAGGTTCCTCGTGGGGAATGTTAAGGTTCCACGTGGGGAAGGTTAAGGTTCCTCGTGGGGAAGGTTAAGGTTCCTCGTGAGGGAAGGTTAAGGTTCCTCGTGAGGGAAGGTTAAGGTTCCTCGTGAGGGAAGGTTAAGGTTCCTCATGAGGGTTGGTATGATAACTCTGTTGGTATGATAAGCTCTGTTGGTATGATAACTCTGTTGGTATGATAAACTCTGTTAGTATGTTAACTCTGTTAGTATGATAACTCTGTTAGTATGATAACTCGGTTGGTATAATAAACTCTGTTGGTATGATAACTCTGTTGGTATGATAAACTCTGTTAGTATGTTAACTCTATTAGTGTGTAAACTCTGTTAAGTCTGTTAACTAATAACTCATGTTAGAATAGACTGAAAACTCAACTATGTGAAACACGAATTATATCAACATGAGATAACTGTTATGTGTTACTTGATAATGTTTGCCTAAGCACATTTTGGGACAGAGATTGCATGTGAATCATTACGAACTTAAACTGATTGTGTATACATGCATACTATAGGCCTTGACTGATTATTTGTGAGCACGTAATTTAGCATACCGAGCAAACCAAGGTGAGTTCACACTTTCCACAAGGCATGGGATTCCCAAGGGTTGGGAATGGGTAA
Organism: Helianthus tuberosus; assembly: GCA_030545235.1. Lineage (NCBI taxonomy): Eukaryota > Viridiplantae > Streptophyta > Magnoliopsida > Asterales > Asteraceae > Helianthus > Helianthus tuberosus. The sequence goes on from CM060413.1 coordinate 96,253,686, forward strand.
AGGATTTAAACAGAAACTGTGTGATCTCCTGGTTTGGAACACGTACACACCCTCTTTATTGAAGGGTGACATCATGTGATAAGGAATTAATTTGGAACCTACGTACTCTCCTGGTTTGGGGATTTCGTACACACCCTCTTAACTGAAGGGTGATAACATTGTTACTGGACCAAAAACTCTATCATTAAGTCCCTCATTTTGTATCGACTTAATCGCTGAGGCCAATGGCGAGCGGGTCATTAGTTAAATAGCACTATTAGGTTTGATAAGCCTCACACCGTACCGCATAGGACGGGCGTGGACTAATGGACTATGGCACGTCAATGATGATAGACATTGACTAGGGCATCAACTTACTTCAGTCAGTAGTCGATATGGTAAACGGGTCTAGTGGTTCACATGGGGAAGCCCCCACTGGTTATGGATATGTTTGGGAAACAGGGAAAACGGGTTAACTTATGACTTAAACATGAACTTATGGTTTTTGAAATAACTTAACATTGAACACCAACTGTGAACTCGCTCAACTTTGTTGTTGACTCGTTGTTACATGCCTTGCAGGTCGTTAGGTGCTTATGGAGCTTGCACAGGGAGGAGTGATCGTTGTGGGACAAGGACTGTTGAGTTCTATGTTAAACATTTAAACCTTATGAATTTATTACTTATGTTTGGGTTTTACATTTTATGCTTCCGCTGTTAACTTAAAGTTGATTACCTTCTTTTGGACACCAATTATATTGTGGTTGGTTTTATTTACTTAAATACGTTGTTCAATATGATTGGTGGCTTGATCCTGGTCAGTCACGCCTCCATGCGGTGATACTCCACTTGTGGATTTTGGGGGTGTGACATATGTGTTGTAAGCTTTTGTAATCTGTGAAGATTGTACATCGAGTACCATATAAATAGTGTCGCCAGATCTTCAAGGCGAACACCACCGCGCCGAGTTCCAAGTCATGCGTGGTATAATTCTTTTCATGTACCTTCAATTGTCTTGAAGCGTAAGCGATGACTTTTTGGCGCTGCATAAGCACACAGCCCAAACCTTGACGTGAAGCGTCGCAGTACACCACGAAGTCTTCAGTGCCTTCTGGTAAGGATAGTAATGGTGCATCGCATAGCTTATTTTTAAGTAGCTGGAAGGCTTCTTCCTGCTTGTCACCCCAGTCGTATTTCTTGTGTTTTTGTGTGAGGGTAGTTAGCGATTGAGCTATCTTTGAGAAATTCTCAATAAACCGTCGATAATAGCCCGCTAAGCCCAAAAATTGTCGAACTTCAGTTGGGGTTTTGGGGGCTTCCCAATTCTTTATGGCTTCTATCTTGGATGGGTCTACACGAATGCCCTTCTTGTTCACAACGTGGCCAAGAAATTGTACTTCGCGAATCCAGAATTCGCACTTTGAAAATTTTGCATAAAGTTTCTCTTTCTTCAGTAGTTCTAAGATGGTTATGAGGTGTTGCTTGTGCTCTTCTCTCGTTCGTGAGTGATGTGCTAAAAGCGGTCTAAATAAATTAACTAAATTAAACCCTAAACTAGACACTCTAAGTTTTAAATTTATAAACTAAGACTCTCTACAACCTAGACCACACAACCGGTAAGTGTACCGATCAAAGTAGTATAGCTAAAGTAAGTCCGAGTATCAAACCCACGAGACTTTATTGATTACGCTAGGACTTTATTTAGACTAAGACTGACACGACTTAACTAATTGTTTATTGATTGGGGGGGTTTCTAAAAATCCAAAATAAAATATTAAAATAATACTAAATAACTAGACACGAACTTGGACGAAGACTAGAACCAGTGGCGATGAAGACTACCTAGGCTAGACGCAAGTTTAACTCGGAATGGATTTCTACTCGATAGTTTTGTGGTATGGAACCGGGATCTTTAAATGCTAAACCTATTAAGATACCAACTAAGCCCCTCAATCCCTCTCAAGGTGATTCTTGTGGCACTACCTAGGCTGTTACGCTTACCGGTTTTCTAGATTTCCTCACAGTCCTCTAGTTTCTTGAAAGTGCCTAAATAAGACGATCTACCTCACAGCGCGAAAGTCTAAGGCAACTATGGATTTTAATCTTGGTTTAATAGACAAGAGAATGTTTAAGGACTAGATCAATTTCTTAGACGTAGCTATAAACCAAACCGAGACCTATTAATAACTCGGAATGGATTTCTACTCGATAGTTTTGTGGTATGGAACCGGGATCTTTAAATGCTAAACCTATTAAGATACCAACTAAGCCCCTCAATCCCTCTCAAGGTGATTCTTGTGGCACTACCTAGGCTGTTACGCTTACCGGTTTTCTAGATTTCCTCACAGTCCTCTAGTTTCTTGAAAGTGCCTAAATAAGACGATCTACCTCACAGCGCGAAAGTCTAAGGCAACTATGGATTTTAATCTTGGTTTAATAGACAAGAGAATGTTTAAGGACTAGATCAATTTCTTAGACCTAGCTATAAACCAAACCGAGACCTATTAATAACCTCGAGCCTCACAACGACAAGATTAGCTGAACACTTGATTTTATTAAATTACCGATTATTACTTCTAAGGTTAGTTACGTAATTTCACCTTAAAGAGTTAAAGATTTATTATGTGATATAGACACTCACCTAAATCAAGAACCCTAGCACAACCCTATTATGTGATAAAGACCGTCACCAAGGATTATACGAAGCAATAAACAGTAGTAAAACAATATCAAGCATGCATATACACCAAGTTAAAATTCCATAGCTTTTACAATACAAGAAAATCCATAAACCACGCCAAAAACCGAATAAAAATCCAAACTTTATTTAAACTATTGTCATGCCTAGGTAGTTTAGAAAATTAGCCAAAAATCATTGTAACCAAAGACATAATAATCATCAACAATTCAGAATTCTTCATGATCAAACTAAGAACAAACGAATAAAGAGAATTAACGAGAAGATAAAACCCGAAAATCTTCAATCCCGAGTGCTCCCGAGCCTTCCACGATGATTCCTATTGCTTCCAACCTTCAAAACCTTCTTCAAGAACCTCAATTTTGCGACTTCTAAGCTGCTGTGTTCGACCCCCTGATATTCGTCTGATAGTGGATATTATATATATGCAGCCGACTCAAAGTTTTGCGTGCATCTCAAGGTGAATTAGATTCCCCCTCTAAAATTGTGTGCGACATACAATACACCCATATCTCATCCGTGGTGGGCCTCCTCTCAAATAATGTCTCCTCCTCAAAGTTTGCGTCCCCCCAGATTTTAATATATTTTTCGTCAATAGTTGTGGCCCATGTTGATGTTCTCACAATTCCCTCCTTATCTCTGGTCGTAGTGGTCTTGGCCCATTACTCTGCCATCCACCACAAGCAAAACAATAATAATTATTAACAATAAAATGGCTGAATTTTCGTCCAAGATTTTGGAATTTTGTCTGATGTCACACCCCCAAAATCCACACGCGGAGTACCACCGCATGGAGGCGTGACATGACCAGGATCAAGCCACCAATCATATCGAACAATATGTATTAAATGAAATTCAACCCATCAATATATAAAAGGTGTTCAAAACCAAACATAGTTTATGTATTTAGCGGAAGCATAATTGTAATGTTCAACACAAGTATCTAGTTCACAAAATGTAAGTGTTTGACATGTGTGACAACAGGAACTTTCACGGTTAGTGACGTGCTATATTGTAATCTTAATCAGTACCGTTAAATTTATACGTTTGTGATAACTCGATTAACTAAAACGTGTTGGGCCGCATGTGTATACATTAAATCACACCAGACTTGTGATTAGGCCTAAAGCCCAACTGAACCTTAAAATTGAGCCCACTCCTCTTGGGCTTTGCACCTTGTTATTCGGCCCACTCAATCACCTTTTCCAATTAGACTTCTTGTGTATACTTCACAAATTATACGCATAGCAAGACTATTCCTTTTCTGTTTATACGATTGGGCTTGAGCCCATTACTTGCCTATCACTTCGGTTGTAACCTGAACCGCCCCAAACAACTTATTTATATGAATACCCATTATGGCGTTTAATTAGATGAAACTTAAAACACAAGAAAGGTTACATCCCCCACGTACGCACGGCAGCAGGAGACACCCCCCCTCGTCGTGATCGCCATCATCATACTCTTCTTAATCTCGGTTAGTGTCTCTTGTGTTGTTTAACTTGTTGACCGAATTGATTATGATGTTATCTAGGGATAGCTTTTGTGCATGTGTAGTATCGATTGTTGTGACTAAATCATGCTTGTATGTGATGATTGCCTATTACTGTGTGCATGATATAGGGATCTTGGTGGTTGGGTAATTGCATGAATAATATGAGTAGCACCGAATCATGATTGGGCCGTAAAGATGTGTTGACCTAGGTTACAGTATGCTAGTAAATAAATGTACATGATTTAGGAATATTCATCATTATTTGTGTTAATTGATCTTGTCGATTGACTAGAGGGATAATTGTGAGATTCGGTTGGGATTATTTTGTTAATCAAATTGACGGCCACTGTGTTCTTGCATGTGATAATATATGTGTTAAATTGTCGGCCATAGATGGTATATAACCTGCTCATCTAATAAATTCACATGATGCACATTCAACGGCCCAATTAGATTTTATTAGCTCAATAGTGCGGCCCAATAGGAATAAAAAGGTAATGTGTTGTCGGCTCATATCTTCTTCACAAGAATATTGTCATTAGGTCAGCCGTTCAAAAAAAAAAAAAAAAAAAAAAATTTTGTCATTAGGTCAAAAGTAAATTTGCATGTCAGACATTTTAAATTGGGCTCATTCTATACACACCCCCCTCCCTCCTGATTACACCCCCCTTGTGAGAGGAAAACTGTCGGTCCTACGCAGGCCCTACCTGTAAGTATGTGAGAGGAGGGGGTGTAGAAAGTATATAGGGGGGGTGTAAATAGTATCACCCAATTGTTGCATGTCATCATTAGCTCTAGGTTCTATGTTAACAAATTATATGAACTAGCATGTCTTGATATTTGTTTAAACTCCAATACTTTTGTCAATAAAATGAGCCAACTTAAGGGAAGGAGGTTACCAAAGATCTTGATTTGTTATTTATAAACCACTTTAAATTTGTTCACCAACCGATGTATAGTAGGACAACTGTTACTTCATTCATATTAAGTTCACTTTGAATAGATCTTAGCTCGCTATAAAGCTTTTAACATATATAACACACACCCATACGTTACTAATTAATTTTAATCATTATATACATAGAATTATTTGTATATTAAGTTAGTTATCTTTTTAACTATATATGAATGAGTGTTTAAATCATATTAATTATTTATTTATAACTGGAAACCAATGTATATAAATTAGTGTGGTCAATAACTAATGTATATATAATACCCCAAATAGTATTATAACATTCTACAAAGTCCACGTTAATTACCTTTACTATTTTAATATATCGCCTTAATATAATATGGTTAAAAACATTTAATTTCTATATTTATGGAAGTATCATGGAATAAATGAAATTGTACATATGAATTGGGCCGTACCTTAATTCAAATAATACATTGTGTTATGAAACTATTTGTGATCCGAATGTGAAGGGTGTATTATGTGAACTTGTATTATAAATGTGCTATGACCAGAATGCTTGTTATGATGTATGTTATATGTTCTGCTTGAGCAATACGTGTGACTAGATACGTGGGATGTAAATTCAGGAAACTGACTGCCTTTGGTAACCATAATAGGGTTTAATTGATCATTGTGGGAAACGTATAATTAGTTCTACCGAGCAAAACTAAGGTGAGTTCACACTTTCTACAAGGCATGGGATTTCCAGGGGTTGGGAATGGGTAAAGGATTTGAACTGAAACTGCGTGATCTACTGGTTTGGAACACGTACATACCCTCTTTATTGAAGGGTGACAACACGTTACTAAGAACTTAATCGGAACCTGCGTAATCTCCTGGTTTGGGGATTACGTACACACCCTCTCTATTGAAGGGTGACAACACTGATACTAGACCAAAACTCTCTATCATGAAATCCCTCCTTTTATATCGACTTAATCGCCGGGCCAATGGCGAGCGGGTCATTAGTTAGATAGCACTATTTAGGTTTGACAAGCCTCACACCGTGCCGCAGAGGACGGGCGTGAACTAATGGATCTGGGCACTAGTCAATGATGATAGACATTGACGTCAGGGCACCAACTTACTTTAGTCAGTGGTCGATAAGGTAAACGGGTCTAGTGGTTAACATGGGGAAGCCCCCACCAACTATGGATATGTTTGGAAAACAGGGTAAACGGATTAACTTACAACTTACAAATGAACTCTTGGTTTTGAAACAACTTAATAATGAACATCAACTGTGAACTCGCTCAACTTTGTTGTTGACTCGTTGTTACATGCCTTGCAGGTCGTTAGGTATCTATGGAGCTTGCACGAGCAGGAGGAGTCGTTGTGGGACATGGACCGTTGTGTGCCATGTTAACATTTAAACTTATTGAACTTATGTTTTGGTTTTACCTTTATTGCTTCCGTTGTTTAACTTGAACTTGGTTAACTTGTTTTTGAACACCAATTATATTGCGTGGTTGGATTTTATTTCTTTTAAATACATGGTTCAATATGATTAGTGGCTTGATCCTGGTCAGTCACGCCTCCATGCGGAAATACTTCGCTTGTGGATTTTGGGGGTGTGACAACATGGAACTCTACAGTCCATGTGCCCACAACGATCGCGCCTCCCGTGCAAGCTCCATGAGTACCTATGGTCCTGCAAGGCATGTAACAGAAAGTCAACAACTAGTTGAGCGAGTTCACAGTAAGTAAGTTCGTAATAGTAAGTTCGTTGCATCACCATGCGTCATTAACTAAGTCAATTGTATGTTCATTTAGTGGGGGCTTCCCATGTGTGTATGTACTAGACTAGAGGTAACCATAAGTGTTCTTCTTAACCCGAGAACAGTAGTACGTACGAGGTTTACGTAGGTTTTACGTAAGTGTCCTTCTTAGCCCGAGGACAGTGGTACGCGGGGGTTTACGTAGGTTTTACGTAAGTGCCCTTCACAACCCGAGGCAGTAGTGAGTATTAATTTACGTAGGTTTTATGTAAGTGTCCGTCGCAACCTGAGGACAGTGGTAAGTACAAGTATACGTAGGTTTTACGTATGGGTCCTTCGCATCCGAGGACGATGGTAGATAGTCTAGTAACAGTGTAAGTACAAGTAATTGTTCAGCCCCGTTCCTTCAAATCCCATTCCCTACCCGCCGGGAATCCCATGCCTTGGTAAGAGTGTGAACTCACCTTGGTTTGCTCGGCAGAACACGAAAAGGTTACTTGAGCTAAGAGGGGTCAACCACGTCCTAACATGGTTACCATACGAGTCAGGTTTTGGTTTCAAGTAATGCACGTATGTTTACACATAACTAACAGGTTACGAACACGTATTGATCATGGCAAACACATATTTTCATGTTAACAGTCTAAACATAACATTCTCCCACTTGTGCGACTCGGATGATTGGGCCAATTCAGTATGGAAGCCCATTGAACCTTCGGCCCAATTAATAACAACCATTGGCCTTGTGTGTCTTGGTTAGACTTGTGTGATCGGATTTGGGCTGATCGGCCCATCTGCTTAACATAATACATTACGTTGGGCGGCTCAACATCTTGTGCGATCAGCACAATCTTGTATGATCCACCAGGTGTTGTGCGACTGTGCTTAATGAGGTTGTACAAGATGCTTTAATCAAGGTACTCTAGTTTAATTAGCTTGTGCGATTTCCTTGTGCGTGTGGTCTTGTGCGACCGGAACCTCTTGTGCGATCAAGAGACTTGTGCGATTAGTTTTAGTTATTCCATGATTCATGCAAATCAGTTACATCCATAATTTATGGCAATCATTTAAATTAATTCATTCTAACAGTTTCCATCTTAACCATTACTCGATCAAATCAATATTTTCATACGATTCTTATGAACCCTAACTCAAAGCTAATCGGTTAGCATCTAAACACACTAATTCGGATCATCTAAATCAGTGATTTCACATACTAGCATGCAACCTTAGTCATGAACATCAACCAACCCCTCATGTAAATCAAACAAAGAAACATGAGAACCGATTTCCAAGAACACTACATCTTATCATATAACATCATAATCAATCTCATGAATTCATATCATCAGCGATCATATTAACAAGATTATACAACATGCATCGGTTCCAGATTATCATAACGTGGAACATCAAGCAAAACAAAATCAACATACAACAAATCAACTAGTGTAGCATTAAACGTAGATATTATACTAACCAATTGGAAGAATGGTTTTGATCAAGGAGGTCTTCGGAAGAGAGGGAACTGCCGTCAGTTCTTCGAAGAGGAAGGGGAAGAATAGGGTTTGGTGTGTTATGCGCGATTTACAAATAATAGGGAAACAAAACCCTCAACAAGGTTTTGTGTTGGTTTATATAGGGGAGTGGCCGAACCTATCATGGGCTGTCCATTGGTTTCGAGTTCAAGATGTGCAAGATTGGGCCGAGAGAATGTATAAGACAAAGAACGAGTTGTGCGGCCCAAATGGCTTGTACGATCGGGTTTATGTTGTGCGGTTGGGTTCGTTTAATATAACACATACATAATTTCACATAAACAAACATTTCATTTCCAAAATCACATACCACATAATCACACATTGATCAACTAGTCACATCATGTACAATGAAGGGTTTGAAATACGAGTTGTCACATCTGATGTTATGGATTTCCAAACAAAATGGCTGCATTGACGTTGCTTTCCCTAACCCAGAGGCATTCCGGCTGTAGAGTCGCTATCCCCAACTCGGATTACTTAGGCTTCGGTACTTTTTATTTATTTTGCAAGGTCGATTTCACACACCCTAGCGGTAATCCGGCTGTAGAGTCGCTATCCCCAACCACAGACTACATAGGAATGGCTACTTTCATTTAGTTTCTAGCTCGTTTATTATTTTTTTTTCATTTTTCAACGAGATAATGACCAAAAACTCTAACGATCTTAGCTTATAACGGCATCCCTTATACTATTATCGGTGGTTTCAATTTCCCCACTTTCCCTAGATGAGAACCCACTAGTAGACCGACAATTAGGTCTATTTAAGATCAAAGGAACCTAGAACCGAATCGACCCTACCCGCACATCCCAAACTAGACACAAGCTCAATTATTTTATTCTCATATTATTATTATTTGAACCCGAACAAAAACCCGACTTTTCTATAATTTTCCGCTTTTTTATTTTGCAAACTTCTTTATTCAAAAGACATTTTCTAATTTTTTAATTTTTTTTGGATTTTTTTAAATTTTTTTCATTTTTTTGTATTTTTCGACTTTTTATGACTCGACTAACTATACTAACGACACTAAACAATAGTTTCCCATCCCCACACTTAAACTCTACATTGCCCTCAATGTAGGATGGAAACCGACTCAAAAAACTAAAAATAAATAAGAAATAAAAAGACACAAGGGCATAAATGGAAAGGACTTAGCTGGTTAATAACGCGTAAGCTCCAAAACTCTTGTCCAATCCAGCTCGATCGTATAGCATTCCATTCGCGATCGGCTTTTGACACTGACTAGTACACTCGATAAATGCCTGGAATTTGATAAGCATCTCCAAAATCACCCGAATGGATATTGAGTACGGGTGGTACATATTCAAACCTGCATAAACAAAAACAAGCAAAAACCAAAGCAGTACCGACTCAAAAACTACTAGCAAAGACTCATTATACAAAAACTACGACTCTATACAAACTCTACAAAACCTCCCCACACTTGAATTTAATCAGGAGGTTTTTCCTTGACTTGGACCCTATCTAACCCGTTTAATTCCACCCGATCCTCAAAAATAGTTAAAAATTTAATAGTGGAATAATAAAATATTTTAAAATTTTGAAACAGGTCAGACCACCAGAATTTATACTTACCTGGAAGAAACCGAATGTGCCGCATGTAGCGAGAAGACTGATCATGCGTGAACTGTAATGTCTTCTTCTTTTCCATCTTGCACAAACCTTCGATCCTCTTTCGTTTTTTATCTCTTCTTTTTCGTTTCTTTACCCTCTCCTGCGGTTTTATTGATTCTGAAGTTTCACTTATTACTAACACCAGGGGCCAGCTGTGGTGTTCTTCTTCTTCCACCACTTTCAAAGGATGATCCCCACACTTAGTCTCTTCGTAAGGCCCATCAGGATCCAACACTTCTACATCTTCATAGACCGGTAAACCATCTAATTCTAATTCTAACTCTAAAAACTCATCCTCCCCAGACGACTTAATTTCAACCTCTACAGTTTCTTCCTCTGCACCAAACATTAACCCAAGGGAGTCTCCTAAATCCACTTCCTCCTCCATCACTTTTTCTTTTTCCACTTCATCAAACATCCAAGCAGTGGAATCCCCCAATTCCACTTCTTCTTCAATTACTTTTTTCTTCACTAACGACCTCTGATACGCCGCCCATTCTTCTTCGTCTATCTCGTCATCAGAGTCACTCCTGTAATTAATAATTGGAACCTATGGAACCGGAGGTGGGACTTCGTCGTCCATTTTCGTCTCCGTGACTGAAGTGATCTCTTCATCTGACCAATCCTCATATGACAGCTTTTTCCCTTCCGCATCATACGTATAGCCAGTCTTTGGCTGTTCTGATTGGGCTTTCTCCTCTTCTACCTCTTCTTCTACTTCCTCTAGGTCTTCTCCCTTCCATCTCGTATATGCAGCCAGTTGCACATCTATCTCTTCATTACTACACGAGAAATCAATTATGAACTGACCCGTATTCTCTTCTCGGTTTTCCTGCTGAACCGGAGGTGGGACTGAGACATCCATTGTAGTCTCCGGTTCTACCTTTGCTTTTAGGGCGTTCAGTGTTTTCCATATTTTTGCTGATTCAATTCAAAAACTTCTTGCTGTCGAAGCATTTCCTCAAAAAATAGGCTCCTTTCTGCTCGATGTGACTGCTGGTACGGATCATCATACTGATATGTGGAATACCCCTGATCTCTTGCCATTAACTGAGCACACATCTCCTTAATCCTACTTAGACTACCCCCTACAGAGTTGCTACCAAAATAGTGATCATAATACAGACCCTCGTTGTACCACAGCTGCTGATACGAATCATCGTAATAATACGAAGGATACCCCTGTGAATAATATGGTTGCGGCTGCACAAATCGGTTAGCATAATAATCTGTAGAGTACCCCGGTGAATTTGGACAATGAATAGTGGAATGGGGCCCTCCACAAATCTGACACATAACTGACACTAAGACTCAAGATAAAGAAAAGACACGGACAATTAGACTCCTACGACTCAAACAAACAAATAGCACGTATGATATCAGTTAAGTCCAAATAAAGTAATCAACGCAATTGCCAAAGAGTCCCCGCCAACGGCGCCAAAAACTTGATGTGCTAAAAGTGGTCTAAATAAATTAACTAAATTAAACCCTAAACTAGACTCTCTAAGTTTTAAATTTATAAACTAAGACTCTCTAAAACCTAGACCACACAACCGGCAAGTGTACCGATTAAAGTAGTATAGCTAAAGTAAGTCCGAGTATTCAACCCACGAGACTCTAATGATTACGCTAGGACTCTATTTAGACTAAGACTGACACGACTTAACTAATTGTTTATTGATTGGGGGGGTTTCTAAAAATCCAAAATAAAATATTAAAATAATACTAAATAACTAGACACGAACTTGGACGAAGACTAGAACCAGTGGCGATAAAGACTACCTAGGCTAGACGCAAGTTTAACTCAGAATGGATTTCTACTCGATAGTTTTGTGGTATGGAACCAGGATCTTTAAATGCTAAACCTATTAAGATACCAACTAAGCCCCTCAATCCCTCTTAAGGTGATTCTTGTGGCACTACCTAGGCTGTTACGCTTACCGGTTTTCTAGATTTCCTCACAGTCCTCTAGTTTCTTGAAAGTGCCTAAATAAGACGATCTACCTCACAGCGTGAAAGTCTAAGGCAACTATGGATTTTAATCTTGGTTTAATAGACAAGAGAATGTTTAAGGACTAGACCAATTTCTTAGACCTAGCTATAAACCAAACCGAGACCTATTAATAACCTCGAGCCTCACAACGACAAGATTAGCAGAACACTTGATTTTATTAAATTACCGATTATTACTTCTAAGGTTAGTTACATAATTTCACCTTAAAGAGTTAAAGATTTATTATGTGATATAGACACTCACCTAAATCAAGAACCCTAGCACAACCCTATTATGTGATAAAGATCGTCACCAAGGATTATACGAAGCAATAAACAGTAGTAAAACAATATCAAGCATGCATATACACCAAGTTAAAATTCCATAGCATTTACAATACAAGAAAATCCATAAACCACGCCAAAAACCGAATAAAAGTCCAAACTTTATTTAAACTATTGTCATGCCTAGGTAGTTTAGAAAATTAGCCAAAAATCATTGTAACCAAAGACATAATAATCATCAACAATTCAGAATTCATCATGATCAAACTAAGAACAAACGAATAAAGAGAATTAACGAGAAGATAAAACCCGAAAATCTTCAATCCCGAGTGCTCCCGAGCCTTCCACGATGATTCATATTGCTTCCAACCTTCAAAACCTTCCTCAAGAACCTCAATTTTGTGACTTCTAAGCTGCTGTGTTCGACCCCCTGATTCCCCCTCTAAAATTGTGTGCATCTCAAAGTTTTGCGTGCATCTCAAGGTGAATTAGATTCCCCCTCTAAAATTGTGTGCGACATACAATACACCCATATCTCATCCGTGGTGGGCCTCCTCTCAAATAATGTCTCCTCCTCAAAGTTTGCGTCCCCCAGATTTTAATATATTTTTCGTCAATAGTTGCGGCCCATGTTGATGTTCTCACAATTCCCTCCTTATCTCTGGTCGTAGTGGTCTTGGCCCATTACTCAGCCATTGACGTTCATGATCGTATACATATATTTATTTACAGTATCTTCACATGCAACGAAGTTCGTTTTATATTTATAAAAATGGTTTGTACCTTAACACTAAAACACACACAACAAAGGACAAGTGTATCCCGTCATATATGCAGCAAAGTATTCGTAAGAGCCAGATATCGATCCATGGAACACGGGCGTTATAATGTACTAAATCTTTGTCATTAGATTACTAGATAAAAAGATAAGTGAATGATTGTTTAACTAAGTTATCTAAATTACTTCTAAAACATAAATATACTAATATCTTGTTTCACAAACAACCTAAACATGTTATCTATCAGATATGTCACAAAAGCACTTAATTAATTTTCCAATTTCGAGACAGTTAGTCATCCGCTAGGAGTTTTCTAACATGATGATTCTTCGGAAAGTTAACGCGATAAACACACGTTAACCACCTAAAATCATTCTTTAGCGAGCTATTGATATTCATTCATGTAAACCTATAAAGATAGATTAGTCATCCACTAGGAGTTTTCTAACCTCACTTATCAAAGAAAGCAATACCGATGGTCACAATACAGCCACGAGGATAAGCATTTAAGTAGATCATATAACAACATATTTCACCTTTACAAGTCTTGAACACAAATCTACCATGTCAGCAATTTCAGACCAAAACTACTAAACAAGGATCATAAACCGCATGCAAGAACATGTAATCAACACCATATAATTCGTTAGAACCCTTACGTGCAAGAAAGAATTCCTAATCAAAATAAGATATATCTTGGATAAAACCAATACCCCTCTCGAGTTTCATGGTGTAAACAAGTTTACAAACAAGTGATTATTCAAGAATTAGTTACCATCCCACTAACCACAGATTCATTATCCAAGACAATCAAACATAATAAGGAACTCAACATCAATGAAACGTTCATTATATAATCATGAAGATTTAAACATGAAAAAGTACTAAAGTTCCATATAAACAAGATTACAACATAAAGTTCATTCAAGAAACAAGTTTATAACTACTATTACATAAACTACATTAAACATAAACTAACATCAGCTCATAACTTGCAAAATGATCAGAATACATGTTCAAGAACAAGGAATCGAACCATAAACAAGCAAGGAATTGATGGGTTGGATCGGTTATGCTTCCACTCGATCTTTAAGCTTAAAATGGGTCTGATCAGGACTGCTTCGGAACCCAGAAATTGCCCAGAAACATGGAGAAAAACCCAACATTTTGATCAGTAGCGAATGCTGCTATTTATAGGCAATTTTCAGTTTGGCACGGCCATGCGACTGGTCGCACGGCCGTGCGGTCGGGCCTTGTCGGGTGACGTCAGTTTCAGCGATCCCGGGTCAGCCAAGTGGACTAGTGGACAACTTGCCTAGGTCACCAGATTGGCACGGTCATGCGACTGGTCGCATGGAGTGCGACGTCATCAGAATCGTGATCAGAAAGTATGGTCCAGGTGGTGCATGGGGGTGCGGTTGGCTCGCATGGGGGTGCGGTTCGAGAAATCAGCGGCACCATGAGTCGCACTGGCAGTGCTTCCGAGATCGGAGGTCTCGCACGGTAGTGCGGTTGGATGTACGGCCGTGCGACACCTGGCAGTCATCAGATTTTTGTCCATTTTATCAGAAACGCATCAGAATTTGCCCGTTTTCATCAGATTTGTCTTTTGTTCTTCGTTTAAGACCTGAAAATATAAAAGTACCGATTTTGGTACCTAAACGTCGCGGTTTTGGTCAAAAATGCTTAAAACGGAAGTGTTTTGGGGTATAAAAACATGTATAATTTAACGTATATCAAACATCCCCACACTTGAACTTTGCTTGTCCTCAAGCAAACTTAAAATAAAATACGGAATCAGATCTGAATATTTACAAAGTTACTAATTTGTTTGGTGGTCAAATTGGTTGGTTTTCAAAAAGTCATCATCAAAGATTTAAAACAAACAAGCTTTGTTAGATGTATGAAAGGATAATTATAAAGCAATGATTCAACGTTCGATTGACTTAGCATGCAAACCCTTATACTTCTCACAATGTTCACACACACTCGGTTAAATTTTTGAATCATACATATAATGTGTATGTTAAACACTCGGTGCCTTGTCAATGAATCATGCAATATCATAAGCTTGTCAAAAGATCTAATCTCCACCAATTAATATGTGAAAAGCATAAATCAAGAGTTCTTTGATGGGTTGTAATGTTAGGCTACGGTTTCGGGTATGGAATGGATATTTGAAAGTGGCAAGAAAGGTTAAAACTTGGCCAAAAACTTAGTGCTTTATTTTCTAGGATTCTGAACACGTTGCTAAACTATTTTGTAGGTGTTCAGTGTTTATTCTATTTGTATGTCAACTCTCTATTTTTCTCTTTTCCTTGATAGTCTTTCCTTACTTTCATTCGAGAGTTTTGACAAACGTTTTTTTTCTTTTCTTTTTTTTTTCATCATGAAACTTATATCTTATGGCCAAATTTTTAACAAAAATAAAGGTAAATATGAAAAGGTTATATTTGGGTAGGTAGGCTTAATGTTTGGGTAAAGTTAAGAAAAATACGGAAAATAGGCTCAACATGGCGAACTAAAGGATAGTGTTGGGTGCGGGATATAAACAAAGAAAAAGGCTGACAAAGGGGTTATCCTAATTGCCTCTATCATTTCTATGTAATTTCACATATTCATGGTTTTGAAAAGTATACAAATGACAAGTTCTAAATTACATAAGACATCCGCTCACTCATTTTTCCGCAAAAACAAAGAAGCATTTGACAAGAAAGCTTTTAAAGGCTCAAAAATATGCTCACGTAAACGGAAGGAATGGGTATAAATATAAAGATAAACATGCAAGTCTTTCGTTTTTGTTTTATCACTGCTTTTTGGTTATCTTTTTTCAACATAAATTTGACTTGTCGATTTTTTTTTATCAAATTTGATGCTTCCTAAAGAACACAAACTGACCATTTTTGTTTTATTTTTTCGAAAATATATACAGAAATGAGAACAATTAAGGACAAACAAAGTTTAAAACCTTTTAAACCCCTCCCCACACTTGAACTTCACATTGTCCCCAATGTGAAATACATATTAGTTAAGCAATTATGAAGAGCTAAACTAATAATGTGAAAAGGGAAAGATGTACTCCCTCAGAGTTGGAGTTGACTTGTTTGAGTAGACTTTTTGAAGTCGTCTAAACTCTGTGTGCATTTCTTTACAAATCTGCCAATTATGTCGCTCGCTAAAATAGCCAACATTACCATTGACCAAAATGTTAGATAATTCAACCGGATCCGTTATTCAAACAAAGCAAACATACTAAAGTACTTAAAACATACATAAAGTAAAAATATCCCAAACAAAGTACTGAATAGAAATAACATAAACATAAGTTTCTGAACTGTTTCACCCTACCTCCTCCTACTCCTCATCATCATCACCATCATGGAGGCGTGTTCCAGATGAACCTGCCCCATAGGTAGCTGTATCTCCAAATGGAAACTGTGGAGGGTTTCCGAAATGGCCTGGATATACACTTTCTAGCCCTCCAAAGATGTAGGAAAATCCTGCATATACTTCCTCCCGCATGGTCTGCTGAGATGCCCTCATAGCTAACTGGTCCGCTCTTATAGCGTCTTGAGTTGTCCTGATAGCATCTTGAGAAACCTGCATATGTTGGAACTGCTGGTACAACTCAGGGTAGGAAGATATACCTGGAGGCCAGTTTTGTTGGTGCTGATACTGATGCTGGTGCTCATGCTCCTCATGTTGTGGCTGATCATGTGGTGGTGGCTCGATCTCTGCCATGTTGACATCTTCATTCTGTGGTGGTAACGGTAGTGGATCCCATATTTCCCCATTTAGACCCCTGAGTCGCGGGCCATTATCTGTATCTACTACCAAACCCATCGCTCTCAGAGACCTCATATCCACATCTCCTCCTGCGTGAACCATCGTGAGACCGCCGACTACCTCATCTGTCATAATACCCAAATTATATGCTAATTGAGTCACATATTCCCCACCATGGATTTCACTGCTTGTAGTTCTCCCCGCGCTGTTTACAAAGAATTCAGCCATTCTAGCTGCGAGGTTTACATGCACTCCAGTCACTAAGGAATATATGAAAAGAAGATCTGGAGTGGGACAGTTCCCTGCACTGTCCCTGCGTCCACATATGGTGTGACTCATGACCTGATGAAGGACCCTCAGAAGCGGGTCTCGTAGTTGTGAAGCTTTAGCTTTTCTAGCTTCATAAGGTGGTCCGACTGCTACTTGTGCCCAAAAGTTGGCTCGTTGCTGATCACTATCAAACTTGTAGATATTGGTGAAAAGTTCTGAATTTATGTCTTCAGATGAGTATATGCCCAATCTTCTTCCAAGTCAAGCAACTGTCCACTTATGCCACTTTTTCCCCAACCTGAACTGTATTGTCTCTCTGTTTTTAAAGTTTGGATTCTCGCTTCTTGGTTTTTCATAAGTGTATGAAGCAAAGAATTCTAACGTTAGTTCAAGATAAATGGGTCGTGCAATGTTGAACAACCTTGACATCGGATGCGACATCATGTTGGATAGCCTCTCCTCTTGGTTCAGAGTTGTTATGGTCTCCCAGTTGATCCTTCTTGGTTCACCTATTTGTCCCCGTCTATTCCATAAAGCTTCTAATCTTGCAATACAGGGTTGTTCTTTCGGTTTATTCTCGCTGAACTGGAGGAATTTGTGATTCATCTGCACACAGGGATACAACAAAATAAGAGCACAACATAAAAATTTCACTGCTGCCACCGGAACAGGCTGTTTACAAGCTTCTGTTTCTGTTTCAGCAGTCGCACGGTCGTGCCACTGGTGGCACTGCCGTGCCATTTCCTGATCGTTCAACAGCGTGCTATCGGTAACTCGTGTTGCACCACCATGCCAAATTGGCACTGCCATGCCGTTTAAGCGACGTGACCGTGCGACTACATATCTCATCAGAAAATGGTTTAATTCAACGATTTTAACTTCTATCTTTCAAGTTTTGACTTGTAATCAGTGAATAAACTATGAATCAAGCACCAGAACTACTAATTTAACACTAATCATTCAAGAACTAGGGTTTATTTGACATATATGAAGAAAACCCCAAAATTTCTTGCTTCAAGCATCAGATCTATATCAGAAACGAAGTTTAATCTACAAAACAAGTGGGAAACATACCTTGGAAGATGATTGAAGCGAAATCTAGGCAAAAATTATGTGACTTTTGGGTGGAGGCGACCTGGAACTCCCGTGCGACGCTTAGGGTTTTAGAAAAATGAAGTATTTTTACTGCAAATTTGTTTAAATACCCTAGTTTTTACTGTTCGTTTTTCGAGCCACACGGTCGTGCGGATTTGGCACGGTCGTGCCGTTCCGGATCGGTGTCCTTGTTCGACCTTTGTTACCGAGTTTCATGGTAGTGCAGCGGTCGCACGGTAGTGCGTTCCGATGACTGCCCTGTGTACCAGCTACTGATCAGTTTTGACTAAGGACTGCATGAGCGTGCTGATTTGGCACGACTGTGCGGTACCTGGGCCTTTTTGTGTAATTTTTCACAGTAAGCTTTTAACTCCGAATTTTCACCAAAAATTTCCATTTTTGCACTATTTCATATATTATAACAATTTTTCAACTTCAAAAATCCAAAAATTATACATCAAGGTCGTATGCACCTATGTTTAAAATCGAAAAATTAACGAACTACGAATTAAATATTACAAACTAATATATACAGAATTACCGTTAGCGTGTGAAAACACGCTCGCTAAATTTGTCAGCGAGTCGATAGCTAGACTCATTCTCCCCACACTTGTTTTAAGTGTGCGGAATGTGGAGTTCGAGAATTTCCTCCACCGGGTCAACCGGTCCATTGATGTAACGTTTTAATCGATGACCGTTGACTTTAAATGCTTCCCCGCTTAAATTTTCGATGATGACGGCTCTGTATGGAAATACTTCTTTGATCGTATAAGGACCCGTCCATCGAGATCTTAATTTCCCGGGGAATAAACGCAGTCGCGAGGAGTACAACAAAACAAGATCCTCAACGCGGAAATCTTTATGTTCTTTCAATCTT
The DNA here is from genome assembly GCA_030545235.1 of Helianthus tuberosus. Lineage (NCBI taxonomy): Eukaryota > Viridiplantae > Streptophyta > Magnoliopsida > Asterales > Asteraceae > Helianthus > Helianthus tuberosus. The sequence continues at coordinate 96,272,795 of CM060413.1, forward strand.
TTGTCATGAAGCCTCTTGACTCGTTCTTTGTACCTGCTAGAACTTTCATAGGCATGGTTTCTTAGTTCCTCGAGCTCGTGGATTTGCAGAAAACGGGCTTCACCTCCGCTTTTTAAATCCATATTTGCTGTCTTCAAGGCCCAATATGCCCTGTGTTCTAGCTCGACAGGTAGATGACAGGCTTTCCCATAAACCAACCTAAAGGGTGTGGTCCCGATAGGTGTTTTGAATGCTGTTCTAAAAGCCCACAGAGCGTCATCTAGCTTGTCTGACTAATCCTTGCGATTATTATTAATGGACCGCTCAAGGATTCTTTTTAAACCCCGATTTGTGACCTCAACTTGCCCGCTGGTTTGAGGGTGATATGGCGTAGCCAATCTGTGATGAACACCATAACGGGACAATGCTCGTTCTAACTGCGCATTACAAAAATGTGTTCCACGGTCACTGATTAGTGCTTTTGGAGCACCAAATCGGGCAAATAAACTTTTTAAGAACCTCACGACTACCCTAGCATCGTTTGTAGGCAAAGCTTGAGCTTCGGCCCATTTTGAGACATAGTCTACAGCAACTAGGATGTATTTGTTACCTCGTGAGGCTGGAAATGGTCCCATGAAGTCGATACCCCATATATCAAAGACTTCACAGACTGGCATTGGATGCTGAGGCATTTCATGACGTGCAGAGATATTTGTTGCCCTCTGGCAAGCATCACACGCTCTAACCCATTCATGCGCATCACGAAAGATTGTGGGCCAGTAAAACCCAGAGTCTAATACTTTCTTTGCAGTGTAGTTTGCTCCATGATGACCTCCGGTTGGCCCTTCGTGACAATGTCGCAGAATGCTAGCTGCCTCTTCTCCAAATACACATCTTCGGATCACCTGATCGGCTCTGATTCTAAACAAGTATGGTTTGTCCCAAATATAATATTTCAAATCTGCAAAGAACTTCCTCTTTTGCTGATATGATAATCCTTTGATAAGGATTCCACATGCGAGGTAGTTTGCAAAGTCTGCGAACCATGGTGACTCGTCATTCATCTCGATACTCAAGAGAAATTCGTGGGGGAAATTTTCATTTATTGGTTCCTCCACTGAATTTTCTGAATTTCCATGCTCAAGTCTCGAGAGATGGTCAGCTGCAACATTCAAAGCTCCCTTTTTGTCTTGGATCTCAATGTCAAATTCTTGTAGAACAAGATCCATCTGATAAGACGCGGTTTTGCATCTTGTTTGCTAAAAAGGTATTTGATTGCTGCATGATCCGTATACACAATTGTTTTGGACAACACAAGGTACGACCTGAATTTGTCAAAAGCATATACTACTGCCAAAAGCTCTTTCTCTGTGGTCGTGTAATTTTCCTGAGCATCGTGTAGAGTTTTGCTGGCATAGTATATAGGATGAAAATGCTTCTCCCTTCGCTGTCCTAAGACTGCTCCTATTGCGTAATCACTAGCGTCGCACATTATCTCAAATGGTAATGCCCAATCTGGTGCAACTAAAATAGGGGCTTCGATAAGCCTTTGTTTAAGCTGCTTGAATGCTTTCATGCATTCGTCTGAAAACACAAATGGAGCATCTTTTTCTAACAAACGGGTTATAGGTCTTGCGATTTTTGAAAAGTCTTTTATGAATCGCCTATAGAACCCTGCATGACCCAGGAAACTTCTAATCGCTCTAACCGAGGTTGGGGGAGGAAGTTTAGAAATGATATCCACTTTTGCTGGATCAACTTCCAACCCGGCTTCAGAGATTTTGTGTCCGAGAACTACCCCTTCTTTCACCATGAAGTGGCATTTCTCCCAGTTAAGCATAAGATTAGTTTCCTCACATCTCATTAACATTCTTTTCAGATTTCCAAGACACTGATCGAAAGAACTCCCAAAAACAGAGAAATCATCCATGAATACTTCCATGGAGTCTTCAATCATGTCATGAAAAATGGCTACCATGCAGCGCTGAAATGTGGCTGGTGCATTACACAGCCCAAAAGGCATACACCGGTAGGCGAATGTGCCGAAAGGACATCTGAAAGTAGTCTTTTCCTGGTCCTTAGGAGCGATAGGAATTTGAAAATACCCAGAGAACCCATCCAGAAAACAGAAAAATGACTTCCCCGATAGACGTTCCAACATCTGGTCGATGAATGGAAGCGGGAAGTGGTCCTTACGGGTGGCATCGTTGAGTTTGCGATAATCGATGCAAACTCGCCATCCGGTGACGGTACGGGTAGGAATAAGTTCATTCCTGTCGTTTGGAACTACCGTAATACCACCTTTCTTGGGTACTACTTGCACTGGACTTACCCAAACAGAATCAGATATAGGATAAATCAGCCCTGCATCTAACAACTTAATTACTTCTTTCTTCACTAAGTCTTGCATATTAGGATTCAAACGCCTTTGATGCTGTGCACTAGGCTTATAATAGTCTTCCATGAGAATTTTATGAGTACAAAAAGAAGGATTAATGCCTTTGATATCCATAATCTTCCACGCCATAGCTTTCTTGTGAAGCGTTAGAACTTCGAGAAGTTGTCTCTTTTCTTCTTTTGCTAGAGATGCTAAAATGATGACTGGCAAGTGACACTCCTCGTCTAGAAATGCATATTCGAGATGTGGTGGGAGTTCTTTTAACTCCAACGACGGTGGGTTTTCAACCGATGGTTTGGACTTTTCTTCAACTTCACGGTCAATCTCCACAAATTGATCAGGACCTTGAGAACCATCATCATCGATTTGGCAGACTGGCTGCTCCTGTGAAATGTCGTCTTGGTTCTCACACAAAAGAAGTGTGTCCATATCAATTTCTTCTATCGTGCCTTTGAAATGAGAGCTTACACAAGTGTCGACAATGTCGACATAGTAAAGCATGTCATCGTGACTTTGCGGATGTTGCATTGATCTTTTAATATCAAAAGTCACGTGCTCGTCATTTACTCGGAGCGTGAAGTATTAATGGCACTTTTGAGTCTTCGTCCATGTCGAGAATAACAAAATCCACGGGAAAAACAAATTTATCGATTTTAACAAGCATGTTTTCAACGAATCCACGCGGATACTTGATTGAACGATCTGCAAGTCGAATGCTCATTCTAGTGGGTGAAGGCTCACCCAGATCTAATTTAGCAAAAAAATTATATGGCATAAGGTTTATGCTTGCTCCTAAATCGGCTAATGCGTGACAGACAGACATGCTGCCAATAAGACAGGGAAGAGTAAAACTGCCCAGATCTCCCATCTTTTCAGGTAGACGATTCTGGAGAAGGGCTGAACAGTTTTCATTCATCAACACACAAGACAAGCTTTCAAGTTTCTGCTTGTTTGTGAGGATGTCTTTTAAGAACCTTGCGTATTTAGGCATTTGAGCCAACGCTTCAACAAATGGTATGTTTATGTGTAATTGTTTAAACATTTCTAAAAACTTACCATGTTGTTCATCGTTCTTTTACTTCTTCAGTCTGCTCGGATATGGGACAGGAGGAATGAAATCTTTAACTGGCTCCTGGAACTGTGTTGTACTTGCTGGGACTCGCCTAGCGTGCACCTCGTCTGAAGCGTCAGTTTGGACCGTATCAGTGATCGGTGGTGAGTCCGATTTGTCAGGTCCCGTGGCTTTACCACTCCTCGTCATTACTGCATTAACATGCCCTCTTGGGTTTGGTTCTGTGTTACCTGGAAGACTACCTTGGGGTCTTTCAGACAACATCTTGGCCAATTGGCTGACTTGATTCTCAATGGTTTGTATTGAAGCCTTCTGGCTCCGCATTTCCCCTTCTTGTGCCATGAAACGCTCCTCATGCTGCTGGTATCGCTTTTCAGATATTTGATTGGCATTGTTGGAGTTGTTTAACAGCTGAGCCATCATCTCCTCTAGTTTTGAGTTGGTTTGAGAGGTTTGAGGCTGGGAAGTGCTTCCTGAACCTAAATTATTGTAACGTGGTTGAAAGGTTTGCCCTGATGGCTGAAAAGATTGTTCATGGGGCTGAAAGGATTGCCCCTGAGGTTGTTGTGGTGCGGGAGCGCGTTGAGCATATCCGAGTGGGTTTTGGTTACTGGAATTGGCTTTCCACCCAAAGTTTGGATGATTCCTCCAACCCGGATTGTACGTGTTGCTATAGGGGTTATTCTGGGGCCTAATTTGATTGCCCATATAGTCCACTTCTTCGTGGCCTGTAAACATAACACCCTGCTCGCATGTACCTGGCTCGTGTGACACTCCACACAGCTCACATGATGATTGTACCTGCGAAAAGTTCTGAGCTTGAACAAATCTTGCTGCCAAAGCTCCAATCTGTGCTGCTAGAGCCGTATATGTATCCACTTGATGAACTCCAGGAATGGATAAAGCTTTACTTCGTACTCCACTTTGACGAGAACTCGACTTCAAAATAGCTTTCTCTATAATTGCATAGGCTTCATTGGGTCTCTTTGTTCCAAGATCGCCTTGTAACACCTGTGCCTCCACGGCCATCAAACAAATACCAAACCAATGAAATATTATATTTCATACTTGGGATTTGTAAAATTATGTGTATCTTTTACACATATCAACTCTTGTTTGATTTTAAGCTTTAAATCGCTTTCGGGAGGGTTATACGCGCTCTGATGCGTAAATATAACCAGTTTAATCCAACGAACACTCCGGAATAGTGAAATAGGCTTAACATACCTTAAATAACCTTTACATAACTTAGATATAAGTTTTGGAAGGTTTGGTGTGGTGAAATCAAAGTTTAATCGCTTACAGGGACTAAAGTTGACAAACTGCGAAAGTATGCCAATTTGAACTGTAACAGACCTTCCGGAACATGACCATAAGTTAAACATACCATAAATATCCTTTACATAGCTTAGAAATAGGCTTTGAGGGGTTCGGTGTGCTAAAATAAACTTTTGGGTCATTCAGGGGCTAAAAGTGTCAAAAAGTGCACAAGTTTGCATTTTCGCGCATAACTTACGTTCTGAATACATCCGGACATCCAAAAATTTATGTAAGCACTAAAATATTTTATTTTAGTGTTCGCCATAAGAAAAATCCATTCGTCACGTCATTTGGATCGTTTTTCGCATTCGGGACCAGATTCGATGTATTAGCCGTTGTTTAATTCACAACCACACATTCTAAACTTGCTTAGTCAGCGGATAAGGATGGAATTTTGGCACCATGACATTTCAACACATGTATGGATGGAATTTAAACACCTAAACACCATGACATTTCAACACATGTATGGATGGAATTTAAACACCTAAACACCATGACATTTCAACACATGTATGGATGGAATTTAAACACCTAAACACCATGACATTTCAACACATGTATGGATGGAATTTAAACACCTAAACACCATGACATTTCAACACATGTATGGATGGAATTTAAACACCTAAACACCATGGCATTTGAACACATGTACGGATGGGATTAAGGCACGTTTTCCATGAAACGATCTTAACGGTTCGGGTATTCCTATAAATACCCAACCACCCCCATTGCTAAAATCACTAGAAATTTGATTTGAGAAACTCTAAGTTGAAACATTAGTTTCATACCTGAGATTTTCGAATCGAGTTTAGCATTCGGGGACCCTTCGTAAGTATTCTTTCGTTCTTTTCCTTATTTTACTGCTTTTCGAGTCAGAAAGTCAAACTTTGTTTGACTTTCAGCGTTGACCAGTAATGGTCAATGCGAAGTTCTTTTGAACTTCGCAGCGTGAGTGTAATCACGTTGGTCATAGTCCCTTGGGACTATGCCCACTGATTACCACGTTGTCTAGGGTCGTAGGGTAAGCGATCTAATAAATCGCTTATACCTTCGAACCCGACCCAGTTTGGTCGATCATTAGGATCCGACCAAATACATTAGGTGACCATAGTGTAGGGAATAACCTTCCGAGGTTATACCTTATGGTCACATCGTTTAAGTAGTTGTATGATAGGTAGTTTATATGCCTTAGGTAAATTACCAGAATACCCTTTTCATGTATAATTGGTAATTAAGCATATGTAACCTAAACTTTTGTCACATAACTGATTATGTAACATGTTTAGGCATATAACACTTGTCATAGGACTAGTTAGGCGGTCCGAACGCGTTTCACGCGCACGACGCGTTAAAGTAGCATAAGTTACCTTAATGAGTCGCGATGGGTCGAAAGCACTTAGGTTAGTCTCATTGTAGTATGTAGGCCTTGTTAAACCATATCATATGAGTTCCAATACTCATTTGGGTTGCCAAGCCTCATCCTATCCGATCTCCCGATTTAAGTCCGGTTTATTTATATAGTTTTAGATTGCCGACTGATTCCGTGCTCCCTCTAGCTTTGTTTGGTTGTTGTTCAAGACCTCCAAGCATTATCAGGCGAGTACATTTTCCCCTATTTTACTGTTTTCAATTGTTTTGGGGTGACTCATATGTGCTAAATGTTTTCGATGTTATAACGATGGTTTCAAAAACAATTAAGGCGATTTATACAAAACTAATAACGATTTCATAAAGTGAACAAACTTGTTGGTTGTAGTTACATAACAAATGACATTCATTAGCAATGATCAAGCCGACCAGTATTAGGTTATGGTACCATAGGATCTGACAAATCCCGTTATTTACTACACCCGTGGTTATGTGTGGGTATGGTAGGTAGCGACTGAATCTGTAATTGTTAACTTACCCTATGGAGGTTTGTTAATACGAAAACGAGAAGCGACGAGTGATGAGTCACGAAGGTTTGAATGTTATTAGCGAGACGATCATATAAGTAGTTTCACGACCTAAAACGAATTTAACGATTGGGTAAACGATAGGTTTTCACATGATGTTTTAACGATTGGGTAAACGATTGGCTTCAAAGCGATATACGATATTATTTTGGTTACATATTACATGGTTTACATTGACACATAAACACTTTTGACATTGGTTATACATATTACATGATTTACATTTGGGCATGAACATTACTTTGGTGGTTTGGTTTGGATTAAGTGATTAAGTAACAATGCGTGTGGAATATGATACAAGCATGGTGGATACGCCGCTGGTACTTCCTATATATAAGTGTTTGTATGGTATTACATATTGTAGCGTTATTTGAATCATTTCAGTTTGAGACATAGAACATTTTATACAAGTAACATACTTTTCACAAGACATTTATTTACAAACAACTTATCTTATACAAACTCATTTTACATGGTTATTCATTTAATCATGCATTATTCTCTTATTTATACATATCACCTAAACTTATTATTTTTCAAATGATTTACAAAGACAAAGCAAATTACAAGGTTCATGACTAAACATTTTCTTAAACAGAAGTCATGAATCTTATTTTCACAAAACCTATGTACTCGCCAGCATTTCTTTGCTGACCTCGTTTTCACATATGTTTCAGGTATTGTTAAATGATATCGATTGATAAGATGCATGCTCACATAGGACTGGACAAGGCCTTAGTGACTCAATAACAATGATAGATTATGTTTAAATTGTGTATTTAGATTTCCAGACGATGTAATTATTCAATGTTTAATAAAACGAAACACTTTTGGTATCCATGGTTATGAAACATTAATTCTGTTGCAACACGCCCCGATGTTTCCGCCGCGATTTGTTGTTTTACGCGGTCGGGGTGTGACAGAAAAGATGGTATCAGAGCCAATGGTTATAGGGAATTAGGTTATTAGTAATGTTTTGACCTAGTCTATAACCTTCTTAGGACCCTAACGCGAGTTTACTTGCGTTTAGTCATAAAACAATACCGTCACCTATCCTTAGGCGACGACCACAACAAGAACATATATTTCAAAACCGCTTTGAAAATTAATCATCTGTTCTAGGATGATTGATTTCTAGGTTTTGAACCCTCTATTGTAAGGTTTTGAACTCTCTATTATATGGTTTTGAACCTCTTTGAGTTTTCAAAACTTCGTCAAGGTTTTGGGTTTTAAATAATGTGAACACGTGCAAACTGGAAGGGTGAATGCCTGTATTCTGGGTTTTCTGGCTAGGCAAGCACTTCGTATACATCTCATCAGACGCGAGACCAGTTGTGCTTACCTGGGAATTCTTGGGATGAGTGTTCACTTATTAGGCGAGCATGTCTTCGCGATACATTATTTTTGACCCATTTACTTTGATCAGTCACCGTCTCATTTGTTTGCCTTAGGTAACAAACAAATGATCGCAATCTTCATGCGTTATCATTCTGTTTTGATTGTCCAATAATCTTTCACCTGTTTCTCCCTATGCCTTTTTTTTTCTTCAAGAATGTCTCTTCATCACGATGACGCCCAGATATCCGAGCAAGCAGCCAAAATTCGCTCAGCGAATAGGCGAAGTAGCCCTGAAGACTGTTGAATTAGCTACTGCCATGTATCATCTCCAGGATGAAGCCACTCAAGAGTCACCAAGACAGGCAGGACCTAGTCAGGTGACAGCACCATCAGCCAAGAAACCAATCGAGGAATCAAAGACCATGGATGAACGATCCCCTAAGAAGTCAAAGAAGCGAAAGGCTTCTCAGAACTTCGCCATGGTCGCTCACAATGGTAAAGCAGTCCCCAACCAACCAGCTCAACCCCCTGCTAGGTGTGTATGGCTTTTCCTATGATACCTACATCAAGGAACTATGTACCTTACAACCTACTCTTGTGATTTCTCTCTCTCAAATGATTGCTCATGATTCCCTCGAAAATTTTAAGTACTCGTTTCACTCTAAGAAACAAAGTACAGAAAATTAAGTGACATTATGAGTAATCGTGCTTTTCGCACATCTGTGCCTTTAAATCCTTGGTTAGATAACTAAGGGTATTTTCAAATCTCATACCCATTACGTTTTGATTTTTCAACATACACAGTACCAGTATTTCAAAACAATCTTCATGATCTCAAAACATTTCATATAGTTTGAAAACAATTTTTCTAGATGCATTGTCTGTGTTATTTCAAAAACATTGGCCATGTTATCAAAACCAACCTTTCTAATTTCAAAATATTTCATATAGTCTGAAGACAATATTAACACAATACATTTTCTGATCAAGTGCATGATTTCGAAAAGCATCATTCATGTCTTTCAAAAACCTTATACATAATTTCAAAATTCATTTCGCATGACTTTAAAACATTTTTGTAAATATATCTACCTATTACACCTACTTTATGATTTCAAAAAAAAAATATATATATATATATATATATATATAAGGTTTCAAAAACGTTAAACACATTTTTCTTAAAAGAACCCCATGCATAGTTTTCAAAAATATTTTCCTCATACATTGACTTAACCTTCAAATTCCGCTTCATATGTCGCCTTGACATATCAGGCATCTCAACTTCATAAGCATTTTACTTCATGTTTTGACTTAAGCACATCCCGTGCAAGATTTCAAAACATCTTCAACTTCTAAATTCCATATGGGATCTTTTTTATCTCCACAATTAGACCCTTGTGGATAATCATCATTCAAATCAGAGTCCTTAATCGGATTCCTTATGTACCTTAATTCGAACACTTCGGTTCCTAGTAATCGAAATCGAATTTTCTTTTTGAATCTTTCTATCTTTATAGTTGGATTCTTGATAACGTTTAAAGTACCAAATGAAATTCACGGAATGGATTCCTAGTGTGCTTTAAATGCATGTACGTAATTTACAAGACAAATTAACGAACAATTTTGTGGTTATATGATATGTGTTTATGTGTTCTCCTCTATGTTTTTGTGTGTTACGATTTTCCAAATCCTCATAGAATCTTTCATATCTTCATATGAGAGATTCATAGTAGGATATTCAAAAGGTACTACCTTAAATCCTTATGGGCTTCTACCTGGTAGTTAAGACCCTTGGGTTATATAGTACCACTCCATGATTCATAAGAGACCCTCTTAGTAGTCTAGTCAAAAAGATTGATTCACAATTTGGTTAGAGAACGACATCTAGTGATGTAGCTGAACAGACTCCTTGATAGTCTATTTAGATCATTTATTGATTTAATTTAAAGGACTCTATGGCGGTCTAGTCACCCTCATCACCGGTTTGTTCATTTGGTTTTCCCCTACACACTATAAAATAGACTGTGTGAATTGTGCAAAGAATTTTCTGATTATGGACGCGTACATAATTGTGAAATTTAGTGCACAGAAACACAGTAAGATTTATTATGTGTAAGAACCGATAGTGACAACAATAACGAAATGAGAACGATGTAATGGAGGTACGGTGGACGCACCAATGACGCTTCATATACTTGTATATAAGTATCCCTCTTACATTGCAATCATGATGTTATTAAAGATTACTAGAAGTTCAGAACCCAAACCAATATTGTTCGATCTTTTCAACCTCATGTTTTCAAGCTCTCACAAGTTTCCTCTAAATAAATTTCGGGACGAAATTTCCTAAAGTAGGGGAGACTGTAACACCTGTGCCTCCACGGCCATCAAACAAATACCAAACCAATGAAATATTATATTTCATACTTGGGATTTGTAAAATTATGTGTATCTTTTACACATATCAACTCTTGTTTGATTTTAAGCTTTAAATCGCTTTCGGGAGGGTTATACGCGCTCTGATGCGTAAATATAACCAGTTTAATCCAACGAACACTCCGGAATAGTGAAATAGGCTTAACATACCTTAAATAACCTTTACATAACTTAGATATAAGTTTTGGAAGGTTTGGTGTGGTGAAATCAAAGTTTAATCGCTTACAGGGACTAAAGTTGACAAACTGCGAAAGTATGCCAATTTGAACTGTAACAGACCTTCCGGAACATGACCATAAGTTAAACATACCATAAATATCCTTTACATAGCTTAGAAATAGGCTTTGAGGGGTTCGGTGTGCTAAAATAAACTTTTGGGTCATTCAGGGGCTAAAAGTGTCAAAAAGTGCACAAGTTTGCATTTTCGCGCATAACTTACGTTCTGAATACATCCGGACATCCAAAAATTTATGTAAGCACTAAAATATTTTATTTTAGTGTTCGCCATAAGAAAAATCCATTCGTCACGTCATTTGGATCGTTTTTCGCATTCGGGACCAGATTCGATGTATTAGCCGTTGTTTAATTCACAACCACACATTCTAAACTTGCTTAGTCAGCGGATAAGGATGGAATTTTGGCACCATGACATTTCAACACATGTATGGATGGAATTTAAACACCTAAACACCATGACATTTCAACACATGTATGGATGGAATTTAAACACCTAAACACCATGACATTTCAACACATGTATGGATGGAATTTAAACACCTAAACACCATGACATTTCAACACATGTATGGATGGAATTTAAACACCTAAACACCATGACATTTCAACACATGTATGGATGGAATTTAAACACCTAAACACCATGGCATTTGAACACATGTACGGATGGGATTAAGGCACGTTTTCCATGAAACGATCTTAACGGTTCGGGTATTCCTATAAATACCCAACCACCCCCATTGCTAAAATCACTAGAAATTTGATTTGAGAAACTCTAAGTTGAAACATTAGTTTCATACCTGAGATTTTCGAATCGAGTTTAGCATTCGGGGACCCTTCGTAAGTATTCTTTCGTTCTTTTCCTTATTTTACTGCTTTTCGAGTCAGAAAGTCAAACTTTGTTTGACTTTCAGCGTTGACCAGTAATGGTCAATGCGAAGTTCTTTTGAACTTCGCAGCGTGAGTGTAATCACGTTGGTCATAGTCCCTTGGGACTATGCCCACTGATTACCACGTTGTCTAGGGTCGTAGGGTAAGCGATCTAATAAATCGCTTATACCTTCGAACCCGACCCAGTTTGGTCGATCATTAGGATCCGACCAAATACATTAGGTGACCATAGTGTAGGGAATAACCTTCCGAGGTTATACCTTATGGTCACATCGTTTAAGTAGTTGTATGATAGGTAGTTTATATGCCTTAGGTAAATTACCAGAATACCCTTTTCATGTATAATTGGTAATTAAGCATATGTAACCTAAACTTTTGTCACATAACTGATTATGTAACATGTTTAGGCATATAACACTTGTCATAGGACTAGTTAGGCGGTCCGAACGCGTTTCACGCGCACGACGCGTTAAAGTAGCATAAGTTACCTTAATGAGTCGCGATGGGTCGAAAGCACTTAGGTTAGTCTCATTGTAGTATGTAGGCCTTGTTAAACCATATCATATGAGTTCCAATACTCATTTGGGTTGCCAAGCCTCATCCTATCCGATCTCCCGATTTAAGTCCGGTTTATTTATATAGTTTTAGATTGCCGACTGATTCCGTGCTCCCTCTAGCTTTGTTTGGTTGTTGTTCAAGACCTCCAAGCATTATCAGGCGAGTACATTTTCCCCTATTTTACTGTTTTCAATTGTTTTGGGGTGACTCATATGTGCTAAATGTTTTCGATGTTATAACGATGGTTTCAAAAACAATTAAGGCGATTTATACAAAACTAATAACGATTTCATAAAGTGAACAAACTTGTTGGTTGTAGTTACATAACAAATGACATTCATTAGCAATGATCAAGCCGACCAGTATTAGGTTATGGTACCATAGGATCTGACAAATCCCGTTATTTACTACACCCGTGGTTATGTGTGGGTATGGTAGGTAGCGACTGAATCTGTAATTGTTAACTTACCCTATGGAGGTTTGTTAATACGAAAACGAGAAGCGACGAGTGATGAGTCACGAAGGTTTGAATGTTATTAGCGAGACGATCATATAAGTAGTTTCACGACCTAAAACGAATTTAACGATTGGGTAAACGATAGGTTTTCACATGATGTTTTAACGATTGGGTAAACGATTGGCTTCAAAGCGATATACGATATTATTTTGGTTACATATTACATGGTTTACATTGACACATAAACACTTTTGACATTGGTTATACATATTACATGATTTACATTTGGGCATGAACATTACTTTGGTGGTTTGGTTTGGATTAAGTGATTAAGTAACAATGCGTGTGGAATATGATACAAGCATGGTGGATACGCCGCTGGTACTTCCTATATATAAGTGTTTGTATGGTATTACATATTGTAGCGTTATTTGAATCATTTCAGTTTGAGACATAGAACATTTTATACAAGTAACATACTTTTCACAAGACATTTATTTACAAACAACTTATCTTATACAAACTCATTTTACATGGTTATTCATTTAATCATGCATTATTCTCTTATTTATACATATCACCTAAACTTATTATTTTTCAAATGATTTACAAAGACAAAGCAAATTACAAGGTTCATGACTAAACATTTTCTTAAACAGAAGTCATGAATCTTATTTTCACAAAACCTATGTACTCGCCAGCATTTCTTTGCTGACCTCGTTTTCACATATGTTTCAGGTATTGTTAAATGATATCGATTGATAAGATGCATGCTCACATAGGACTGGACAAGGCCTTAGTGACTCAATAACAATGATAGATTATGTTTAAATTGTGTATTTAGATTTCCAGACGATGTAATTATTCAATGTTTAATAAAACGAAACACTTTTGGTATCCATGGTTATGAAACATTAATTATGTTGCAACACGCCCCGATGTTTCCGCCGCGATTTGTTGTTTTACGCGGTCGGGGTGTGACACGCCTCCTGCATATACATCTAAACGTTCTTGTGAGTCGTAGTTGAGTCCTTGGTAGAAGTTCAACATAAGTTGTCTTTTGGACAACCCATGATGTGGAACATCGATCAGAAGATCTTTGAACCTCTCCCAAGCAGCGTGTAGAGATTCGCCTTCGTCCTGTTTGAATGTCTTGATACGATTCTTTAGCTTAGCTGTCTTTTCCGGCGGGAAGTATTTTTGCATAAAAAGATTGGCCATCTCGTTCCAGGTCGTGATGGACCTTGCTGGAAGTGACAAGAGCCAAGATCGGGCTTTGTCTCGCAAAGAAAATGGAAAGAGTCGCAAACGAATTGCGTCTTCAGAAACGTTTAAAATTTTGAAAGTCGAGCACACCTCGAGAAATGATGCAATGTGTCGACCTGGATCTTCGTGATCCTTCCCATCAAACTGCACAGAATTTTGCAACATATTAATTATACTAGATTTAATTTCAAAACTCGGTGCTGCTATAGTAGGTCGGGCGATGCTCGGTAGCAAGCCCTCTCCTCCTGGACGGCCGGTCTCATTCAGAGGCTGGTCGTCTTCTGCCATAATGCTTCCAGTGTTGTCCTCTGAACTCTCGCTATCAGAAAGAATCACTGGTTTGTCGATTGCGGCCGCAATCCTTTGTGCAACAACAAGTGATCTTTCGCGAAGCCGTTTGCTTCTTCTTAGATTATTTTCTGGTTCGTTGGCTAGCTCAGCGTTAGCGGGTTCAGGGGGCGTGGACATTAGCCTGCACGTAAAAAGGAAGGCATTATACAAAAAAAAGAACACAATAATTAGGAAATAAGTAATAATAACAACACTAATACATAATATACATATATATACGGGCTATTAAACACATGTATTTAATCATTTACTGAATTATTTACTTATTTACATCCGAGAACTTATATATATATATATATATATATATCAGAAAATCTGATAAAATTCTGATCAAAAGCTTTCGTTCCATCAGAATTTCTGATAAATCCATTAGAATTACCAGAAAATCTGGTAAATGTATCAGAAATTAAATTTGTTGTTTTTAGAAGATCTAATGGTTTTATCAGAATCCATCAGTAAATCGGATAAATTCATTGGAATTTATCAGAAAATCTGATGATTTTATCAGAAAGTTATATTTTATTTTTTATGAAGTAAATAAATAAACAAATGAGTACAATAATTAAATGAATGAACAGATAATTAAACGGACAAAAATAAATAAATAAATAAAATACTGAATTAGAAATACTGAACTGAAATAAATAAATGAATGAAGTACAGAAATGAAATTACAGAAATTAAAAATAAATGAAATAAATAAATGCCAGTAAATGGTTCGATTCCGAACACATAACTGAATTAAATAAAATGAAATACATGTTAGCCGAATAATAAAATGGTTAGTATGTTAGTGAGTTAGTAAAGTCAGTTGGTTAGTAAATCAGAAAAAAGAAAAGTTAGTCAACAGTTAGTCCTAGTGGGCGTGCCAGGCTAGGTGTTTACAAGTTATTAAATTAAAGAAAACAAAAGTTAGTTAAACAGTTAGGTAAAAGAAAATAGATAAATAAATACAAAAATTTACAGTTATTAACAGTTATTGACAGTTTGTACACCGGTAGAATAATGACTCGGATTGTTCCATTAATTTTTTTTTCATTTAGTTCCCCGGCAACGGCGCCAAAAACTTGACGTTCATGATCGTATACATATATTTATTTACAGTATCTTCACATGCAACGAAGTGCGTTTTATATTTATAAAAATGGTTTATACCTTAACATTAAAACACACACAACAAAGGACAAGTGTATCCCATCATATATGTAGCAAAGTATTGGTAAGAGCCAGATATCGATCCATGGAACACGGCCGTTATAATGTACTAAATCTTTGTCATTAGATTACCAGATAAAAAGATAACTGAATGATTGTTTAACTAAGTTATCTAAATTACTTCTAAAACATAAATATACTAATATCTTGTTTCACAAACAACCTAAACATGTTATCTATCAGATATATCACAAAAGCACTTAATCAATTTTCCAATTTCGAGACAGTTAGTCATCCGCTAGGAGTTTTCTAACATGATAATTCTTCGGAAAGTTAACGCGATAAACACACGTTAACCACCTAAAATCATTCTTTAGCGAGCTATTGATATTCATTCATGTAAACCTTTAAAGATAGATTAGTCATCCGCTAGGAGTTTTCTAACCTCACTTATCAAAGAAAGCAATACCGATGGTCACAATACAGCCACGAGGATAAGCATTTAAGTAGATCATATAACAACATATTTCACCTTTACAAGTCTTGAACACAAATCTACCATGTCAGCAATTTCAGACCAAAACTACTAAACAAGGATCATAAACCGCATGCAAGAACATGTAATCAACACCATATAATTCGTTAGAACCCTTACGTGCAAGAAAGCATTCCTAATCAAAATAAGATATATCTTGGATAAAACCAATACCCCTCTCGAGTTTCATGGTGTAAACAAGTTTACAAACAAGTGATTAATCAAGAATTAGTTACCATCCCACTAACCACAGATTCATTATCCAAGACAATCAAACATAATAAGTAACTCAACATCAATGAAACGTTCATTATATAATCATGAAGATTTAAACATGAAAAAGTACTAAAGTTCCATATAAACAAGATTACAACATAAAGTTCATTCAAGAAACAAGTTTATAACTACTATTACATAAACTACATTAAACATAAACTAACATCAGCTCATAAGTTGCAAAATGATCAGAATACATGTTCAAGAACAAGGAATCGAACCATAAACAAGCTAGGAATTGATGGGTTGGATCGGTTATGCTTCCACTCGATCTTTAAGCTTCAAATTGGTCTAATCAGGACTGCTTCGGAACCCAGAAATCGCCCAGAAACATGGAGAAAAACCCAACATTTTGATCAGTAGCGAATGCTGCTATTTAGGCAAAATTGTAATTTTCGTCCTTTATGTTTCATGTTTTCGACAGGCGCTGTCCTTTAACGTTTAGAATTACACTCTATGTCCTTTATGTTTGCAACCTATTACAGGCGGTGTCCTTTCTTGTCAACCCAGTTAACCTTTGTTGTTAAATCACCTCACGTGCACGTGCACGTCACGTGAGGGTATATTCGTCTTTTTCCCCCATTAAATATCTCTGAACATTCATTTATTAAAATATTCATCTTTAATCAAGAAGAATTAATAACCCCCACCTGCTCATTTACCATTAACAACAAATGCTCTGAAATCCAACTACGAATTCAAGCGATCAAGCCCTAATTCACACGCGATGAGTGAAGGATTCTACATTCGAGAGACATTAGACCAACGTGATGTTGATCAAATTTATGGTGAGTATCTGATATTTTAGAATTGTACTGATCAAACCCTAATGCTTATTTTTGAATGTGTTTTTGGAAATGCAGAGGTGTATGATACCCTTTTTACTGCTCGGTTGCATCATGGTGGGATTTTCACTCATCGTCTTGGTAGAGAGTATGTTAATGGTAAGCATGACTTCATCGATCTTCTAGACAGTGACAAGTTCTCAGTACACGAGTTGGATATTGCGATGATAATGTTAGGTTATGAAGAAGGTGATATCATGTACTATCATTTTTTAATACCAGGAGAGAGTTTAGATAGTGGTCTTCGTAGCCTTGCTTGTGATGCTGATGTGATAGAACTTTTAAAATATGTCCCTGAACATAGGGTTGTACATTTTTATACTGAACATGGTAATACAAATGTTAACTACAATAGATCAGGGGTGGTTATTGAAGAAATCAATGAAGAACAATTGGTTACCAATGGGTTAAGGGTTCTAAGTTTGGGATGGCATGAAGTGGGCTAATCAAGTGGTGTACAACAGGAAGTTTTAGCCATAACAAATTATGAAAAGGATGCAGATGTAGATGATAAGGCTCATACTAATGTAGATGAGGTTGCTAATGTAGATGAGGCTGCTAATTTAGATGAGGGTGCTAATGTAGATGAGGTTGCTAATTTAGATGAGGGTGCTAATGTAGATGAGGTTGCTAATTTAGATGAGGTTGATCAGGGTGGTAATCCAAATGATAAAGATGATACTAATGTAGATGAGGGTTTAAATGAAGATGAGGTTGCTAATTTAGATGAGGGTGATCAGGGTGGTAATCCAAATGATAAAGATGATACTAATGTAGATGAGGGTTTAAATGAAGATGAGGGTGATGATGTAGATGAGGGTGATGATGTAGATGAGGGTGATGGTGTACATGCAGGGCATGGGAGATATCGGGCATACCTTGTAGACATGCTGTGGCTACCATATGGTTTATGGCAACCAATGGTAAGCAAGTTGGATGTTTAGAAAGTTGGGTGAATCCCTTGTATAGGTTAGACAACTGGAAGAAGGTGTATAGCTTCAAGGTCAATCCAATCAGTGGCAGGTCTATGTGGCCCAAGTCAAATGTTCCTACAACTCTAAAGCCACCTAAACATAAAAAACAAGCAGGTAGGCCTAAAAAAGCTAGGAGGAAGTCAGCTGTTGAAATGGAGGATATGACAAAGGGTGGAAAGCTAGGAGGAAGTCAGCTATCAAAGAAATACGCAGTTCAGACATGTGGAAATTGCAAGGGGAAAGGCCACAACAAGAGGTCATGTACAAAAAAAACCAAATGAGGGTGGTGCCAAGGTCAAGACTGCAGTTGTTGGTGATGCGAAAGGCAAACGGAAGCAGCATGATGATGGTGGTAAAGGCAAGGCTGCAAAGAAAAGCAAGAAGGCTTAACTTATGTTCGTGGGGTTCAACTTTTGTTATCTTATGTTAACTATGACTTATGTTCTCTTTTGTGATCTAAGACTTATGTTTAGTATGACTGATGTTCTATTTTGATGACTAAGACTTATGCTTGATGTTTGATGTTAATGACAAATATGGTTAATGTATAATATGGTTAGTAGTTCTCATAAATGATGTACAGGTTTGGTCGTTGGGTAACCATTACATTTGCATTCATTTCAATAATAATTGCACTTCATTTCAAATGAAACAGGTTTGGTGGTTGGATAACCATTACATTTGCATTCATTTCAACAAAAAATACCATTACATTAACACTCAACTGGAGCATTACAAAACAAGTACCACCAAACCTACATTAACGCTTAAAAACAGTAGAACAATCACAAAAAAAACCCAGCTAATCTTCAAATACTTCTTCAACCTCCTGGCTTCTTCAACCTGACCACGAAGTTATTCTTCAAGTACATTTCTTCCACGTATGAGTCCAGGAATGATTTCCCTACAACGCTGACACATCTCAGGGTCAATCCAATCAAAAAAACCACATTTTGATTCCTGCATTTGCCTAAAAATGAGTTATTCGTGCATTTTCATAAAAATCAGTTTTTTTTGGCAAATTAGGGCTAGAGTGAGGATGTTATACTAACCAGATTAGGGCAAGATATGAAACGCCTTCCTGGGTTTCTAACAGTCCAAGATGTACGTAATGCAGCTTCTTTTCCACACCAACAAAGCACCATTGTAAGTTCGATTTCGTTGCACAGCTTTCTTGAACGGTCCGATTGGGTTTTTTGGAATGATTTGGTTTATGTATTTTGTGAATCAGGGGACAAAATTGGGTTTTGTTGGAACCCTAATTTTGCCAATCGCATCAGGGGAGAAGATGCAAGTTATATTGTCCTTCAATGGGGAAAAAGACGAATATACCCTCACGTGACGTGCACGTGAGGTGATTTAACAACAAAAGTTAACTGGGTTGACAAGAAAGGACACCGCCTGTAATAGGTTGCAAACATAAAGGACATAGAGTGTAATTCTAAACGTTAAAGGACAGCGCCTGTCGAAAACATGAAACATAAAGGACGAAAATTGCAATTTTGCCTGCTATTTATAGGCAATTTTCAGTTTGGCACGGCCATGTGACTGGTTGCACGGCCGTGCGGTCAGGCCTTGTCGGGTGACGTCAGTTTCAGCGATCCCGGGTCAGCCAAGTGAACTAGTGGACAACTTGCCTAGGTCACCAGATTGGCACGGTCATGCGACTGGTCGCATGGTAGTGCGACGTCATCAGAATCGTGATCAGAAAGTATTGTCCAGGTGGTGCATGGGGGTGCGGTTGGCTCGCACGGGGGTGCGGTTCGAGAAATCAGCGGCACCATGAGTCGCACTGGCAGTGCTTCCGAGATCGGAGGTCTCGCACGGTAGTGCGGTTGGATGCACGACCGTGCGACACCTGGCAGTCATCAGATTTTTGTCCATTTTATCAGAAACGCATCAGAATTTGCCTGTTTTCATCAGATTTGTCTTTTGTTCTTCGTTTAAGACCTGAAAATATAAAAGTACCGATTTTGGTACCTAAACGTCGCGGTTTTGGTCAAAAATGCTTAAAACGGAAGTGTTTTGGGGTATAAAAACATGTATAATTTAACGTATATCAGCCATCCACCACAAGCAAAACAATAATAATTATTAACAATAAAATGGCTGCATTTTCGTCCAAGATTTTGGAATTTTGTCTGATGTTATGGATTTCCAAACAATATTTTGTAGCCTACTTATATTTAATAATAATAAAATATGGCAGCCCTTAGATAACATAGAGATAGCAAGTTCGGACCAATCAACGGAAGTAGCGGCAATTTTTATTCGGTCTCTGGTATTCTACTCTGACCAACTGGCTGGTTATTTATTTATTATTCATTTTCGCTCCATTTGCACCAAGACCTGACCCAACACCAAATAATATAAAATAACACTAAAACTAAATAAAAATAAATAAAACCTCTACAATAATTATATAATTTACACGGGACAAATATGTCTATTTTACCTCACATCAGTGAGTAAATCAGGATATCATCGATAAATACAATCACGAATTTATTGAGATATGGTTTGCATACGCGGTTCATCAGATCTATAAATACCGCTGGCGTGTTCGTCAGTCCGAATGGCGTAACAAGGAACTCGTAATGCCCGTATCGTGTTTTGAATGCAGTCTTTGGTACGCTTTCCTCTTGTATCCTTAACTGATGGTATCCAGATCGAAGATTGATCTTGGAATAGTAGCTCGATCCTTGCAACAGATCAAATAAGTCATCAATCCTCGGTAGTGGGTACCGATTCTTAATAGTGAGCTTGTTCAGTTCTCTGTAATCTATACACATCCGCAGTGTTCCATCCTTCTTCTTCACGAACAATACTGGAGCTCCCCAGGGTGAGAAGCTTGGCCTTATTAATCCTTTATCCAACAACTCCTGGAGTTGTGTAGATAATTCTTGCATCTCGGATGGTGCAAGCCGATAGGGTGCCTTGGCTACAGGAGCGGCTCCTGGAACCAAGTCTATACGGAATTCGACTTGTCGTTGCGGAGCTAGTCCTGGTAGATCTTCGGGAAAAACATCAGGGAATTCCTTCACCACAAGAATGTCTTCGAGTTTCGGCTCTACAGCCTTCTTATCTACAACGTGCGCTAGGAAGGCAACACATCCTTTCCTTAAGCACTTCTGTGCCTTCATACAACTGATGATTCGCAGAGGCGCGTCTCGTTTTTCTCCATGCACAATGAGAGTTTCATCATTCGCCAAAGGGATGCGAATGATTTTCTCATGACAAATAACTTCAGCCTTGTTCTTGGACAACCAGTCCATTCCGACCACCACGTCGAAGCTACCCAATTGAATAGGTAAGAGGTCGATGCTAAATCTTCGTTCACCAAGTTCTAATGTGCAACCCCTAATAACTTCGCCCGATTCAACAAGTTTGCCATTGGCTGGTTCTATAGAATAAGGAATATCTAATCTACTAGATTCTATTCCAAGCATGCGTTTAAATTCCATAGACATGAAGCTATAGTCGGCACCAGTGTCAAATAATATGGATGCAAAGTGATTGTTAATGAGAAACATACCGGTGACCACATTAGGGTCCTCGCGTGCGTTCCTTGCTCCAATCACAAATGCTCGAGCCTGAGCATTGTTCCCTTTTGGGCAGTCTTTCATGAAATGATCGTTGCTTCCACAACTGAAGCATCCTTGTTTCTGCCCAGCTCTATTACCATTCCGGTTACCATTTCCATTTCCACCATTGTTTCTATTACCAGTACCATTGCGGCCTCCAATACCTTTTCCCCAACAATCCTCGATACGGTGGCCCGACCTCCCGCAGTTCCCGCATTTCCCAACGCGACAATTTCCCACGTGGTGAAAGTCACAGAGGTTACATTTGGGCAGAGTGCCCTGATACTTCTTAGTTCCTGTGTCGTTTGTAGCCGCGAAGGTTTTTGCCTCCATAGGTGGGTTAGTGTCACGCTTCTTGTTGGAACCCTTGTTGTTGCTGCGGGTTGCTTGGTTCAGATTTGAATGCTTTCTCTTCTTGTCACCAGACGACTCAGCATGCGTCTCGGTCTTCTCAGTTGGGTTCAACGATAACTTCTTCATTCGAACAGCATCTTCAGTAAGGCTGACAGCCAGAGTTACAGCCTCAGGGATTATTGCAGGTTTGGCCGCAGTTACCATGCCGCGAAATTCTGAGGCCAATCCCCAACTGTAGCGTTCAACGCGCTTAAATTCAGGAGTCACCATATAGGGAAGCACTCTAGGTAGATCGTGGAACCTTCGAGTATAACCAGTGTTGTCAGCACCTTCCATGGTCAGATGCCAAAACTCAGTCTCCAACCTCTGGAGTTCAGCACGAGAGTAATACTTCTCTCTCATTTTCTCCTTTAGTTCATCCCAAGACATGCCATACGTGGCATCATCACCCAGAGTTTGGACTTGCAAGTTCCACCAAGTCAGAGCTTCATCGACAAACAATCCAGAAGCAAAAGTGACTTGCTGGTCCGCGGTACACTTGCTCATACGGATAGTGGCTTCAGTCTTTTCCGTCCAACGTACAAATGCCACTACACCTCCAGTGCCATCATAGTTCAGCGGTTTGCAGTCAAGGAACTGCTTGAAGGTACAGCCCTGAGCTGCGTTTCCTCCAGATGAATCTCCATTTCCATTGCGCCTTGCATTGCTTGGTCCTCCACTTTGTTTGGTACGGTTCGCCTCGTACTGGGCGATAGCTGCGGAGATTCTTTCCTCCAGTAGGGCGTTCAGCTCTTCAGCAGTTCTTGGCAGTGGGGGAGGAGGAGGTTGATCACGAGCGTTCACAGCTCTTCTGGGTGCCATGTTCTGACAGAACATACCACAATAGGGTTAGACATTTGTTTGATATCGTCTTACGAGACGGTAGTAGTATATATGTACCGACATATATCCACATTAGTGACATCAAACAATTTATTATTCTAGCAGAGTATTTAATAGGCTGAGGGAGGAGTGTTCACGTTTGACCTTTTTCTTGTACTAAGGGAATCTATACGTGACAAGACTTGCTGTGGTTTCTGTGCACTGAATTCCATAATTATGTATGCATCCATAATTACGTAACTCCTTGCACAGTCTGCACAGTTCGTTTCATCCTCGTATCACTTCCTTCAGATAGGCCATTACTTTCATGTAAAGTCACGTATACTTGTGACATTCTACTTCTAGTATATGTATATATCAAGTATCACACATAATTGCAAGTAATTCTTAATTACAGACAAGTGCTACTCCAGTGCACCCTAAGTCTCGTAGTGTCTTTTCTTGATTCTTGTTAACAGTTTCAGGTAGTGGATGTCGCGGAAAGTTTTATGCAATGAAAACTTTTTGAAAAAAAATTTGTTTTCGTGAAAGGATCCTAGAGATTGTAGTCTAGACTCGAGAAGGAATCCTGGTTCACTACAATCGCAGCTCTGATACCAATCTGTCACACCCCTTTCTAAGGCGGAAGCACAAGGTGTGATCATGAAAGGTTTCATTGCATACGATTGGTAAATATACTACATGCTCATAAAATAACTAAAAACATAGTTTGATTGTTTACATCACAAGACTGCATATTGTCTGAAAGTTTACAACTTTATTTAAGATAAACATAAACGACATCCACGAGCATGAGTAAGACCGCGCGCACATCCACTTTAGTTACCTGAAATACATGTGATTTTTTTGGAAAAAAACGTCAACATAATGTTGGTGTGAATTCGTGCTGTTTTTGTATTGAATGTTTAAATACTTGAATGAAAACATGGTATGTAACTTGTAGAATGTATCTGTAACTGAAAGTTTGAATGTAACTTGTAAAACGTATCTATAACTGAATGTTTGAAAGTAATTTGTAAAACGTATTTATAACTGAATGTTTGAATGTAATTTGTAACACGTATCTGTAACTGAATGTTTGAATGTATCATGTAGAATGTATCGGTAACTGAGTACTATGAATGTTTGTGATCGCTAGTGGTTTGCAAGGCCACTAACATGTGTCACGACATAGGAAGCCACTAAACCTAGGCATTTTTGTCGACTTTGACTGAGACAAAGAAGCACTCATTGGTAGAAGTAGGCCAAGCGTGGGGTTGCCTGAAACCCATTAGATCTAACATTTTGTTCCGCGGTCTGAATGTATACGTTGATTAATGGTGCTTATGGTACCCTATTCGAGACATGATCTAGAATGTTTCACTTGAATGTTTTTGTACTCCATCATACCATTTGTAAACATTGTAACATTTGTAACATGTATTTCACCCCCGAAGTTATAAAACCAAAAACAATTAAAGAAAAGGGGGAGCATGAACTCACAACTTTGCGTTACTGCGTCGTAAACTTCACCGGATTTGCTTATCTAGCATCGTGACCTAAACGTGTTTTATTAACGTTAGTTACTAGACTTGTATCGCACAAGTCACTATCTTTTGTGTATGTATTCTTGTGTTAAAAATATTTTATATTTTTAACTATATATCTTACTTATATTATTTTCTCAAAAATAAATATAAGTATCTTGTATTTTTCACCCGAATTATGTATTTTGTCCAAAGCTTCATGTTTATAACTTGTCCAAGTTATTTATTCTATGAAGAAATATATTTTCATAAATATATTTTTTTATATGTGTCTAAGCATGTTGTATGTGTATTCTTGTGCTTTTACTTCTTATGAGTATTTAGCGTATTTTCAAGTCCTAATACACTATTACATGTAATACATACTACATACACTTAGCACAAAATTTAGTGATCAATAAATATATATATTTTTCTCAAAAATATACATACTTAATATCAATTTTAGTCTTGAAGAAATCATCACTTCTTAACACAAAAATTAGGGAAACCTTGGTAAATATTTTTAGATACATTTTTAGGGAATAAGTTTCTCAAAAACTTATATTTTTCTAAGTGTCAAAATTTATAGAAATTTTGACAGAGTTTCCCCTAAAAATGGAGGTTTCCCATGTTTTCAAAACATGTGTATATTTTCTTTTAAAATCATCACAATCAATAATCAATGTATTCAACACTTTCCGAGTGTCAAAATCAAGTAATTTCACTACATCATGAACTTGAAGTTCTTGTAAAAACTTGTAGTAACTTACCATGTTATTTAGTAGGTTTAGTTACCCTTAAAAACATGGTTATTTGTTTGTAAATCACTTTAATAAAAGATCTAGTCATTTACAACTTGTAAAATGATTTTTCTAAAAATACTTCTCTTGTATTTTTCTTGTTACATACATGTTTCTAGTCTTGTTTAAACACTAGGAATATTATTAGTTTACTTGGAAGCCATGACTTTGTAAGTCTTGTAAATAAACTTGGTTTCTTGAGAAAATCATTTTTGTAATCATCTATTTACAAGATTTGTATCTTGTTCATATTATTTTTACATATGAAAATCAATTTCATTATTCAAGTTCATGAAGACATAAAGTATGAAGATCTTGGTCTTTCACAAGATCGCCATTTTAACTTACTAGATTATGTGTTTAATCACAATCTAGTAGTTTCCATATGATGTCCAACATCACTAACACTAATAATTAATCAATAAAAGCACATCAACATAATCAACATGTATTCTTATATTTTTAAGCTTATGTTAAGGATTTATTTTCATATTCTTTAGTGTTCTTGTGCTTAACAATAAATATCGTCTTTTAACCATCAAGATATGAAATAATAAGAGATCACGAGGGCTCACCACTAGCGACAAGGCTAGGGAAGATTACTAGAACTTGAAGATGACAAAAGTGTTGGATAAAAGCAAATGAAGGAGGTTCTTCAAGATCCACAAGCTCCACACTTCGTTAATCACCTTCTAGCAGCTTATGTCAAGCTTGGAATGGATGGACAATGGATGAAAATGGTGGATGTATGGTGGGTGTATTAGGGCCGAGAACAAGGAGGAGGGAGGAGGAGAGTTTGTGGTTATGAAGAAGATGAAGTGATGATGTATATATATATATATAGCACTTGCAAGATCTCTAGTAAATCTTTCAAGATTCATAATATCTATTGAAATCTTACAAGATCTAGATAAAATCAAAACAAATCTAAGTAATATCAAAGTAATATCAAAATGAATCTAATGGGATTTAGTAGGATCTTATAAGATTTCTCAAATGGTATAATCATTGGAATATTCCCAAAATAAAATCTAATAAAATCATATAATATCTATGGAGATCAAGTAAAGATCTTGGAGGATTTAACAAGATTTTGGTGGGGTCACCCCCATTGTGACCGTCCACTCTTAAGGGGGGGGGGGGGTAATGTGTAAATTCCAATTCAAATTTTATAAACAAGTTAGCTTTCAAGTAATAAGTTTGGGGATTTAATGCGTTATTACGTTATAAGGGGTGTTATGGTGTTCAGGGACCATAACTAGCTCAGAAACATTAAAGCAATGCTTCTAGTAATATTTTGATGTTCCGGGTAATGTCCGGTTGTTTGGTTAAATACTGGTTCGTTAAAGTTCTAAATTGCACCGCTTAGTGTCCTTTATGTATCCTTTTGTAACCCTTTTAATTCCCAACACTTATGAGGGTATTCTGGATAATAAAACATGAATTTTGCACAATATTTATGTGTTAAAAAGCTGATTATAGCTGAATTTTGTAAAATTCTGCACTTAAAGTGCGTTTCGGGTGCTTTTTAGTGCATATTCTAGCTTCCGGAATGTCTATATGTTAACCCTTGTATATACTCTTGGGTTTTAATGTATTCTTGACGTTGGGCCTACACCTAGGCTCCCATTCTATTGTCTGACTGCTTTCTGCAGAATTTGTTGACGCAATGTGTCTTACCGGTGAGTTTACTAGTATTTCTGACGCAACACTGTTCATTAATGCATAAAGTAATTCTTTTAGTATAAAACGTGTATGAATTCACTTGTATAGTATGTAATTCAGACAATGTTGACATTTAAGCACATAGTTGCAGTCATTAAATAATAATTAGAATGTAAGGAAATTACCGGTTTTGTGCCAGTTGTCACAAAAAAATTTTGAATTTGACCCGTTCATTTAAACACTACACATTGAGGACAATGTTTACCTCAAGTGTGGGGATGGGGGAAAATTTCAAAAATTTTTCAAAAATGTCTTGTTTTGAAAGTGATCTTAAAGCACAAGTAGCTAAGTCAACGAGGGATGTCACAACCCATTTGGTCTTTTGTCATGGTCAAGTTCAAATTGGTCTTTTGTCATGGTCAAGTTCAAATTAATAGCATGACGGGTATTTAGCGGGTGGTTATTTGGGAATAATCCGCTTAAGAAACTAGCATTTTATGCATATCACATACCATACCCTTATACGTGAGGTTTGAGCCACTTTTATATCATAGATTTACATATACATGTTTCTTTGTTTGAGTTGACCATTAGTCGCGTATTGTAGAACTTGCAACTTTTGATACGTTCGAGACCATAGACCAAATACAAGCACGAGAATGATTAACGCATTAGGTAAACCTTTTCCTTTTACACCATTTTTCTATCCTTACCCAAAAATTTATCCCTTAGTAGCCAACTTTGAGCCTAAACCTTTCGTCTGACGACCCACTTAGCCCCTAACCATAAGCCTTTTCTTTTTTAAACCCGTGTGATGAAGATTCGATTATAGGAGTTAAGTTGTATAGTTGCGATCTATTCATATATATATATATACAAACAAAAAAAACAACAAAAATTCAGAAAATGTTAAAAAAAATGAAAAAGCGTTGAGAAAAACACAAAAAGATGTGTTAGTAGTTGTTGAATAAAAGGCGGGAGTTATTGCCTCATAGTTGATGTTTGTATTAAGTTTTATTTAGTTTAGTGGTTTGTAAAATCGAATTTTCATCACCTTAGCCACTTTAAATATCCTACTTCCTACCCTTAGCCTGGCCCCATTACAACCCTTACAAAGACCTTTTGACTTGTGCTTAGTATTTGTGTTCAGTGGTGGAGAATGATTGAGTTGCAAGCCTATGCGGGTACGTGTTCTAATCGGTTTTGAGTAATTACTTTTTAAAAGTGCTAATACATCATGAAAATTAGCCAACTTGTAAACCGAATGGAGTGAACATTGTGAGGGATATGTATGAAGTGTGAGTTTCAAGGGCGGGTTAATCTTGGATAACCACTTTTACATGATTAATCATTTCTTGCTAAATATGTTGAAAATTGTAAACAGTTTGAACTGAGCATGACATTAAACCTTAACCTTTGTCTCGGGAATAGGGAGTGTGTTTCTCGTTCGACCCATGTGAAAGTGAAAGACAGATTTACTTGAGGGCAAGCAAACGACAAGTGTGGGGATGTGATACGTGGTCGAAAACCGGTGTTCGTATTGGTGTAACTTGATGTTTTTACATGGGTTTTAATTCCGAATAGCCTACTTTTAATTAAAATTGTGTTTTGCAGGTTTGATGAAGTTTAAGGAGCTATTCGGGAGCTTTACGGACTATCGGGACGAAAAACGGACCACCGGAACGCAAAACGGGTCAATCGGAAGCGAGAAACACAAAAACAGAAAAATGAGTTTTCTGTGAGGCGTAGCCTACGCCACCAGGGGCGTTGGCGACGCCCCCTCCTGATGCTAAACGAGTTTTTTTGGAGTTTTCTTGGTTGGTGACGAGTTTTGATGCTTGTTTTGACCCATTTCGGGAGTTACACTTGGAATAGAGTTTGAAATCACTGTTGGGAGCCATAACCTATCATCCCTTCCACTCTCAATCCATCTCTATCACCAACCTTCATCCGAATCAACCCGAATCACCATCCAATTCACCTTCATACTATTCCCAAACCCTAGATTCATTAATTCATCAATTCTTCCATCACCATCATTCAAACCAAAACCCTAATAATCATCATTCACCATTTCCAAAATTCAAGATGTTCAAGATCAAGTTTCCTTTATCCGGTGATAGTGTTCGTCCTTCCATGAGCAGCTAAATTCTTGGAGGTTTCACCCCGGTGTAGGTTTTTGTAAGTCTAGGGTTTTAACATTGTTCTTGGTTTGATTTTGTGACAAATTGCTATTTGATTTTGAAGCTTATGAAAATTGTCTTGCATTTGTATTGAATTCATAAATTGTCGAGTGAAGATTAAATTTGACTTTATGAAATGTTTATGTGCAAGTATGCCTTGTCTAGGTTAGAGTTTACATGTTCTTGGTAATGAAGTGCATTTTTGTCCGTTCTTTGTAACGTTGATAGCTATTGGCACCTAAGCCTTGTAACACTAAATTCGTTAGTCACTTTTGCAATTGAATCAAATCTAAAACGTGTAGAAATCCTAGGATTGCAATTACCGAACCGGGTGTGAACCTTGTTTAATTATCTTGTTTAAAACTATCAATTACAATTTCGTGCATTTGTTTAAGTTTTCGTTAGTTAGTAATTAAAAACCAAATTGTCGGTTCATTCCGACCCATTTTCTAAACAACAAAAAATTCATAAAAACAAGTTAGCAAGCTTCATAATTGTGACACCTTTTAAGAATTCATTCAAGTCCATTCGCAAACCACATACTCTTCGTGGTTCGACCCCTTACTACCACTAGCTATTTATTAAGGGTAATTTGGGTATATAAATATTATCTTTGACCAGAGCACGACACTCCGATCAGGCATCGTCCATTGTGATGCAACTGACACGCATCGCATTTGGGCAAGGTGCCCATATACCCTTTCCCCTTGTTTTGAACACCAGTTTTGTCTTCAGCTGGTGGGTTCACTTCCTTCTTTTTGCTAGCACTGCTGGTACCCTTTTTGAAGTTTGAGAACTTCCTTTTGTTCTCACCCGAGGACCCAACGTGAGTCTCCTTTTTGTTCTGGTCAGAAATCGAGAACTTGTTCAACCTGATCGCCTCTTCAGTTAGTGCTACACTCAGATCAATTGCCTCAGTGATGGTGGCCGGCTTCGACGTTGTCACCATACTCATGATTTGGGGTGCCAATCCCCAAATAAAACGCTCAATGCATTTGAATTCCGGATCAACCAAATATGGCACAACACGTGACAAGTCGTGAAATCTCTGCACGTATTCAGCAATTTTCGGGCCGTCCATCTTGAGGTTCCAGAATTCAGTTTCCAACTTTTGGATTTCAGCCCTGGAGCAGTACTTCTTTCGCATGAGCTCCTTCATTTCATCCCATGTCATGGCGTAAGCAGTTTCTTCCCCCAAGGTCTGGACTTGAAGATTCCACCAGGAAAGCGCTCCGTCTAAGAACAATCCGGAGATATAGGTGACTTAGTGCTTAGGAGCACATTTGCTCATTCTTATCACTGAATCAGTCTTCTCCGTCCATCTGACAAAGGCAACAGCACCCCCGGTGCCGTCGAAATTCAGAGGCTTACAGTCTAAGAATTGCTTATAGGTACAGCCTGTACAAGTAACATCATTCACAGTTAGCATTAGCGATTGCACATGGAATATCCAAACGTAACGTAATGTGTCCTTAGTGACTTAAACATTACCATGAGGTGGGTTGCTTCCAGAGGTACCCCTGCAATGTTCAGAGCGCAGGGCCTCGTGCTGTGCTATAGCTCGTGAAATCTGTGCTTGTAACTCAGCCTCTGCAGTGGGCAAACGAGTCTCTCTTCGTGGAGGCATCTTCTATAAGAAGATTGCGTCGGTCAGGTCATAATAAGTATAGTAAGTATGTAACATGCATTTGTAATACCATTTATCAACGCAAGTAAACACATAAGGTTTCAACCATAACACAAACAAGTAATTTAACAATGTATGTAATGAGAATGTTGCGATTGAGCTTTCATATATCAATGACCACGAATACAGTTTTACATGTTCTATAATGTACCATACATCAAAAGGGACTACAGGGCCACATCACCCTCGTCCAAATCGTCTATCCAACTACAACAGTCATAAAGTCAAAAAGTGGTCTTCAAAAGGCTGTGCAATCTGGGCTCAATAGCTACACTCTCACCAAAAGTATGATACCTGCATAAAACCAAAAACCTCTATGCTGATGGTGGAGGAGGAGGAGGCGGAGGAACGAAAAGCAACCTGCGCAAATGCGCTAAATCCTCCTCAAGAGCATGAACGATACGCAGCAGATAACTAATCTGCTGCTCCATAGAAAGAAAACGGACGTCAAAATATGGGTATGGCAGAAGTGGAGCCGGTGGAGTCGCGAATGGTGACTGACAAGTGCAAGGTGGAGGACGCGGAATCCTCTCTAACTCCATGACTCTGCGACACAACAACTCCTGTTGGAGCTGTAACGACAAAAGCAAATCATCCCTGGTGTAACCCGAGTAATGTGAGGGATGTATGGATCAGATACAGGCATCGTGTTGGGCGGAAACCAAATAAGTGGCTCGCCCGTGGGTGCAGAAAAAGGAGCAGTGTATGCAAACTATAGCATGAAAGGATCGGCTGCTGACACAGAGGGTATATGACTGGGCTGCTGACTCGATGGACCTTCCCCTGGATGGGGAGGAGGGATATCCTGAAGGAATGTGATCGGCAAGTCCGTGCGGTGTGTGTCAGACACATATGGGTGAAACTGGGCGATATCAATGGGTGCATGTATAGGTGCAGGTGGGGGAGTAACAGGTCTAACAAAAGGTGGTAAGTCATCCTCGTCCTCTATCCACCCATTGTGGGTGAATGCATATCTGGGGTCAATTTGGGCTGCAAAAGGAGCACGATCAACAAGTACAGGGATCGGGTCAGGTAAAGGCGGTGCAACAACTGGTATGTCAATGGGTACAGGGTCATGATCGGGCAAAGGATCGTGAGCAGGTATAGGCTCTGGTGCAAGCATAGGCTCAGGGTCAGCTGGTGCAAGCTCAAGATCAGCGGGTATCATGTCAGGATCGACAGGTGCCTCAAAAGGCTGGTCATCGGGGACAAACTTAATCTCATGCTCAGTGTCAAAGTCGTGTGGAAAGACAGGTGTGGCAGACATAGCTGTGTCAGGATCAGAGTCAGTGGGATAATGTTGCATGCCCCGTGCGTGCAAAGTAGTAGATGACACAGACTCGAGTGAATCAGGACCAGAATGGTCAGATGAAATCCCAACGACAGGAATCTCGACAAGCAGAACAGCAATGACATCAGCGACTGGAATCTCGACAAGTGGAACAACAACGTCATCATCGACTGGAATCTCTGCAAGTGGGACGACAACATCATCATCAACTGGAGCTCCATCATCCTGGGCACCCTCAGGGGGACCCTCAATAAAAAGATCGATGTCGTCGTCAGACATAGCATCAAGGGGCAGATCCTCGAGAGGAAATGCAGCAAGAGGAAAAGGAGCGGGGATCGGAACAAGAAGTAGATCCCCGTCAGGAAAACCATCAGCTATCGGTATATCATCTCCAAAATCTGGCAAAGCAAAAGGCTGAAAGTCATCATCATCACTACTCGTAGTGTCAGAGGTGAAAACCTCAGGGTCTGTGGCTATCTCATCATCCGAGACTATGGCCATATGGTCTACTGTATCTGATACTCCACTATCAGAAGAGGACATGGTGTCTGTAACAAAACAATCACACATATGCACATATATCAACAATCATCAAATAAGCATGTAAGTAATGACAATGTAAGCATGTATTCATCCTAGTCTTCCCAGACTATCCCACCCAGCCTCTCAGACTGAACTACCTAGCCTCTCAGACTAAAACCTCCCCAGTTTCCCAAACTGAATTTCCCAGTCTCTCAGACAAATTTTTCCCCAGTCTCTAAGATTGAACCTCCCCAGTCTCTAAGACTGAACCTCCCCAGTCTCTAAGACTGAACCTCCTCAGTCTCTAAGACTGAATTATGAATGTAAACTTTGAAATGTGTTTTGTGCCTTTTTGTTTGTAAAAATGTTTGTTCCCAGGATCTGGACGTTTTGTGTATGCAATGTAAACATGTTTGAAAATGTTTTCATGAGAGCCCTAATGATCGTAGTCTAGACTCGAGAACGAATCCTAGTTCGCTACGATCGAAGCTCTGATACCAAGCTGTCACACCCTGTCTTTTGAGGAAGCATGGTTATTGGTGTGAATAAAAACCATAAGATGTTCACCCATTCATTAAGTTTGAAAATAACATAACATACTTGTTTGAGACATTGACACCAAATTCAAGTTACAAACCACAACGTTTTTTTGGGGTAAAGGGTTACCCCGATGAATTTTATAAATGAACCAAAAAGAACAAGGGTATGTCAGAACGACATACCAACTAGACTTGACATGCCAAGCCTAGGAAAGCAAGAAACACAACCAATCCAAACACAACCAAACAAGAAAAACAACCACACTAACAACCAAGACCGAACAACAAGACTCTAACAAGCTAGCCTGGATCCGCTACATTGTCTTTGATCTCTTCAATCTTCCAAATCTTGAAAATCCTCTCCTTAGCTGAAGCCACCCGAAATCTGAACCCCATCAGGCGCAACCGAACCGAGTTTTTAATTATCTCAACAACTTGAGCCACCGTCCTCTTATTATTCTTGAAAAGACTGTTATTCCTCTCTTGCCATATGTAATAAGACGAAGCAGCAATCAACAATTTGCAAACAACATGATCTGCTTTTTTAGAGCTAGAGTGTTGTTCCACCCAAACTAATAACGAAGGCCACGTATTATCCACATTCCCCAAATTTACCAAGTTCTTGACATTACTCCACACTTGAGCCGCAAAAGAACATCGGAAAAACAAGTGGTCCCGACTATCACGATCAAAATTACACAACAGATAGCACATCAAATTCAAATTCGTTCGACTACCTGCTTCCCAAACTGCCAATCGATCCTGAGTTTTTAATTTATTTCTAAAAGCCAGCCACAAATGAAACGAATGCCTCGGAATGCATTGAGAAAACCAAACCATGTTAGCCCACATCGCATCATGCTCCCTACTCTGAATTGTATTCCAAACTTGAGACGATTGGAATTCACATATCTTCCCATCCAGGTATTTCCAAACCAGACGATCCACACTATTAGGAACAAGAGGAGGAACCGAGATCGTGATTAACACCGGAAAAAGATCCAGCCAAGCTTGAGGCCACCTCCAATTTCCATTCTGATCAACAACATCCGCAACCGAAGATTGTAACAAAAACCCAGCATTAGCAATGGACCTTGGAGAAATAAAAGAACTAAGCGGACTTAGCGAGCACCACATGTCACTCCAGACATTAGTTTGAACACCACTTTTAAGAGAAGACCATATGTGAGGCCGAATGATATGACGAATAGACAAAATCTTTCGCCATCCCCAACTCATACTCCCTCGACACGGAACCTCCCAAAAGTTTCGACCTTTAAGCTTGTAATCATGAATCCATCGTACCCAAATAGAATCCCGTTTAGTGATAATACTCCAAATATGGTTTGCCATAAGCGATTTATTAACATCAGAAATATTTCTAATGCCCAAACCGCCTTCATGTTTAGGCAAACACACATCTTTCCACGCCACCTTAGCACGGATCCTACCATCCGAACCTGCATTCCACAAAAACCTACGAATTCGCTTCTCAAGCTCAGTAACAACACGAGCAGGGATAATGAAAACTGACGCCCAATAGATGTGCATAGATGAGAGAACCGAGTTCATAAGCTGCAAACGACCAGCAAACGAAAAGGACTTAGTCGCCCAATTGACAATCTTTTTATCCATGCGCTCAATGAGGATCCTAAAATCTTTATATAGAAGTCTTGAAGAGAGAAGAGGAACCCCAAGATAACGGACCGGAAGAACACCCTCCTGAAACGGCATAATATCAAGAATTTGCTGCCTTATCGAATGAGGAACATTACAGAAAAACACCGTACTCTTAGCTGGACTTGGAGCGAGACCAGAAATATTAGTAAAGATCTCCATCGCCTCCTTGATCTTCTTAACAGAAACCACATCACCATGAACAAAGATAAATAAATCATCAGCAAATGACACATTTATTATTTTCTCCTTAGCACAGTGAGCATGATATTTAAAGGACATACTAGCTGCTCGTCGAAGCATAAGTGATAAAACCTCCATAACTAGCGTGAATAAGTAGGGCGACATTGGATCACCTTGCCTTAACCCACGTTTACCCCTGAAATATCCATGCATGTTGCCATTAATACACAAAGAGTACGAAACTGTGGACACACAAGTCATGATCCACTTCTCCATTTTTTGATGGAACCCAAAACGAATCAGAACATCCTCCAAGAATTTCCAGTTGACTGTATCATAGGCTTTCTGAATGTCAATTTTGAACGCACACCTAGCTGGGCCCTGTTAAGGTGATAATTATGCATCAATTCCTGAGTGAGGAGAATATTATCTGAGATCTTCCATCCCGGCACAAAAGCTGATTGGTTAATACTGACAAGAGAACCCAAACTACCTTTCAGACGATCAGTAATAATCTTGCTAATACATTTATACAAAACATTGCAGCAGGAAATCGGCCTATAGTCCAACACCGAATCCGGAATGTCTTTTTTCGGAAGTAAAGCAAGGATAGTATGATTAATCTTGTGACAACTCGAGTTTCCGACTTTCTTTTTCGCATTTAGTGCACGTTGACTTTGACTGTGTAGTTGTTTGACTTGTTTAACTTGTAACTGTATACGTTATTTTATAATGAACGCATTGTGGTTGCATGATTTTGTGTTTGGCTTTATAACATGAAACACCTGTTGAAAACTTAAACGGTTTAAAATATGAAAGGACCCGACGAAACAGACTGTTTCGCCATATACATCCCGACGAAACAGAATGTGTTTCGCCATAGAACTTCACGACGAAACTGATGTGTTTCGTCGGCTCATTGATTCGCAAAGCCCATTAAGGGCCCAGAACGGTAATTCGTGGCTATTAAGTAAAACCGACTTCCTGTTTCACACTTTTAACAAAAATAGAAACCCTAGAACTCTCCCTTTTGAAAAGGCGATAACCATCTTCAACCATCATCTTTCTCTCTCGAATCCTCCCTTGTTCATCCCGAATATCTCGGTTAGTGCGTGCTCGTTTAAATCGGTTTCTTTGCCCCTTGATTTCTTTATACATGTTGTGTTTATGCTTGATTTCTGGTTTATAGGAGGGTATGTTGATGATACTCGGTTCTGAATGTTGTTCATATGGCCTGATTTTGAATACACATTAGTATCTTGATAGGAATCGATGATATGATGTTGTATGTTAATCTATATGTTGTACACATAACCTAGGGTTCGTGCTAGACGTTAAGAACGGTGATGCTTATGTTATGATGATGTTACGATGATTCTGTGTTGAATGATTTCTGTATGATTGAGGAATTGCTGTTTTACGGCTGTTGGGTTTATGTGTTTTTCGCATCTGCTGTAACTGATGTCTGCGAAACTGAACTGTTCGACGAAACAGAACTCTCGGCGAAACAGAATGTGTTTCGCCAAGAGTAGACGACGAATCAGAAGTTCTGTTTCGCCAGGGGGGGGACACCTCGACGAAACAGAATGTGTTTCGTCACTATATGTGTTTCGCCACTATCTGTGTTTCGCCACTATCTGTGTTTCGCCAACATGCGTGTTTCGCCGAATAGCTGATCTGTGCAGTAACTTGAGTTAATTCTGTTAAATGCTAACTGGAATATTTGACTGCTGTTAAGTGTAACCATCTTGTATATGATTGTGATTACGTGCTACATGTTTATACGTGCATAACTTGGACACAAACTGATTTCACATACGTGCATACTTTAGGACGTGATTGACTTACTTTGAGCACATACCTAGCATACCGAGCGAAACAAGGTGAGTTCACACTCTTTCTAAGGCATGGGATTCCCGGTGGTTGGGAATGGGTTAAAGAAACTAAAATGGAACCTACATATCCTCCTTGGGTAGGATATGTACCGCCATCCTCCATAGGTAGGATGCCAATATTAATCATGCGTATTCTCCTTGGGTAGAATATGTACGTTCGTCCGGTAGGACAACAACCTGTATGTTCGTCCGGTAGGACAACAACCTGTACGTTCGTCCGGTAGGACAACAACCTGTACGTTCGTCCGGTAGGACAACAACCTGTACGTTCGTCCGGTAGGACAACAACCTGTACGTTCGTCCGGTAGGACAACAACCTGTACGTTCGTCCGGTAGGACAACAACCTAAACGATACGGCCACTAACCTTCGCACAGATGTCTGGAGGACCGCGATACGGCCATTAACCTTCGCACGGATGTCTGGAGGACCGCGATGGGAATTAATAAGAAACATGGTTTACAAAACGAACAACTGAATTATGAAACGAATTCTCTAACTGAATAACAAACTGTGAACTCGCTCAACTAGTTGTTGACTCTCTGTTACATGCCTTGCAGGACCATAGGTACTTTTGGAGCTTGCACGGGAGGCACGGTCGTTGTGGACATGGATCGTGAATGTGTTGTTAAACATTATGACATTTTGTACTTATACTTATGTTGGGTTTTACATTAATGCTTCCGCTACACACTTGTTTATTTTTGGTTTTGCAAACACCTATCGTATTGATGAATGACTTTTGATAAAATTACTTATGTTCAATATGATTGGTGGCTTGATCCTGGTCATGTCACGCCTCCAAGCGGTGGTACTCCGCGTGTGGATTTTGGGGGTGTGACAAATCTGATTTAGAAGCTTACCATTTTTGAAAAACTGAAAGACCGCATCACTAACTTCATTACCGACAATATCCCATGCTTGCTTGAAAAAAGCCGATGTGAACCCATCAGGCCCGGGGGCCTTGTCATCTCCAATACTAAACATGGCGGTCTTAACCTCCTCACGAGTAATCGGATGAATCATATGCTCCGCAACATCATTGCTAAGAACATTAGAAAACAAGTTTTCCAAGTTAGCCGTTTCAACCGGAGCCTCCATACCCAAAAAATTCGAATAATGCAAGACCATGGCATCAGCAACACCCTCACCTTCATGTCTAGACCCCATAAGATCCATAACACTATATATTTTAGATCTGGCATTCCGAGATTTCACAGTGTTATGAAAGAATTTTGTGTTCGAATCCCCAGCACAAAGCCACTCTACCTTAGACTTCTGTTTTAGAAAACATTCCTCATCATAGGCAGCCGCTTGAAAATCTTTAAGACACTGAGCTTCCAATTGGCGCAGATGACCATCCAACGGATTACGATCAACCTGGACCTGAAGCTCATCTAACTTCTTTCTCAGATTACTTACTTTTACATGCAAGTTTCCCTGGTTGAATAAGATCTTTCTCAACTTAGGCTTTAAGTTCCACATTTTCTTTACAACCGAAAGCATAGTGACTCCCTCAATTCTTTTCGTCCACTCGAGCTTAATAGTTTCCTTGAATTCTGGTTTTGTGGCAATAAAATTAGGAAACTTAAATGGTCTTGGCCGAAACCCATTGGTACCCATAATTTTAAGGATACAAGGTGTGTGATCCGATACTCGAAACGGATGAAACATCGCATAAGCAGTAGGAAACTGATCCAAGAACGTAACATTACCCATAATTCGATCTATCTTTTTCAAGAGGCCAACTCCACTCTTAGGCTTTTGGTTCCATGTATACTGCAGGCCATGCGCATTAATATCCATCAATTCAGCTTGTTGGACACATTCATCAAACTCACGCATGCCAATAGATTGTTTCGAAGCCCCATATAACGAATCTTCAATGTTGAGAGCTGAGTTAAAGTCTCCCATAACCACCCACGGCTTATCATGACACAGGGCCTTATGCTTGCATAAATCATCCCAAAGCGATCTCCGATCTTTATACTTATTTTCAGCATAAACAAAAGAACAAAACATAACTTTTTTGCTAGCTTTGAAAATAACCTGAGTGTGAATAATCTGATCAGATTGAGCAAGAACCATAACATCCAGATTATCAGCATTCCATCCCAGAATGATTCTGGTACCACGACCGCAAACACCACCATTAGAGGTCCAATTCCAATTACAAAAAATATACTTGCAAACTTTAGCCAGGTTACCAACATCCACATGCGATTCAAGAATAGCACACAATTCTAAATTATTCTCAGAAACAATAGAACGAACCTCACTTTGTTTCAGGGGCCGGTTCAAGCCCCTAATATTCCAGGACATTAAGCTACCCATTTAAACCAGTGTTACCGGGAGTGCTTGCCCCCTCAGAGAGATTAACATGTTGGTCGTTAGACATAAAGTGAGCCATTTCCGTAGGAGTGCCTTCCAGAATCTCATCTATACCCTGTGACATTCGATACACGTTCTCATCCGTACCATCCTTGTTACCAGCTAGGTTCCCGTTCCCATTTCCATCCCCAGAATCTAGAATATCAAAGGCATTCGAGGTTTTAACATTAACATTAATAGTATTCGACACCGAACCGGAATCCTTCTTTGTGCCAGACGTACTAGCAGCCGACTTGTTAGATTTTTGCCTGTAAACAAACTTTGGTTTTTGTTTTTTATGCATGGCTCCAAACTTTGCAACCTTCCTTTTATCTGTAATAAACCCTTCATCATCAACTGTTACTTGTTTGGGATTTGGATTAGAATTTTTTGGGCAATTTTGGTCATTATGACCAAATATGCAACACGCTGAACAACGCTGTGGTTTCCATTCATACTCAACCAAGATCTTTTCCATAATAAATCCCTCCTCCTCAAGCTTCGGAATAGCAACAACTATATGGTCCTTGAGCTCATCATCAGCATTAACTTCTATCAAGGCTCTAGCAAAGCTACTCCTACCCCAGCTATTAGCACACATGTCAGCCGTGTAACTATCCAACCTCTTTGGAACCCCAATTTTCGACGCTAGAAGGCTTAAGCCATCATCAGTATAAATAGCAATAGGAACATTGTGAAGCTTAACCCACATCGGAACTGACTTAATGCCCTCCTTTTTTAGACTAATCGATGGAGACCATATGTTCAGAAATAACGGAATTTTACAAATTAGCCACGGCCCACCCTCAAGCACCTTGTTCATTCCTTCTTTTGTATCAAACTTGAAAAAGAAAAAGCCTTCCGAATTCATCATGATCTTAGCAAAACCAAACTTCGACCAAACATTTTTAACGTAATACTCGACTACCGGGAACGGCAGTCTATTACCCAAAAAATAACCAAATAACACATTATCGAACCTGTCTTGAACTTTTCTAACGACCTCCCTAGGAATCACAATGTCAGCTTCTTGATGCGATTCCTTCGGCTCCAACTTTCTAAAGTTCACTTCACTCTTGGGCATTGCATTATTCCTCAACTTTTCAGCATAAGAAACAGGCTCCTCATGATGGTCTCGCTTATCCGACATAAAACAGTCCTTATCAGATTGAACCGGCACAGTAATTTTCTGAAGTTCATCAATAACATTCAAAACCCGAGGTTCCTGCTTGTTATTTGTCACCACTCCTCTTCTCGGCATCAGAGTTTTACCATCAATATTCAGAATTTTACTCCCCAAACCAGTCAGAACGGTTGCCGGTTTCCCATACAGATCACGATGTTCAGCACTCAATGACAGAGGTTTCCCAAATATCTCGTTGATATCCGGTGGTTTAGAATTCATCTTTGAGTCGAAACTTAACACATGCAGACGTAAAAGCAGCAGCAATAATGAATAAAGAGATTACAGCAGAAAACCCTAATCAGCCGACAAACAATTCTATCCTTTTCAACGAAAGAAAACCGAATCCGAAGCTCCAAGAAACACGATCAGAAGCACAGCAAACAAAA
This sequence comes from Helianthus tuberosus, assembly GCA_030545235.1. Taxonomy (NCBI): domain Eukaryota; kingdom Viridiplantae; phylum Streptophyta; class Magnoliopsida; order Asterales; family Asteraceae; genus Helianthus; species Helianthus tuberosus. The sequence goes on from CM060413.1 coordinate 96,313,558, forward strand.
CCGCAAAAACCCTAGTCTAGCGAAACCCTAACTTGTGAATCTGGTTAGATCATATAGAGGGATCAATAAGAGAAGATTTCTGCCAAAGCAGACAAATCAACAAATCAACCACGCTATACAATAAGTTCGAAATCAGCAAGTTAAGGAGCGATTGAAAAGAAAAAACAGAAAAACCCTAGATTAGATCGATCTCTAGATTGCTAACGAGTTCGTTATGCATCATTTGAATAATCAAAACACCAATCACAGACTGTTATACAAAAAGATCATGAAAAAACCTAGGATTGCATGGATGAACAAATCGCCTTGCTAGAGAGAGAAACTAGGGTTCGCTGCCAAATCAGTTTCGCAGTTACAAACCACAACTTGTTTAAATGAGTTCATGAAGACTCAACAAAAGACTTTAAAAAAAACCGGCCTTAGAAACATGTATCCCGTCCAGGAATAGGATACACCTCCTAAACCCAAACGACTCTGGATGACATCCTTTATTCATGACGCAGCTTGACAAACATGCACACACCTGCCAGATCCACTTAGTTCCCTGAAATACATGTAATTTGAAAACATCAACAAAAGTTGAGCGAGTTCATGTGTTCGTATAAGTATGTATAAACCTTTGTAAACAGTGTATGTATGTATGTCCCGGTATGAAAGCAAACAAGGAAAAGATCACCAATGGTTTGCAAGGCCACTGATATGTGTGACGGTGTAGGAAGACTCAAACCTAGCAAAGTTGCACCGGGCTTCCGGCTGGAAGACATAGTCACCCTATGGGCCACCCTGGTCCTCATGGGTGTGGGCTCGCTACACCCAAATAGATCTATCACTCATGCCTCTCGGTCCTTATACGAGTATTAATGGTCCCAAGTATCCGCCTACCCAATCACATGATCTATCGTTCTTTCCTAGGCTAACCATACCAATTGTATCTGTATGTAATCCTTTTGTAACATGTATTTCACCCCCGAAGTAAATAAGCAAAACATTTTAAAGAAAAGGGGGACATGAACTCACAGTATTGCGTCTTCAGAATCGTAACCCAAATCTCCTCAGCTAACACGACTCCCTACAATGTACTAATGTCTATTAGACGAACGAGCCGTGCCTTGCCTTGCCTTTGTATTTACGTTTAATGATTTTTAAGTACCCTTTTGTGACACTTTTAATTCCCGACACTTAGGAAAGCAGTCAGGACCATTTTGCCATATTTTTGCACATTACTAGCTTGTTAAAAAGCTGAATTTTGCTGAAATATGCAGAATTCTGCACTTTTAGTGGGTTTTAGGCACTTTCCGGCACTTAAACTATCACCTAGTGACGCAGTTTTATGGTCCTTACATCCCTACACACCATACTAGTGTAGTGCCTTGTCTCTGGCCCTTACGGGGTCTCAAAACACTGTATGTCTATGTACTGAACATCGTCAGGATTTTTCTGAGTTATCCGCTAATTGTGCTAATTGTGCTTGGTGCATCATGCATGTCAATAAAGTTGGCATGTGATAATGAGGTGACATTATGTAATATGTGATGCACATGTAAGTATGATACAGAAATCAGAAAGCAGTTTAAGTCATCAGTTGTAATTCAGCACAGTCATTAAGCACTAATTAATATTAATTAATTGTACGGATACCTGGATTTATGAGGGTTGTCACAACTTGGATGATGGTTGTTAGTGCAAAATGTCTGCAACCTACGTCAGCGTATCAAGTCATGTATGTAATAGGTTTGTTTGTTAGAAAGTCGGTTTTGTAATGTAAATACCTCTTCGTACGAAGGAGTCCTTCACACGAAGATTACAAGTCCAGTCGCACGAATGGAGGTTGTTCTATTCATCCAAGCCTACTCGCACGGTTTAGGTTGCCTATAAATATGGGTGTGAGTGAGAGCTTAGTAGAGTTTTGACATTCACACGGCGCAGCGCTGCCGAAATGATTTCAGGGTCTGTACTTGTCATTATTGAATGAAATCAGTATTATACATTGATATGTTATGTTTGTCTACTACTCAATCAGATTCTGCACGATATGAATACCTTTATTGAGTTGGCTTGAGCATAAACGAGATGAAACAGTCCTCACAACGGTACAATTATAGGAGAAGCTATTGAAGTGGCTAAAGCTTTGGGCATTATTAGGTCTGAGCGATCGTGTTTGGGGCTTGGGTTTAACATCAAGAAGACTAAGGTCTTTTGGCCATTGTGCAATGGGGTTAAGGTAGAGGAAGGCTTGTTTCCCCGTGGGATTGGGAGGCCAGAGTTGGGTGTGAAATTCCTCAGGTGGTTTGTCAGTCGGGACGTTGACTTTATAAGAACTTTGGCTGTGAGGAGGGCTTCATGTACGGTGGACCTTATGCGTTGTTTACCATGTTTGTGGGACCCTCAATGCGAGCTCCTTTTGCTTCGCTCTTGGATGGGGGTAGCTAAGTTGTTTTGCCTACGAACTTGCTAGCCCATGTTTTTTGAGGAAGTTGTTTTTTGTTTTTAACAAAGTTCTCCGGGATGTAATTGAGGACATTGTGGTTTGTGAGGGTTCATTTTTTGGGGATTTCCAATGGAGGCTGCATCCTTGCCAATCTGTTTCGGGGGCTTAGGCCTATATTCGGCAGGAGATGTTTCAGCATATGATTTCATGTCCTTGAGGGCACAATCTTGGAGTTTACTGTCACACCCTGGCTTTTGCGGAAGCGTGGGTTTATTTGGTGTGACTTCTTAATACCATAGCATAATCACAACAATGCTATATGAAAATAAAACCATGATGTTCATCCATTCATTCAAGTTTAAAAAGTTAACACGACAACATTGTTTTTTTTTAAAGGTTGACACAACAAACCAAATACAACCATGACATAAGGAAAACATGTTCAACGACACAACCAAAGACATGAAATAAAACATAGTTTAAGACTTGTGACCCGTCCAGGCAAAGGCCACAATTCCTAAACCCGGATGACATCATTATTCCTACGCAGCTTGAAGTGATGCATACCGTGCCAGATCCACTAATTTCCTGAAATACATGCAGTTTAAAAAAAATCAACAAAAAGTTGAGCGAGTTCATGTAAAAGTGAGTATGTATGAACCTTTAAAGTATGTATAAAAGTCCCTGGTATGTAGCAATAAGGAAAAAGATATCACCAATGGGTTGCAAAGCCACTGGTATGTGTGAGAAAGTGCAGGGAAACTCAAACCTAGCAAATTTGTTACCGGGCTTCGGCTGTAAGACACAGTCACCTCTATGGGCCTCCCCGGCCTCACGGGTGTGGGCTCGCTACACCCAAATAGATCTATCACTCTTGTGTCCCTCGGTCCTACAACGAGGATTAATGGCCTCAAGTGTTGTACCCACCCCTCACATGATCTAGTAGTATAAGTCCTCCCTACGCTAACCATACCATGTAATAAATGTTTGTAAAAATTGTCGCATGTATTTCACCCCCGAAGTATAAAACTGAAAACAGTAAAGAGAAAAAGGGGACATGAACTCACAGAAGTGCGTATCCAGAAACGTCAATCTCCAACTCTATCTGCTGCGTGACGACCTACACGTACTAATTCCTATTAGACGGACGGCCGTGCCTTGGCTTAAGGTTTAACGTTTTTGGGAAATAGTTAGACAACTATTTCGTATTCACACTTCTTAATTATTTTATAAGTATATTCCTTCCCAAGGATGGGGGTAATAATACATGTGTGCTCTATAATTCTGAAAATATATTTTTAAGTCTCACTTGAAAAATATATTTTAATCACTTTGTCTAAAATGTTTTAACTTCCAAAATATATATATTTTTCCCAAAAATATTATATTTTATTTCATAAGTTTCTCCAAAATAATATTCTACCAAAATATACGAATAGGAGTATTTTTCTGAAAAATACATAAGTTACGTTTTAAAGTTCGCGTTGTAACAATAATACTTGTGTAACTTAAATATTTATTTTGTGAGAGCGTTGGTATTATTTTGGAGTCATAATTTCACAGTATTTACAATTTGTATTATTTTTACCCTAAAAATAATATATCTAGAGCACAAAGTAACAAACAATCACACAATCGTTTTATTGTAAAATATATATATTCTAAATATATATATATATATAACAATTTTTATTTACGAAATTCCACCTCCGGTACTTGGTATTTTTGAAATAAAAATCATGGCGAAGTTTATTTTGTAAACCAAGTTAAAAATATATTTGTAAACGCTTTGTTAGAAAAATATTCCTAAGTGTTATATTTCTAGAAAAATTTCGCCAGGGTTTCCTCTGTAAATGGAGGTGTCCATGCTTTTTAGCATATCATTTTCTTTTGTAAAATCAATCAAACAATTTAACAATCAACAATATACATTCTTTAATCACTAATCTTGAAAAAAATAAGCCTAAACCACAAACTCATGAACTTGAAGGTTTGTAAAAATAAGTAGTAAATTACCAACATACTTAGTAGATCTTGTTACCTTTAAAAACATGATTAGTTTCTTAAAAACTTTATTTTTAAGGATTATGCATTTTCACAACTTCTAGTCAAGATTTCCAAAAATATTTCTTTGTGGAATTTTCTTGTTACACAAGTGTTTATTCACTTGTTTACTTACTAAAAATGTTTTTAGTTCATACAAGATCCGGGTTTTAACAAAACTAGTATTTTTCACTTGGTTCTTCCAAAAAACCACTTGTGGATCTTTAGATCTACAAGTTTACAACTTCATTTTGCAAGGAAACTTATGTTTATTCAAGTTCAAAGTTCATGTATGGATGGTTTCATCATCCTTCAAGACTCTAACATTTACATCTTACTAGTTCATGTTCTTGAACATGATCTAGCATGTCTAGATGATGATCCATCCTACTTCTACTAACAAACAACACCAAATATCATAACTACACAAGATCTACATGATTTACCCATATATCTTCTCTTTGTCCACCCTTTATCCTTTATGTTCAAGACTTGGATTATGTTCATTAGTGTTCTTTAATATTTCACCATTCAATCATCTATTAACCACTAAAATCAAGAACAAGATGAAGTTTTAGAACACTTACTACTAGCACAAGGCTAGGGGAGAAACAAGACGTAAAAGTGGTGGATAAAAGAAAACAAGAGTGGTCCTTGAGCTTCCGAGTGCACCAAGCTTCTTTGTTGAACCTCTTGCACCTTTGTATGTATGGAAATGGCTTGGAAATGGCTTGAAGGTGGTGGTAGTGTGGTGTGGTGGTGGCGGCCGTGAGCTAAGAAGGAGGGAGGAGGAGAGCTTTGTTGTTGAGTGTTTTGATGAGAGAAGGTGAAAGTCTTATGTGCATATTTATAAACCAAACTTCAAGTTTAACCAACATGTATTATGCTCCATATCTCCCAACATTTAACAATTAAATAATCAAAAGCAATCAAGGGTGGGTCACCCTTGTGGTGACCGTCGAGTAGGGGGGTAAGGGGGTTGGGTTGTAATCTTTGGTAACATGTTTGGTTAGGAACTAGTTAGGCTTTTAAGGTGTTTAGTTAGTGTATAAGTGTGTTATGTAATATAAGATGTGTTAGGGTGTTCGGGGACCCTAACTAGCTCAGAAAAGTAAAAACAATGTATTTGGCAAAATTTTTATGTTCCGGGTAAAGTCCGGTTGTTCGGTTGGATGTTGATCCGTTAAAGTGCTAAATAAAGCTTTAAAGTGTCTTTTATATTGTTTTTAGTGACACATTAAATTCCCAACACTTTGGTAAATGTCTAGAATTATTTTGCCAAGTTTTTGCACTTTACTAGCATTGTTAAATGCTGAATTTTGGTATTTAGTGCAGAATTCTGCACTTAAAGTATGTTTTAGGCACTTCCGGGCACTATAACTATCACCTAGTGACGCAGTTTTATGGTCCTCACCTCCCTACACTCCCTACTAGTGTAGTAATCTATTCCTGGCTCATACTGGCCTCAATGACATTGTCTGTCTAGGTGCTGGCATTGTCAGAATGTTTCTGGGTTATCCGCTCACTGTGCTAACTGTGCTTTTGTGCATCAAGTTTGTCACTAATGTTTGTGTGTAAATAATAGAGTGACAGTATAAAATGTGATGCATGATTATGTATGTATCAGATGGCAGAAAACAGTTCAATCATAATTGTAATCAAGCACAGTAATTAAGCACTAATTAAATATTAATTAATTTGTACGGATACCTGGATTTGTGAGGGTTGTCACGTTTACAAGACCACATTTTGTGCTACAGTGGTATTGATGTGATGGACTCCGATTATGTGTGTGTGTTGGGTAGCTTATAGAAGTCCCTTCTCGATCTTGAGTTCGGCAGGTTCTCTAATAAGGACACCCCAAAGGCTCATAGTAGTATGGCGAGTGCCCTGTATAGTAAAACCATCTAGAGTTTGGGAGAGAAGTTTGACTTATCCTCGTGGCAAAAAGCGGTGTTAGAGTTTGGGAGATAAGTTTGACCTATCCCCGTGTCAAAAGTTACATGCCATATATGTAACGCCCGTCTCAATTTATCAAGATTTTAATAATAAGATACACATTTTAATGCTAAAATGTGTCTTCACAAAATCTTGTCATACTAACATTCCCATATGTTTACAACATTTCAAAAAGATATTTATAAATGTTTACATAATTCAATTTTAACAAAACAACTCTAGATTTGAAGCGGAAGCTTCATTTAACGTGTGTTCGGTTCTTGCTCGCCACTTGATCTTCATCCGGGGCTATTGACATTCACCTATGATCAAAACCAACTTAGAAGTCAGTTTTGATAGTTAAATAACAAGTACAACAAGAAAATCGGCTTAAATAATCGAAATAAACAAAATAAAACAAAAATTTTCAGCATTTAGGCCGTCGCCACGCGCGACGGCAAAAGGGCCTGCCCGTGGCGCGACGCCACGGCCTTGTTTCGACAGATTGTATGCAGCTGGTGCTGCATATTCCCAGCATAACCCGATTTCACGGAAACGAGCATAACTCTCTCGTTTTTAATCTGTTTTACCCGATTCTTTTTCCTACGCGCCCGTAATCTAATTCTCCATCTAATTGAGTTAAAATCCAACATCCAGATTAATAAAATTTCTGACTTTTAAGTCTTCGACTTATTACCCTTTTTACCAAATTTTGACCCGTTCGTGATTTTATCAAACAAACATGTTTATTTGATCTATAAACTCATGAGATTCATAATTTCAATATCTCCTATCATATTAATCATAAATCACGGGTTTCTCACTTAATTAAAACCCGTTTACGCTCAAGTGCTTATTTTGACCCATTAAGGGTATTTAAGCACTTTAAAGCTTAAAATCGCTTTCCTTCATTTCTAGCATCACACTCCTACATTTCTTATCGAGTAATCTTCCACCACAACTATATGTGTGGTGGATTTAATGAGGATATCTATATGTTCCGAGTTTTACCCCTCGGATCATTGTTTTACGGCAAAGACTCCTATATAGTCATTTGACCCAAGTATTTACATCTTTCACTTTCTATACTTATTCTAAGTATTTATTTACTTATAAAGTTCGTTTTCAAACAACCTTTATAGGTCATTTGTTCAATTTAGCTTATTAGGGCTTTTTGGTCAATATTCACTCTTCTTTTACGACGAATGACTTTTAAATACTTGTTTGACCCAAAATCCGACCTTTTAACTACAATCTTATTTAGAAACCAATATGTTTCTAAAACACCATAATCATAACTCAATTTATTCGGTTTACCTAAAAGACAACCGAATATCTTTATTTTAACCTTGTCTACCTCTTATAGAACTTCAAGTTCTACATGATGAGTTGAATCATTATACATACCTGGCTCGGATCAATATATTGACCCGTTTCAATACCTTGCCTCAGTGGCTGCTAAGTAACAGCGATGTAAACATCCATGTGCTATTTATTCGCTAAAATCATACAACTCGACAACCTATTAGTCGATATTGTCAAAGGGTGATAATTTCACCTTTTGACCCGTTTGGTCTAAATGACCGATTATATTAGCGAGATGACATTTATTACCACCTCGTATATATGACTTGCTCCGGTTTACACCGTGCGGTCATTTCACTTATAAATTCATTTCTTAACACTTTTTTGCCTATTATGGCTTACGTCACAATTGTCTTTCAAAACTAACGGTTATGGTCAATGTGTGACCAAATTACCATTTTGCCCTTATTGGTTGTTATGATTTACCTTATATGGTAACCATTAAAAGTACATGTTTCATTCGTCATAATATGATCGAATTACCGATTTAACTCATTTTTAGCCATCAATATGGTTTCTTATCATTTTTTATTATCTTGTTCCGTACGACTTCACGCCAGAACACCATATCTCAATTAGGTATTTGTCTTATTCGTAATTAATACGACGAAAGAATATTCTAAAATATATGACTAGTGTAAGATATACTTACCTTGCATCCGAATTACGTTTTTCCTTCATTCTTGATTCGTTTGACACGCTTCCTTCCCCAAGCTTTCACCTAGCTTGCCAAGCGTCCAACTATCATTGTAATTGTAAGATTGTCACACCCCGGCCACGTAAAGCAACTAGACATGGCGGAAACGTCGGGGAGTGTTGTAACAGAATTATTGTTTCATAACCATGGCATAAATAAATTCTGTTTTATTGAATAAATGAACTCATTGTTTTAATACAATCAAATAAGTATAACTGTGATCTTCCAAGTTTTAAAGTTGCTAAGGCACGAGTCCATCCTAAATGTAGCATGTATCAACAATCATTTCAAAGCAGTACCTGAAACATGTGTAAAAATAGGTACGTCAGCATAAAAATGCCTGTGAGATACATAGGTTTTGTGAAAATAAGGTTCATGACTGAAGTTTAAGAAAATGTTTAGTCATGATCCTTGTAATTTGCTTTGTTTTGTAAATCATTTGAAAAACAATAAGTTCAGATGATATGTATAAATAAGATAATAATGTATGGTTAAGTGATTAACCATGTAAAATGAGTTTGTACAAGTTATATTGTTTGAAAAAAACAATGTTTTGATAAAAGGTTTATAGTATATATAAAAATATACTTTGGTTTTAAGAAAGTTGAATAAGTAATATATTAAAATATATTTCAGTTCCAATATTGTTAACCCAAGTGTACTAAATAACGCCACGGTATGTAATGCAATGAAAACACTTATATATAAGAAGTACCAGCGGCGTATCTACCATGTGTTCATCACATTACACCCGTCCCGTTATCTAAACACTAACCAAAACCCAATCGTTTGATAGATAGTATATTAAATATACTTTTAGTTGTTTAAAATAATTGTCTTCAGTAGCATATTACAAGTATACTTTGGATTTATAAATAACACATTAAACTATGTTTTGGTTTTGTAAGTAACATATCAAAATATGCTTTGGATGTGATAAATAACATATTAAACTATGTTTTTGGTTTGTAAATAACATATCAAAATATGCTTTGGATGCGATAAATATATGTTGGTTTTTGTACAATACCACACATGAGAGTATATCAGAATATACCTTTGGGAGTATATCAAAATATACAAATAAAAGTGTGACTTATGAATTCATTCAGACCTAGTGCATCAAAATACACCTTTGAGACTATAAGGATACCACAAAGGAAAATCCCTATTTGGATGGAGAAACAAATTGGTTTCAGACATTCCATGACAACAGGAATGGGGTGTCAAATCCTATAGCGCTATATCATACTAACAATCGGTCTGGTGAACAAAATAAGTACAATTCAACAATTAATGTTATAGTCTTTGAAAAATCAGTGTTTAAACCATAGATAGTCATTCAGTTCGTCAATAGATAAGTACTAACATGTATAATCAATTATACTTTTGGAAAATATGAAAATAACAGATAGGTACACATGCTTCACCCCAAAACAGTTTGAAAACAGTAAGAGAGGGGAACTATGTACTCACCTGAGAGTGCTTAGGAGTCTTGCACAACTACCAAGCAAGCTAGAGGAGTCCCGGAAATTAAACGGTACCTAATATAGGTAACTACATAAATAACCCGGACCTAAATCGGAGGATCGGATAGAATGAGGGCTCGTAAACCAGATGAGTATTGGAACTCATGTAGTATGGTTTACAAAAGCCTACATACTAAATGAAACCTAGTCTAAGCGCTTACGACCCATTACGACCCGTTTAGGTAGCTTATGCTACTTTAACGCGTCGTTCGCGTGAAACGCATTCGGACCGCCTAACTAGTCCCATGACAAGTAATATATGCCTTAACATGTCTAATATGGTTGTCAAATCAGTTTAGATGTCAAAAGTTATGTTACATATGATTAAAACGAATTTTGGCATCAAAGGGGTATTTTGGTAATTTACCTAAGGCATATAAACTACCTATCATACAACTACTTAAACGAAGAGACCATAAGGTATAACCCCGGAAGGTTATTCCCTATATACTATGGTCACCTAAGGTATTTGGTCGGATCCTAATGATCGACCAAATGGGTCGGGTTCGAAGGTATAAGCGATTTATCAGATCGCTTACCCTACGACCCTAGACAACGTGGTAATCAGTAGGCATAGTCCCAAGGGACTATAACCATCGTGATTACAATCACGTTGTGAAGTTCAAACGAACTTCGCATTGACCATAAACTGGTCAATGCAGAAAGTCAAACAAAGTTTGACTTTCTGACTCGAAAAGCAATAAAAGAAAGAAAAGAACGAAAGAATACTTACGAAGGGTCCCCGAATGCTAACCTCGATCCAAGTAGCTCAGGTATGAAACAATGGTTTCAACTTAGAGCTTCTCAAATCAAGATTCTAGTGGTTTTTGCAAATGAAGGCATGGGGTATTTATAGGATTTCCCGAACCGTTAGGATCGTTTCTTGGAAAAAGTGCTTCAATCTTGGCCATACACTAGCACCCATGGTATTGTAATACCATGTGACCAAAATACCAGTCCATAGATTCCCAAAACCATGTGCAACAAGTGGAAAGGACTAGATTCGATGTATAAGCAAACATCTTTCAGAAATGACAGTTTTGGTCCCTGTTATGTGTTTATGCCATTTCCGACACTTCTACGGCCCGTAAAGCCAACTTTAAGGCCCTAAAATGATTCTTAAACATTGTGGACATGAAACCTGCTCAAAAATATGTCGGATGTTGGTTCGTTTGGTCGTACGAACGCGATGTTCGCTTAATTACGACGGCATGCGCATAAGCGCGAAAAACGATCCAAATGGCGTGACGAATGGATTTTTCTTATGCCAAACACTAAAATAAAATATTATAGTGCTTACATAAATTTTTGGATGTCCGGATGTATTCAGAACGTAAGTTATGCGCGAAAATGCAAACTTGTGCACTTTTTGACGCTTTTAGTCCCTGAAAGACCCAAAAGTTTATTTTATCACACCGAACCCCTCAAAGCTTATTTCTAAGTTATGTAAAGGTTATTTAAGGTATGTTAAGCCTATTTCACTATTCCGGAGTGTTCGTTGGATTAAACTGGTTATATTTACGCATCAGAACGCGTATAACCCTCCAGAAAGCGATTTAAAGCTTAAATTCGAACAAGAGTTGATATGTGCAAACGATACACATATTTTTACAAATCCCAAGTATGAAATACAATATTTCATTGGTTTGACATTTGTTTGATGGTTGAAGTGACACAGGTGTCACAGTCTCCCCTACTTTAGGAAATTCCGTCCCGAAATTTAATTCTAGAGGAAACTTGTGAAGACAGCTGTGATGGTTTCGCCTTCTAATAGATCCATTGAACCCTTAAGTAAAACTCTGGGCCATGTTAGGACTCTTAGCGAATTTGTTAACCCTCAAAGTGAATTCCTTGTGGTAGTAAAACATGGAATTTTGAACTACGGACAGAAGAACGTTTCTTATGAAGACTTATCATAGGAAACTTGGTGTGTGATTGAGATCAGAATTTGGGAGTGTGAGAATAAATGGCATTGGTCGAGGTCCAAGACTTCTCCCGTATCATTATTCTTGTCACTATAGGTCTTAACACATGACAAAGCTCCCTGTGGTTTCTGTGCACTAAATTCCATAATTATGTAGGCCTCCATAATTACGTAATCCCTTGCACAGTCCGCACAGTTCATTTCATAATGCGTAGAGGAAAAATCAATTGAATAAACATGAAGCGACTCGACTAGATCACCAAAGGATCTTTTTAATTAGATCAACGAACGATCTTTTTAACTAGATCAACATATGATCTTCTTAACTAGACCGTCGTACGATCTCCTTAAATAGACCACTTAAGGGATCTTTTCAATTATATCATCACATGATACTTTTAATCAGATTTTCAAAATTAATCTGTTTATCTAGACCACTCAAGGGGTCCAATTTTAGAATAGTACTTTAAAACCCAAGGGACTTGACTACAACGTAGAAGTCCATTAAGGATTTAAGATAGTACTTTTGGATATCCTACTATGAATCCCTTATATGAGATATGGAAGATTCTATGAGGATTTGGATGGATCACATAAAAACACAAAACATATAAGAAAACACTTAAGCATATAATCACATAATTGATTAACTTGATTCTTTAATTTGTTATCTTTAGGTATGGATATTTAAAGTACACCAGGAAATCCAATCCGTGGATTTCATTTGGCACTTTAATTATAAGAATCTAACTATGGAAACAGAAAGATCTTAGTAGGAATTCGAATTTATCCTTATTGAATCGTAATATACGTATTAAGGCATACGAATAATTCAATTTAGGACTCCGATTTGATTGATAATCATCCATGAGGATCTTAATTATGAGGATAGAAAGATCCTATTTTGAAATTTGGAATCTTGTGTAACGAAAGGTTTTTTCGATACCTTGCACGAGGTGTGCTTAAGTCGATCCTTGAGATAGAAAGTTCATGAGGTTGAGGCGCTAGATATGCCAAGCGACACATAAAGCAGAGTTTGAAGGTTGGGTACTACGTATGTTAAGTCGATCATACGAGCAGGGTTGGTTTAGACCACCTTGGTTTGGGTCAAATTGACAAGCGTTTGTCAGGTGACCGAGTTGTCCATGTGATGCATACAGACGACACTGTCGGTAAGCTTGGTGAGGTGCATTACATTTGTTGTACATAAGCACATACCGGCATTAGGTTTCCTTACAAAAGGTTGAGCAGCAGCAGGATTTGTAACAGCTTTGCTTTGGATTGCAAAGCGGCACATGTTAACCAAATGTCTCCATCGAACACCGTGGGTACATTTGAAACAGGGTATTTGATTTGGATGATGATAGTGGCATTGGTTGCACCAAGGAGCAGTTCCCTTATACGGCTTCATCCCTGAGACGAGTCACGGTGATAGCTAAATCAACGGCCTTCTGGTAGTACGACGCCTAATTGATGGACAATTGCAGCACCTAGTTCGGACATTGTTGTTGCAACGTAGATGCACCATGTAGAAAATGGAAGACATGGGAGGAAACAAGGGAAAGATAATCAAAAGAAAATGACAACGCATGAAGATTGCGACCATTTGTTTGTTACCAAAGGCAAACAAATGAGACATTGACTAATCAAAGTAAGCGGGTCAATATAATGTATCGCGAAGACATGCTCGCCTATAAGTGAACACTCATCCCAAGAATTCCCAGGTAAGCACAACTGGTCTCGCGTCTGATGAGATATATACGAAGTGCTTGCCTAGACAGAAAACCCAGAATACAGGCATTCACCCTTCCAGTTTGCACGTGTTCACATTATTTAAAACCCAAAACCTTGACGAGATTTTTGAAAATTCAAAGGGGTTCAAAACCTTATAACAGAGGGTTGAAAACCTAGTAATCAATCATCCTAGAACAGATGATTAGTTTTCAAAGCGGTTTTGAAATTTATGTTCTTGTTGTGGTCGTCGCCTAAGGATAGGTGACGGTATTGTTTTATGACTAAACGCAAGTAAACTCGCGTTAGGGTCCTAAGAAGGTTATAGTCTAGGTCAAAGCATTACTAATAACCTAATTCTCTATAACCATTGGCTCTGATACCAACTTTTCTGTCACACCCCGACCACGTAAAGCAACTAGACGTGGCGGAAACGTCGGGGAGTGTTGTAACAGAATTATTGTTTCATAACCATGGCATAAATAAATTCTGTTTTATTGAATAAATGAACTCATTGTTTTAATACAATCAAATAAGTACAACTATGATCTTCCAAGTTTTAAAGTTGCTAAGGCACGAGTCCATCCTAAATGTAGCATGTATCAACAATCATTTCAAAGCAGTACCTGAAACATGTGTAAAAATAGGTACGTCAGCATAAAAATGCATGTGAGATACATAGGTTTTGTGAAAATAAGGTTCATGACTGAAGTTTTAGAAAATGTTTAGTCATGATCCTTGTAATTTGCTTTGTTTTGTAAATCATTTGAAAAACAATAAGTTCAGATGATATGTATAAATAAGATAATAATGTATGGTTAAGTGATTAACCATGTAAAATGAGTTTGTACAAGTTATATTGTTTGAAAAAAACAATGTTTTGATAAAAGGTTTATAGTATATATAAAAATATACTTTGGTTTTAAGAAAGTTGAATAAGTAATATATTAAAATATATTTCAGTTCCAATATTGTTAACCCAAGTGTACTAAATAACGCCACGGTATGTAATGCAATGAAAACACTTATATATAAGAAGTACCAGCGGCGTATCTACCATGTGTTCATCACATTACACCCGTCCCGTTATCTAAACACTAACCAAAACCCAATCGTTTGATAGATAGTATATTAAATATACTTTTAGTTGTTTAAAATAATTGTCTTCAGTAGCATATTACAAGTATACTTTGGATTTATAAATAACACATTAAACTATGTTTTGGTTTTGTAAGTAACATATCAAAATATGCTTTGGATGTGATAAATAACATATTAAACTATGTTTTTGGTTTGTAAATAACATATCAAAATATGCTTTGGATGCGATAAATATATGTTGGTTTTTGTACAATACCACACATGAGAGTATATCAGAATATACCTTTGGGAGTTTATCAAAATATACAAATAAAAGTGTGACTTATGAATTCATTCAGACCTAGTGCATCAAAATACACCTTTGAGACTATAGGGATACCACAAAGGAAAATCCCTATTTGAATGGAGAAACAAATTGGTTTCAGACATTCCATGACAACAGGAATGGGGTGTCAAATCCTATAGCGCTATATCATACTAACAATCGGTCTGGTGAACAAAATAAGTACAATTCAACAATTAATGTTATAGTCTTTGAAAAATCAGTGTTTAAACCATAGATAGTTATTCAGTTCGTCAATAGATAAGTACTAACATGTATAATCAATTATACTTTTGGAAAATATGAAAATAACAGATAGGTACACATGCTTCACCCCAAAACAGTTTGAAAACAGTAAGAGAGGGGAACTATGTACTCACCTGAGAGTGCTTAGGAGTCTTGCACAACTACCAAGCAAGCTAGAGGAGTCCTGGAAATTAAACGGTACCTAATATAGGTAACTACATAAATAACCCGGACCTAAATCGGAGGATCGGATAGAATGAGGGCTCGTAAACCAGATGAGTATTGGAACTCATGTAGTATGGTTTACAAAAGCCTACATACTAAATGAAACCTAGTCTAAGCGCTTACGACCCATTACGACCCGTTTAGGTAGCTTATGCTACTTTAACGCGTCGTTCGCGTGAAACGCGTTCGGACCGCCTAACTAGTCCTATGACAAGTAATATATGCCTTAACATGTCTAATATGGTTGTCAAATCAGTTTAGATGTCAAAAGTTATGTTACATATGATTAAAACGAATTTTGGCATCAAAGGGGTATTTTGGTAATTTACCTAAGGCATATAAACTACCTATCATACAACTACTTAAACGAAGCGACCATAAGGTATAACCCCGGAAGGTTATTCCCTATATACTATGGTCACCTAAGGTATTTGGTCGGATCCTAATGATCGACCAAATGGGTCGGGTTCGAAGGTATAAGCGATTTATTAGATCGCTTACCCTACGACCCTAGACAACGTGGTAATCAGTAGGCATAGTCCCATGGGACTATAACCATCGTGATTACAATCACGTTGCGAAGTTCAAACGAACTTCGCATTGACCATAAACTGGTCAATGCAGAAAGTCAAACAAAGTTTGACTTTCTGACTCGAAAAGCAATAAAAGAAAGAAAAGAACGAAAGAATACTTACGAAGGGTCCCCGAATGCTAACCTCGATCCAAGTAGCTCAGGTATGAAACAATGGTTTCAACTTAGAGCTTCTCAAATCAAGATTCTAGTGGTTTTTGCAAATGAAGGCATGGGGTATTTATAGGATTTCCCGAACCGTAAGGATCGTTTCTTGGAAAAAGTGCTTCAATCTTGGCCATACACTAGCACTCATGGTATTGTAATACCATGTGCCCAAAATACCAGCCCATAGATTCCCAAAACCATGTGCAACAAGTGGAAAGGACTAGATTCGATGTATAAGCAAACATCTTTCAGAAATGACAGTTTTGGTCCCTGTTATGTGTTTATGCCATTTCTGACACTTCTAAGGCCCGTAAAGCCAACTTTAAGGCCCTAAAATGATGCTTAAACATTGTGGACATGAAACATGCTCAAAAATATGTCGGATGTTGGTTCGTTTGGTCGTACGAACGCGATGTTCGCTTAATTACGACGGCATGCGCATAAGCGCGAAAAACGATCCAAATGGCGTGACGAATGGATTTTTCTTATGCCAAACACTAAAATAAAATATTATAGTGCTAACATAAATTTTTGGATGTCCGGATGTATTCAGAACGTAAGTTATGCGCGAAAATGCAAACTTGTGCACTTTTTGACGCTTTTAGTCCCTGAAAGACCCAAAAGTTTATTTTATCACACCGAACCCCTCAAAGCTTATTTCTAAGTTATGTAAAGGTTATTTAAGGTATGTTAAGCCTATTTCACTATTCCGGAGTGTTCGTTGGATTAAACTGGTTATATTTACGCATCAGAGCGCGTATAACCCTCCAGAAAGCGATTTAAGGCTTAAATTCGAACAAGAGTTGATATGTGCAAACGATACACATATTTTTAGAAATCCCAAGTATGAAATACAATATTTCATTGGTTTGACATTTGTTTGATGGTTGAAGTGACACAGGTGTCACAAAGATGGTTAGGTTAGTCATAATCATTTACGACTTTTCCATCCTACGCTTCTTATATCGAATTTATCATTCGATCACATACTTGGTCGGTTTGACTTTTAAAGTCAATCGACTTATCAACTTATTCAATGCACATTTGGTTTTTTGAATTTTGCTTAGGCATTTCATCTGAACTTTTAACGAAATCAAATTTTACACACAAACTACTAGGTAACATGATATCAAGCATCTCTATCACGATCTTAACATCAATTCTTTTATATCATACAAAAACCCATTTCGGATCATGTATGATCAATACTCAAACTTGCAAATTGTTTAAGTATCTAGCTTCAACTATCAATTGTGATGATTCTTAGCACAAACATATCATCATCTTCATTATTATCCAAAACCCACTTAGCACATTCAAGGGTGATCATCAAATCCCTACTTTCTAACATCAATTCACCAAGTTTTCAACTAGGGTTTGTGTCTAAACATGAATTCAACACATATATCACTCATACATTCAACATGCACTCAAGAATTTCGATTGTGGGTGTTCATCATAAATTCAAGATATCACCGAATTATAGAAATCGACATACCTTGTGACCTCCTAGCTTAAGTGATCACGGATTTAGTTAAAGCCCCAATTTCTTTGCTTGATTCGTCTTCGATTTTGCTGGATTTGTGAGCTTTAGGGTTTTGAAAGAACCCGTCTTGTGCTCCTGATGTTATTCGACCAAACACACACTCATGTGTGTGTTTTGGTGTTTTAAATCTTTTAATTAAAAACAACTTTCACACTTGTCCCTTTTTAGTCCCTCGTGTTTTATTTTGATCGAATGAAACTATAATTCACTATTTATAACTTAGTCACATATTACTAACTAGGTTAATTATTCCTGGTTAATTTAATGGGTTCGAGAAGTCATAACCCGTTTTACTTTAAGTCCCATTAAATCGCGTCTTTTATCCATTTTATTTTCTTGAAAGCTCTCGTTCAGCTTTTATTTAATATTAGGATTATTTATTTAAATCCTAATATTTAACGGGTTACTTTTACCACTAACGGTACTTTACCCGTCTTTTAGTATTAACGTAGTTTAATTACCAAATTTGTTTTCGGGGTGTTACAAGTCTACCCCCCTTAAAGAGGTTTCGTCCTCGAAACCTTTTCTTACATAATTTATCGAGTTTAACTCCTTGCATTTGCTCTTGATAATCAGTTGAGCATTGCTCATATTTTAACTAATTGTTAGTATTTACCAGAAAAGTATGGTAATATTTTTTTGGATATTAATCATCTACGTATCTTATACGGCATAATGCAACTTGAAATAACGTAATCTCGTTATTTCCACTAGTTTAATTAACTTAGCAATATTCATCGCTCGGCTCTAATGTGATTATACTTCACATTACACTTCTTAACCGTGATCACGTCACGCCATGCCAAATTTTATATCAGCTTTTTATTTTCAAGAATATCACTTTTCGAATATATCGTCTTGCACCTATCAGTGTCAGGACTTATATCTTTCGTGCTTACTATTTATACGTCTATCAGAATTCATATTCGTAAAAACGTTATTTCTTACCAAAACCGAAGTTTTAGTTTAGCATCTTCTCTTTAACTTTTGTCAATTATCCATACCGGGACATTGACAGTCCAAAATTTATTCTTTTACAATCTTTGTTTTATGCGAGGATTCTCAATTGATTCCCTCGCTTTTTCTAATTAACCCGTAGGTTTTATCACTTAGCCTTATGGGCTATTTTATTAGACTTTCACCTCTTTAAGGTGAGGTCCTTATAATCTATTTCTTTCTAGTCATGACTCGTGGGTCGTTTTAGTCTCGTAGACCTTTCCATTGTTTATAACCACAAAGGTTAGGTTGATCCCGTAGATCATTCCTTACTCATGTCATTCATAAAATACATGTTTGGTGTCAAGGCATCCTGTTTTTGTTTAAAATCATTTATTTTCGCCCTAGTATTTTCTTTGACCATGACCGTAGTTTAAGGCTGCATTCGTTTCCTTTTGGACAAATTTTCCGACTTTATGACTTCTTACGTCATTTATGCGTCGGTTTATCTTATGCTCACCATTATCCAGTTTACATACATTCGTATTTGATTATGTCCCATTACCGGGATCATTATTCTTTTGCTTTTAACGCTACCATTATCCCGCTTGCGTTTACTCATGCCGTCCGACATGATATTATATTTGCCCTGTTCAACTTTAAAATAGTTGAACAAAATTTATTAAAAATTTCTATTTACATTATCTTGTCGTCTTTTAGTTATGACTCAAAACCCGAGTCTTTTAACTTTCCATCCGAGTTCCCATTTCTCGGTCTACGCATGTGTTTAATTCTTACCCATCAACCGGGTGTTTTACCGAAGTCATTATTATTGCAACCCTCCCGGTATGCATTAAGACCTCGCTTCATTTTTATATTCCTACTTTGTCCACAAGTTTGATGTTTTACAAAAACGGCCCGTTAAGAGACATATTTGCATTTTCCAGGTTTGAGTGTAAGTACACTCCCTCCCAATGCATATCCGAATCATTTTACATGTTTGCATTCTCCGGGTTCGAGTGTAAGTACACCCCCTCCCAGTGCATACCTTAATCGTTTTACATGTTTGCATTCTCGTGGTTCGAGTGTAAGTACACCCCCTCCCAGTGCATATCTTAATCGTTTTACATGTTTACATTCTCTGGGTTCGAGTGTAAGTACACCCCTTCCCAGTGCATATCTTAATCGTTTTACATGTTTGCATTCTCTGGGTTCGAGTGTAAGTACACCCCCTCCCAGTGCATATCTTAATCGTTTTACATGTTTGCATTCTCTGGGTTCGAGTGTAAGTACACCCCCTCCCAGTGCATATCTTAATCGTTTTACATGTTTACATTTTCCGGGTTCGAGTGTAAGTACACCCCCTCCCAATGCGTACCTTAATCATTTTACATGTTTCTTTGTCCCTTCTCTCGGGCTCATTATCCTAATATAATACACTTTCCTCACTCGGCTGTGCGTTTACATTATGATCAAATATTTTTCTTATCTGGTTCATTTGGGTACTTTTTAATTTGTCCCACTCACCCCGTACTTACTACATCGGGTGTAAGCGTGTCCATCATAAAAAGTTCATGGTACCATGTGTTCACTACCTACTTGGCCAGAGTAGGCGATCAACACATGACATACATGACCTTTTTATAACTTTCACGCCACGCCCCATGTAAGTAACACCTCTATTTATTTCTCTTGGAAACAATATCCTGGATAGGTATTCTATTCAGGTTTTTCAAAGTTTTCAAACTACATATGCAACTATCAGTTTCTACGTATTTGTTGCATATTTCTATTCATGCAATAATTTAAACGTGCACCTGGTAAATGCTTGCCCTAACGGGCTTTCCTTGCCGTTACTTATTTGCGTTCGTTACGCGATTTAGATCCTTGATGAGTATGCTCTTCTTGTCATACCTCAGACCGTTCCATCATCATATCCACAATTCGTTCAACTCTCGTCATCTTCAGACTCGAGTGTCCTTCAATTAAAACATTCATAAAAGTTAGTAATGTCAACTTCAATTATCGCCCGTATTATAATACAAGGCTTTTTCTACTATACGCGTCAACGCGCGTATTTTCGTCAACTATATCAATCATTTTAATTGGGGTAACGCGTATCACACGATAGCCCTATGTGTTGTTTACAACACTTTAGCATGCTAAACTATTAACATAAATGTACTTACCGGATTTGCGATCAAGCCTCAAACCGAACACTTTATTCTTTTAACCTTGAGCTTTGATTACCAACTTGTAACGCCCGTCTCAATTTATCAAGATTTTAATAATAAGATACACATTTTAATTCTAAAATGTGTCTTCACAAAATCTTGTCATACTAACATTCCCATATGTTTACAACATTTCAAAAAGATATTTATAAATGTTTACATAATTCACTTTTAGCAAAATAACTCTAGATTTGACGCGGAAGCTTCATTTAACGTGTGTTCAGTTCTAGCTCGCCACTTGATCTTCATCCGGGGCTATTGACATTCACCTATGATCAAAACCAACTTAGAAGTCAGTTTTGATAGTTAAATAACAAGTACAACAAGAAAATCGGTTCAAATAATTGAAATAAACAAAATAAAACAAAATTTTCAGCATTTAGGCCATCGTCACGCGCGACGGCAAAAGGGCCTGGCCGTGGCTCGACGCCACGGCCTTGTTTCGACAGATTGTGTGCAGCTGGTGCTGCATATTCCTAGCATAACCCGATTTCACGGAAACGAGCATAACTCTATCGTTTTTAATCCGTTTTACCCGATTCTTTTTCCTACACGCCCGTAATTTAATTCTCCATCTAATGGAGTTAAAATCCAACATCCGGATTAATAAAATTTCTGACTTTTAAGTCTTCGACTTATTACCCTTTTTACCAAATTTTGACCCGTTCGTGATTTTATCAAACAAACATGTTTATTTGATCTATAAACTCATGAGATTCATAATTTCAATATCTCCTATCATATTAATCATAAATCACAGGTTTCTTACTTAATTAAAACCCGTTTATGCTCAAGTGCTTATTTTGACCCATTAAGGGTATTTAAGCACTTTAAAGCTTAAAATCGCTTTCCTTCATTTCTAGCATCACACTCCTACATTTCTTATCGAGTAATCTTCCACCACAACTATATGTGTGGTGGATTTAATGAGGATATCTATATGTTCCAAGTTTTACCCCTCGGATCATTGTTTTACGGCAAAGACTCCTATATAGTCATTTGACCCAAGTATTTACATCTTTCACTTTCTATACTTATTCTAAGTATTTATTTACTTATAAAGTTCGTTTTCAAACAACCTTTATAGGTCATTTGTTCAATTTAGCTTATAAGGGCTTTTTGGTCAATATTCACCCTTCTTTTACGACGAAGGACTTTTAAATACTTGTTTGACCCAAAATCCGACCTTTTAACTACAATCTTATTTAGAAACCAATATGTTTCTAAAACACCATAATCATAACTCAATTTATTCGGTTTACCTAAAAGATAACCGAATATCTTTATTTTAACCTTGTCTACCTCTTATAGAACTTCAAGTTTTACATGATGAGTTGAATCATTATACATACCTGGCTCGGATCAATATATTGACCCGTTTCAATACCTTGCCTCAGTGGCTGCTAAGTAACAGCGATGTAAACATCCATGTGCTATTTATTCCCTAAAATCATACAACTCGACAACCTATTAGTCGATATTGTCAAAGGGTGATAATTTCACCTTTTGACCCGTTTGGTCTAAATGACCGATTATATTAGCGAGATGACATTTATTACCACCTCGTATATATGACTTGCTCCGGTTTACACCGTGCGGTCATTTCACTTATAAATTCATTTCTTAACACTTTTTGGCCTATTATGGCTTACGTCACAATTGTCTTTCAAAACTAACGGTTATGGTCAACGTGTGACCAAATTACCATTTTGCCCTTATTGGTTATTATGATTTACCTTATATGGTAACCATTAAAAGTACATGTTTCATTCTTCATAATATGATCGAATTACCGATTTAACTCATTTTTAGCCATCAATATGGTTTCTTATCATATTTGATTATCTTGTTCTGTACGACTTCACGCCAGAACACCATATCTCAATTAGGTATTTGTCTTATTCGTAATTAATACGACGAAAGAATATTCTAAAATATATGACTAGTGTAAGATATACTTACCTTGCATCCGAATTACGCTTTTCCTTCATTCTTGATTCGTTTGACACGCTTCCTTCCCCAAGCTTTTACCTAGCTTGCCAAGCGTCAAACTATCATTGTAATTGTAAGATGGTTAGGTTAGTCATAATCATTTACGACAATTCCATCCTACGCTTCTTATATCGAATTTATCATTCGATCACATACTTGGTCGATTTGACTTTTAAAGTCAATCGACTTATCAACTTATTCAATGCACATTTGGTTTATTAAATTTCGCTTAGGCATTTCATCCAAACTCTTAACGAAATCAAATTTTACACACTAACTACTAGGTAACATGATTTC
Organism: Helianthus tuberosus; assembly: GCA_030545235.1. Taxonomy (NCBI): domain Eukaryota; kingdom Viridiplantae; phylum Streptophyta; class Magnoliopsida; order Asterales; family Asteraceae; genus Helianthus; species Helianthus tuberosus. The sequence goes on from CM060413.1 coordinate 96,336,851, forward strand.
AAGCATCTATATCACAATCTTAACATCAATTCTTTTATATCATACAAAAACCCATTTCGGATCATGTATGATCAATACTCAAACTTGCAAATTGTTTAAGTATCTAGCTTCAACTATCAATTGTGATGATTCTTAGCACAAACATATCATCATCTTCATTATTAGCCAAAACCCACTTAGCACATTCAAGGGTGATCATCAAATCCCTAGTTTCTAACATCAATTCACCAAGTTTTCAACTAGGGTTTGTGTCTAAACATGAATTCAACACATATATCACTCATACATTCTACATGCACTCAAGAATTTCGATTGTGGGTGCTCATCATAAATTCAAGATATCACCGAATTACAGAAATCGACCTACCTTGTCACCTCCTAGCTTAGGTGATCACGTATTTAGTTAAAGCCCCAATTTCTTTGCTTGATTCGTCTTCGATTTTGCTGGATTTGTGAGCTTTAGGGTTTTGAAAGAACCCATCTTGTGCTCCTGATGTTATTCGACAAAACACACACTCATGTGTGTGTTTTGGTGTTTTAAATCTTTTAATTAAAAACAACTTTCACACTTGTCCCTTTTTAGTCCCTCGTGTTTTATTTTGATGAAATGAAACTATAATTCAGTATTTATAACTTAGTCACATATTACTAACTAGGTTAATTATTCCTGGTTAATTTAATGGGTTCGAGAAGTCATAACCCGTTTTACTTTAAGTCCCATTAAATCGCGTCTTTTATCCATTTTATTTTCTTGAAAGCTCTCGTTCAGCTTTTATTTAATATTAGGATTATTTATTTAAATCCTAATATTTACCGGGTTACTTTTACCACTAACGGTACTTTACCCATATTTTAGTACTAACGTAGTTTAATTACCAAATCTATTTTCGGGGTGTTACAAGTCTACCCCCCTTAAAGAGGTTTCGTCCTCGAAACCTTTTCTTACATAATTTATCGAGTTTAACTCCTTGCATTTGCTCTCGATAATCAGTTGAGCATTGCTCATATTTTAACCAATTGTTAGTATTTACCAGAAAAGTATGGTAATATTTTTTTGGTTATTAATCATCTACGTATCTTATACGGCATAATGCAACTTGAAATAACGTAATCTCATTATTTCCACTAGTTTCATTAACTTGGCAATATTTATCGCTCGGCTCTAATGTTATTATACTTCACATTACACTTCTTAACCGTGATCACGTCACTCCATGCCAAATTTTATATCAGCTTTTTATTTTCAAGAATATCACTTTTTGAATATATCGTCTTGCACCTATCAGTGTCAGGAGTTATATCTTTCGTGCTTACTATTTATACGTCTATCAGAATTCATATTCATAAAAACGTTATTTCTTACCAAAACCGAAGTTTTAGTTTAGCATCTTCTCTTTAACTTTTGTCAATTATCCGTACCGGGACATTGACAGTCCAAAATTTATTCTTTTACAATCTTTGTTTTATGCGAGGATTCTCAATTGATTCCCTCGCTTTTTCTAATTAACCCGTAGGTTTTATCCCTTAGCCTTATGGGCTATTTTATTAGACTTTCACCTCTTTAAGGCGAGGTCCTTATGTCACACCCCTATTTTCCACGTGTCACCGGTGGGCCCGGTGGGGGAGTATCGTGATGTAATTGATATCATCATAGTCAAACAACACAAATTATAATGCACAGCGGAAGAAAAAAGATAGATTTATTCCAACCAAATAATTATTGTAATATTTAAGTATCACAATGTAGTTGAAATAGATCCACAGGCGGATCAAAATAAAAAAGGAGAATTGTTCAACAGATTTATTGCATCCAAGCTTGCGAGACTCTAACGATGCTAAGGAGGGGCCAGCCTATTACGTGTAGAACCTGCACTTAATCTTTTTGGGGAAAATACGTCAGTTTACACTGGTAAATACAATTTAACTGACTCATTTTGAAAAATGTTTTAAAAATTGATTTGAATGCACATGGCACAAAACTTTTTATAACTTGGGATAATTAATCAATTTTAAACTTGTAAAAGAATTACATGTTTGTTATGCGTTTAGTCGCCCGGTTCATGCCGGGTTTAAGATTAATAGACACACCACATAGTATAAGTCCACGGCGGGAAACCAACGGTTATACCTTAATAATATTGACACATTGTCGGGGGTACGCCTACACCCGCGTGTCAAGGTCGTGGCCATTTCATGAATGATGTCAAGGATATCCGGGACATGGTCATTAAACTCCCAAAGGCGTAAAACAAACAAAACAAATTTTTAAACGGGTCACATTGATAATACTCAACTACTAATGAGTTAAGGTCAATTGCCCGACCAAGCGGTATTTTTATATACCGTACCCCAAGCCCGTATAAGGGAAAATAAGTTAAAAGTATTTACCTGAGCAAGTACAAACCACAACAAGCAAGTGCAAGTTTCTTTTACTGGATCTCCTATTCTGGAACGAAGGTTTATAATAACCTATTAGAATCCTAACGGGTCTTTAATTTAGCCTAAGCTTAGACCGGTTAGTTTTCAAGGATGAATACGGTTCAATCGCATGAAAGGCGAAAACCGGTTTAGAATGTGGTTTTTGTCCCGACAAGCTTGCATGCTTGTTTAATATGGGTAACATAATCACATTCTGGGTTTTGAGACAAAAAGATATGGTTTGACCCGTTTCGGCTAATATGTGTAAACTAGTTACATAAGCCGATCCGAACGCGAAAGTGCGTAACGAGTAACCATAATAATTATATACAAGTTTCCTGAGTTAATATGCACTAAATATGTTGTTATATCAGTAAGATAGGTCCTATTATGCCCAAAGTGGTTCTTAACTCAAACTAGGCCCCAAAAGGGTATTTTAGTCATTTTAAAGGGTATAAAAGAGTTAAACTAGTAACCTGAGTTACATATCTGAATAAATCAGTAATTATACTTAATTTATTATGTTATAACAGTAGGGCATCAAATATATGTGAATTTTATTAATTGTAACCATCCTATGCACCGAAAGGGCATTTTGGTAATTTCACATAAGCCTAAAAGGTCAAAACTGGAAACCTGAGTTTAAAATTTTAGTTTACTGTTATAATATAAAATTTTACTGAATATATCAGTAGGTACCAATCCTAATACATATAAACTAGTTTTGATATATACTATGTCGTAAAAAGGCCTAAAAAGACGATTTGGAGCCATTTCCAGGTTTTGTATAGAAAGCTGATATTTTTAATATTCCAGAAGACTCAAAATAATTATTTTAACATAATAAATCAGCAGAAAAAGGTTTGAGGTCAAAAGGATTTATAAAACTCATTTTATAGCCAAAAAGGGTAAAACCGACAATAACCGAATAAGCTTAAAACTCTAAGTTGTGCTCCGCCTAAAAATAAATAAAAATTTGCAAAAATCCCAAAATATTATTATATATCAGTGGGTATAAAGTTTGATATTAAAATTTGGGTTTAGATAGGCTATATGCTAATTATGCTAATTAATTACTAAGGAAGCTTCTAATTACGCTAATGAGCATAACTCTTAATCTAGACCTCAAACTGATGTCAAATTTTGGGTATCAGTTTATAATTCAGTAACTAAGATATCTACTCTTTTACATTTTCAAAAATCATATTTTAAGGTCATTTGGGCATAATGGTCAACATATGAGCATTTAACGGAAACTTGCATAATAATTAGATAACTAGTGAACCAAGCCGTATAACCACAGAGGGTTATACTAACATGTAACTAGGTCCAAAATAAGCTTTAAGGCAATCCTAAACTTGGCCTAAACGGGTCAGAACTGAAAGTCAAACTATGCGACTTTCGGTTCCAAACCGGGTCTAAACTGAAAATTGTCGAGTTAAACATATTTAGACATGTTCTTACATTAATTACCAAGTTATATTAGTGATCAAATAGGTTGCATATATCCTACATTGCTAATTATGCATTAATATTGAATAAAGCGTTCTGTTGACTTTTTGAAGTAAGCTTTGACTCGACAATTTGCATAGTTAGATTGGGAATCTGAAAATACCCTTTTAAGGGTTTGTTACCCACATAATTACCTACTTATAGGTATTTTTAATTCGAGATTTGACTGACTAATTATAGCTTAATCTCGAAGTCAAACCTTAATTACGACGGTTTGACTTTTAGCTAATTAACTAAGCTAAAACGGATTAGAAAGGATTAAGGACACTTACAAGAGTCCTAACTATGCTTAGGGACCACTAGGAAGGTTGCTTGCTGTCCAGAGAGCTCCAGAGATGTCTTGAACAAAAATTGCAAGTGAGCAAATGAAGTGTTCACAACTCCAAGTCCTTATATAGTGCACCCAATGCCTTAGGATCTTGAAATGTAACTCTACAATGGTTGGGAGATGATCCCAGGTGCCCCTATATGGCTAAATACTGCCTAGCAAGTCCCTGATTTCGAAAACTACTCATGAAAGGCGGTAAAACTGGCTGAACAGGCAGCTGTCCATTTTCTGCTGCCAGTTACGGACCGTAAGCCTAAGCTCTTGCGGTCCGTATGCAGCTCTTGCGGACCGTATGCATGAACGGTTGCGGTCCGTAACCGACCTTTGCTGAAATCGCCCAGACATGAACCTTGCGGACCGTAAGCCTAATGCTATACGGTCCGTAACCGATGGTCAGAAGCCAAAATTTTGTATACTTCTAAGTGTTGACCATGCAATTGTGTAACCTCCAAATTCTCATGCCTTTCCTGCAGTTGGAGGGTCCCTTGCTCAGCCTTTGCATGCTTTGCATGCCCTTACACTATTTGGCCTCTTGTGTCAAGTTTTTGAAAGTGTCGGAACATAGGGACATGAATTCTTATTAAGTTTAATTTCTTAAAACAAGAATCCAACTTTCAAATGTTTACAACAATATTCTAGAAATCAAATTTTCCATATAAGATGGAATTTTATTTATTTAAAACAACCGGCTAATATCAGATGTTTATCGAAATGATTCAAGGATCTTGGGATTTATAACTTGGGTCGATTAGAGGTATTTTTAATAACATGTCGCCCTTGGGTCGCTCAGAGGTAATTTAATAACATGTCGCCCTTTTTTAAGTCCTACCACACATCTTAATTTGATCCGGGTTCCTGACACGTTTGTCTTACATGACACGTGTCTTTATTTTATTGGGTATGATTTTACGAGGTGTTACATCCTCACCCCCTTAAAAGAAATCTCGGCCTCGAGATTTACGGAAACAATTGAGGGTATTTTTCTTTCATTGTGGACTCTAACTCCCACGTATATTCGGGACCTCTACGAGCATCCCACTTTACCTTGACAATAGGTACATACTTCCTTCGAAGCTTCTTTACCTGTCTATCCTCAATCGACATAGGCTTTTCCACAAATTTTAAGCTCTCGTCTATGTGCACATCTGTGTGTGGTATGACTAGCGATTCATCGGCTAGACATTTCTTTAGATTGCAGACGTGGAATACATTATGAATACCACTGAGCTCTTCAGGTAAGTTTAACTTATAAGCCACTGACCCAACACATTCGATGATCTCGAATGGTCCTATATACCTCGGGCTTAACTTACCTTTCTTGCCAAATCGCATCACTCCTTTCCAAGGTGATACTTTGAGCAAAACTTTATCACCAACCTCAAACTTGAGAGGTTTTCGCCTCTTATCAGCATAGCTCTTCTGCCTATCCCGGGCAGCTTTTAGGCGGTCACGAATCTGGACAATCTTGTCCGTTGTCTCAAAGACTATATCAGGACCTGATAATTGAGTGTCTCCTACTTCTGCCCAACAAATGGGCGTTCTGCACTTTCTACCATATAATGCCTCAAAAGGTGCAGCCTGAATGCTGGTATGGTAGCTATTGTTATAGGAGAACTCGACCAATGGTAGATGCCTATCCCAACTACCACCTAGATCAATCACACATGCACGAAGCATGTCTTCCAGGGTTTGAATGGTACGCTCGCTCTGTCCATCCGTCTGAGGATGGTAAGCCGTACTGAAGTTTAAGTGCGTGCCTAAAGACTGTTGGAAACTTTTCCAAAAGTGTGACGTGTATCTGGTATCTCTGTCAGAGATAATAGCCACTGGTACTCCATGTAGAGACACAATCTTATCAACGTACAATTGGGCTAACATGTCAGAACTGTAAGTCTCTTTAATGGGTAGGAAATGTTCTGACTTAGTCAGTCTATCTACTATCACCCATATCGTATCATTTCCCTTCTTTGTTTTAGGCAGTTTGGTGATGAAATCCATCGTCACCATTTCCCATTTCCAAGTGGGAATTTCAGGTTGTTGTAGCAAACCTGACGGCTTCTGATGTTCAGCCTTGACTTGAGCACATGTCAAGCATTTAGCTACATAAGCAGCTATAGACTTTTTCAAGCCTATCCACCAATAGTTTGCCTTCAAATCCTGGTACATCTTGTCAGCTCCAGGATGAACGGAATATTTGGAACTGTGGGCTTCCTGAAGGATGACGTCTCGAAGTCCTCCATAAACAGGAACCCATATTCTTCCATTTAATCTCAGGATTCCGTCCTTGCCATAGGATAACTGTTCTTCAGTTACTCCTAGCTTTTCATTGGGATAGTTAGCTTCTAGCACAACTTCCTTTTGTGCAGCTAATAACCTTTCATTCAAGCTATTTTTGATCTCAATGCTCTTGGCATTAATTCTTATTTGCTTCACTCTTTCTTTTCTGCTCAGGACATCTGCGACTACATTAGCCTTTCCTGGGTGGTATCTTATTTCACAATCATAATCGTTCAGAGTTTCCATCCAACGTCGCTGCCTCATGTTCAAATCCTTCTGATTGAACAAATGTTGAAGGCTTTTGTGATCAGAATAGATCACACACTTAGTTCCATACAGATAGTGCCTCCAAAGCTTTAGTGCAAATACAACGGCACCCAACTCCAAGTCATGGGTGGTGTAATTCTTCTCGTGCACCTTTAGTTGACGTGAAGCATAGGCAATGACCTTGCCTTGTTGCATTAACACACAACCCATCCCGGTGTGTGATGCATCACAATATACTACAAACTCATCAATTCCATCAGGCAATGTTAGTACAGGAGCATTGCTCAACTTCTGCTTCAAAATATCGAAGGATTCTAGGCCCCCAGTTAAACTTGCTATTCTTGCGAGTGAGAAGAGTCAGGGGTGCTGCAATTCTTGAGAAGTTCTCGATAAAGCGTCTGTAGTATCCTGCCAATCCTAGGAAACTGCGAATTTCCTTAGGCGTCTTCGGCTCTTGCCAGTTCATGACAGCTTCAACCTTAGCGGGATCTACTTGGATACCACGCTCACTCACAACATGTCCAAGAAATTGGACTTCTCGAAGCCAGAACTCACACTTAGAAAATTTGGCATAGAGCTTTTCTTGTTGAAGCAGTTTTAGAATGCAACGGAGATACTTCTCATGGTCAGCTTGATTCTTCGAGTAGATGAGAATGTCGTCGATAAAGACGATAACAAATTTATCCAGATAGGGTTTGCACACGCGATTCATGAGATCCATGAATGCGGCAGGTGCGTTAGTGAGCCCAAAAGGCATCACTAGGAACTCGTAATGACCATAACGAGTCCTAAACGCAGTTTTGTGTACATCTTCATCCTTGACCTTCAACTGATGATAGCCTGATCTCAGATCTATCTTAGAAAAGTAGCTCGCTCCTTGAAGCTGGTCGAACAGGTCGTCGATCCTGGGCAAAGGATACCTATTCTTTATAGTGACCTTATTAAGCTCACGGTAATCGATGCACAAACGCATCGAACCATCTTTCTTCTTGACGAACAAGATTGGCGCTCCCCATGGAGACGAACTAGGTCTAATGAAACCTTTGGCTAGCAAGTCATCTAACTGCGTCCTTAATTCCTTCATTTCTGTTGGTGCTAACCTATATGGTGCTCTTGCAATAGGTGCGGCTCCTGGAATGATGTCGATTCTGAATTCTACTTGTCTATCTGGTGGCAAACCAGGTAGTTCTTCTGGAAAAACTTCGAGGTAGTCAGAGATGACTGGAATATCTTCAATCTTGGGTTTCTCCTCATCAATGGTTACCTGTGTCATATAAATGACACAACCCTTCTTCAAACATCTGGATGCCTTTAGCATAGTCACTTTCTCAGGCAATCCATGCTGAGTATCTCCCTGAATGGTAAGTGGTTCACCAGACGGAGTCTTGATCACCACTTGTTTCTTGTTGCACACTATCTGAGCTTGGTTACGCGATAACCAATCCATGCCTATTACTATGTCGAATCCGGCTAGCCTAAAGGGTAATAAGGACAGAGGAAAAGAGTGGTTCCTAATGGATATGACACATCCATCTAACACAGTCGAAACTGTTTCCATGGTTCCATCAGCTAATTCTACCTCATAATTCACACTTAAGGTTTTAACAGGTAATCTTAACAACTCACAAAACTTATTATCTACAAAGGATTTATCTGCTCCAGAATCAAACAATACTCTTGCGAAAACATCAGTAATGAGAAACGTACCGGTTATAACATTGTCGTTCTGGATGGCCTCCTGAGCATTCATTTGAAAGACCCTGGCGTTGGTCTTTTCCCCTTCCTCAGCTTTCTTTGCCAGTTTTGGGCAGTTGGTCTTGATATGCCCTTTTTCATTGCAACTATAGCAAGTTGCATCCTTCAGCTTTTTGAAATCAAGGGTCCTGTGCTCAGAGGACTTGCAAAATCCACATGCCTTTGGCTGGGATTGGGATTTCTGCTCGTACCTGCACCTCCCAAAGTGGTGCTTCTTGCAAATCTTGCACTTGGGTCTATCACCTGATTGCTGATCACTTTTCTTAGATCATGACCCCTTTTTGTGATCCTGATTTCCCTTATGCTTCTTGCTCGATCGACGGGAATTATTATCTTCACGTTTCCTTTTCTCTGCATCCGCATTTCTCAGTGATCTCTGTCTCACTGCGTCCAGTGTGAGGGACAGAGATATATCAGCTGCGAATCTAAATGTAGCGGGCCGAGAGGCCTTCACGCTTGCTTTTATTTCTGGGCCAAACCCCCAATGAAACGTGCGATTCTCTTGGGTTCCGGGGTCACTAGGTAAGGAACCAACCTTGACATAGTATTAAAACTTGTGAGATAAGCCTGGCAATCCAGGTTCTTCATGACCAGAGATAGAAAGTCAGACTCTATCTTTTCAACCTCATGCTGAGGGCAGTAATTTTCTTTGATAAGAGCAACAAATTGCTCCCAAGACATGTTATACAGTGGAATCTTCCCAGTAGCCTGAATTAACGACCTCCACCAGGCCAGGGCTTCACCTTTAAAGGACTGGGATACAAACTTTACAATGTCTCTTTCAGCACAACCACTAATGTCCACAACAGTGTCTATCTCATCCAGCCATGTCATACAATCCACCGTGCCCTTTTCCCCAGTAAAATCTCAGGGCTTGCATGAAACGAAGTACTTGTACGTGCATCCCTTAGCGCGAGGTGATCATCGAACACTATCTTCTTGGGGTGAACACTGTTCTCATTTGAAGAATGTCGATCATCATCTTTCTTAGGTTTAGGCTGGACAGAGGGTGGTTTGCTATGATCCTCAGAATGGGTTTTAGGCTTGGAATGTGATGTAGACAGGGTTCTACTTCGGGTCTCAGAGGACTCACTGTTCTGCCTATCCAAAGCCTTTGTGATAGCATTATCTACTAGCGCTTGCAGCTCCGCACCAGTTAACTGTATTCTAGCGTTATCGTGGTTTTCCACCAGATGACTATTGACTTCATCTGACCCAGCCATGTAGCTTCAATTGCTACATATAGAAATAATGGGCAAGGTTTTATTTAGAAGCTTTTACAGTATTTTATATTCTATTAACCATGGTTTTAAATTGCCATTTTAGGTTAATTTGCTACGATTTTAGGATCTTTATTATTACCCTAAATTTTAAATTAATAATAGCACATAAGGCCTAGTCACAAGGACAATTTAATTTAATTATAAACCAGGATTTTACAGCATCCAGGTATTTAGGTTTGAACCACAGTTCATCACCTTTTCTTGACAGGGAGTCGTAAGCTACCACTATCCTTAGTCCCAGAGGACATTTAACTATTGCCCACAGGCACTTCGTCCACAAAGGGCGGTTATAAAATCAAGGGAATTTAAATTAACCCTTTTTAAAGGATGGCCTGTGCGACTTTACTGATTCACAATTTGCCAAGAATGCTAACATACTTACAGATGTTAACAAGGTTTTGGAATCTTTTAGACAGGTTTTTACCATCTTGGCCATGTCTACAATGACACGTGGCTAGGTCTTACCCCTAAGATTCTCTTTTAATATTAAACGCAGAACAATCCTAAGTTGAGATGTTAATTATAGATCTGAATCTAATTATGGAGATACCATCTTAGCCTTGTCTTAAAATGACACATAGCTAGGTCTTGTCCTTTTTTAGATTTTTGCCACTTTAATATAATGGTAGATCTTTTATAGGAATGTTATTTTCATTTACTTTATGTTTTTAAGTTTTATGCACATACTTAATAATAAAAAATTATGAAAATTTAAATTCAACCATTCTAATACTAAAATTAACAAGTACAACAATTGCCCTAAACGGGACTTCTACAAAAATAACATGCCCACGCAGGGGCGTAACAAACAACAAACCCACGCAGGGGTTAACTAAAGACATGCCCTCGCAGGGGCAGAATACAGAAAGACAAGCCCACGCAGGGGCTGAATACAGAAGCAAAAGTCCACGCAGGGACTTGATTACAACTAAATAAAATAAAAAACAAGGTCTTTAGTGACCCCTTCTTTTGGACTTCCCCTTGAGCAAGTCTGACAGACCCTTGAAGAAGCCTTGACGTTCCCTGCGGTCTTCTTGAACCACCTGCTCAACATGGTTCAACCTATCGAGAACTTCTTGGTGGCGCTCCGGCGGAATTAGCTGCGGCTGTGGCGGCTGGTACAGAGGTTGAGGAGGTGGCGGACGCTGGTACCCATAAGTTGGGTATCCAGTGGTCCAAAGACCACCATAAGGTCCCTCTGGGTGACGAGCATTGTAGTCCCATGCTTCTTGGTATGGGTCCACATTAGCATAGTCGTAATGGGTATGAGCCGGCTGCTCAAAAGGGTTATATGCCGCCGAACCGGCATAAGCAGGGATTGGGTTATCAAAACCCACTGGTGGCGCCATAGGCGCAGAGTTGATATCTGGAATGGGGTTTGATGGACCCCCTATCTGCGGTTCTTCTTCTTCTTGGAGTGGCGGATAGTGATTGTCACTCGATGGCTGAGGAGTGCTGATACGGACTCCTCCTCGCACGGACATCCGTGCGTTTGACCTCCTCCGCCTCGGTGGCTCCAGAGGCGGTTGCTGTTCCACTGGTGGTGGTGGTGGCGGAGTGACTGCCACAAACCGGGGATCCTCGGAAGGATCCTGCTGCTGCTGCTGGTATGGGGACGAGTGTTCCGAGGGCGTGAAATACCAGTCCCACTGGTTAAACCTCGCCTGGTAGCTGTCAGGACCACGGTAAGGTGATCCATGAAAAGATGACCCATCAGAGATTTCGATGGGGTGGTTCGGAGTCCCGGTAGCAGGCTCCACGGGATCCGTATCCTCGTCCATGTCATTTTCACCCGAGAAGTGATCCTCGGGTCCTAGTGGGTTAAAACCCACGGGTTCTTGAATGAAATTAGCCGGGTTGAACCGGCTTTGGAAAACAGGGGTAGGGTCACCAAAAGAGTGGTGAGAGTTGGATCGTTGCAAAGGTATGTAGGAAGGCGGAGGGTGGTCGGGATCGTTTTCGGATTGCGGCCCGAAAGAATGCAAATAAGACGGTGAGGAACTTAAGGAGACTGATCGCCTCCCGGGTTCAACATAAACCCTCCACGGCTCCTGGGGGCTAGTGCTCATTGTGATAGAGGGGGTACGCCGGTGCGAAGGCCCGGCTTCATGGTCGTGACCCGTAACTGGGCCCTTGCCTCGTCCACTCAAAAACCTTGGCGGCATTCTTAACCTGCGAACATGATTAAGATAACAACAACAAATATATAAAATAAAGCCCAAACAAAGCAAAACAAAAGAGAGTTTGTCCTATGTTCTTTGTCTAGACTCGGAACTCGAGGAATGTGCAATTTGTGCACTGAGATTAAACACAAAAGGCTAGTGTTTAATTCACTCAGTGTTGGCTCTGATACCAACCTGTCACACCCCTATTTTTCACGTGTCACCGGTGGGCCCGGTGGGGGAGTATCGTGACGTAATTGATATCATCATAGTCAAACAACACAAATTATAATGCACAGCGGAAGCAAAAAGATAGATTTATTCCAACCAAATAATTATTGTAATATTTAAGTATCACAATGTAGTTGAAATAGATCCACAGGCGGATCAAAATAAAAAGGAGAATTGTTCAACAGATTCATTGCATCCAAGCTTGCGAGACTCTAACGATGCTAAGGAGGGGCCAGCCTATTACGTGTAGAACCTGCACTTAATCTTTTTGGGGAAAATACGTCAGTTTACACTGGTAAATACAATTTAACTGACTCATTTTGAAAAATGTTTTAAAAATTGATTTGAATGCACATGGCACAAAACTTTTTATAACTTGGGATAATTAATCAGTTTTAAACTTGTAAAAGAATTACATGTTTGTTATGCGTTTAGTCGCCCGGTTCGTGCCGGGTTTAAGATTAATAGACACACCACATAGTATAAGTCCGCGGCAGGAAACCAACGGTTATACCTTAATAATATGGACACATTGTCAGGGGTACGCCTACACCCGCGTGTCAAGGTCGTGGCCATTTCATGAATGATGCCAAGGATATCCGGGACATGGTCATTAAACTCCCAAAGGCATAAAACAAACAAAAAAAATTTTTAAACGGGTCACATTGATAATACTCAACTACTAATGAGTTAAGGTCAATTGCCCGACCAAGCGGTATATTTATATACCGTACCCCAAGCCCGTATAAGGGAAAATAAGTTAAAAGTATTTACCTGAGCAAGTACAAACCACAACAAGCAAGTGCAAGTTTCTTTTACTGGATCTCCTATTCTGGAACGAAGGTTTATAATAACCTATTAGAATCCTAACGGGTCTTTAATTTAGCCTAAGCTTAGACCGGTTAGTTTTCAAGGATGAATACGGTTCAATCGCATGAAAGGAGAAAACCGGTTTAGAATGTGGTTTTTTGTCCTGACAAGCTTGCATGCTTGTTTAATATGGGTAACATAATCACATTCTGGGTTTTGAGACAAAAAAGATATGGTTTGACCCGTTTCGGCTAATATGTGTAAACTAGTTACATAAGCCGATCCGAACGCGAAAGTGCGTAACGAGTAACCATAATAATTATATACAAGTTTCCTGAGTTAATATGCACTAAATATGTTGTTATATCAGTAAGATAGGTCCTATTATGCCCAAAGTGGTTCTTAACTCAAACTATGCCCCAAAAGGGTATTTTAGTCATTTTAAAGGGTATAAAAGAGTTAAACTAGTAACCTGAGTTACATATCTGAATAAATCAGTAATTATACTTAATTTATTATGTTATAACAGTAGGGCATCAAATATATGTGAATTTTATTAATTATAACCATCCTATGCACCGAAAGGGCATTTTGGTAATTTCACATAAGCCTAAAAGGTCAAAACTGGAAACCTGAGTTTAAAACTTTAGTTTACTGTTATAATATAAAATTTTACTGAATATATCCGTACATACCAACCCTAATACATATAAACTAGTTTTGATATATACTATGTCGTAAAAAGGCCTAAAAAGACGATTTGGAGCCATTTCCGGGTTTTGTATAGAAAGCTGATATTTTTAATATTCCAGAAGACTCAAAATGATTATTTTAACATAATAAATCAGTAGAAAAAGGTTTGAGGTCAAAAGGATTTATAAAACTCATTTTATAGCAAAAAAGGGTAAAACCGGCAATAACCGAATAAGCTTAAAACTCTAAGTTGTGCTCCGCCTAAAAATAAATAAAAATTTCCAAAAATCCCAAAATATTATTATATATCAATGGGTATAAAGTTTGATATTAAAATTTGGGTTTAGATAGGCTATATGCTAATTATGCTAATTAATTACTAAGGAAGCTTCTAATTACGCTAATGAGCATAACTCTTAATCTAGACCTCAAACTGATGTCAAATTTTGGGTATAAGTTTATAATTTAGTAACTAAGATATCTACTCTTTTACATTTTCAAAAATCATATTTTAAGGTCATTTGGGCATAATGGTCAACATATGAGCATTTAACGGAAACTTGCATAATAATTAGACAACTAGTGAACCAAGCCGTATAACCACAGAGGGTTATACTAACATGTAACTAGGTCCAAAAGAAGCTTTAAGGCAATCCTAAACTTGGCCTAAACGGGTCAGAACTGAAAGTCAAAGCGAAAGTCAAACTATGCGACTTTCGGTTCCAAACCGGGTCTAAACTGAAAATTATCGAGTTGAACATGTTTAGACATGTTCTTACATTAATTACCAAGTTATATTAGTGATCAAATAGGTTGCATATATCCTACATTGCTAATTATGCATTAATATTGAATAAAGCGTTCTGTTGACTTTTTAAAGTAAGCTTTGACTCGACAATTTGCATAGTTAGATTGGGAATCTGAAAATACCCTTTTAAGGGTTTGTTACCCACATAATTACCTACTTATAGGTATTTTTAATTCGAGATTTGACTGACTAATTATAGCTTAATCTCGAAGTCAAACCTTAATTACGACGGTTTGACTTTTAGCTAATTAACTAAGCTAAAACGGATTAGAAAGGATTAAGGACACTTACAAGAGTCCTAACTATGCTTAGGGACCACTAGGAAGGTTGCTTGCTGTCCAGAGAGCTCCAGAGATGTCTTGAACAAAAATTGCAAGTGAGCAAATGAAGTGTTCACAACTCCAAGTCCTTATATAGTGCTCCCAATGCCTTAGGATCTTGACATGTAACTCTACAATGGTTGGGAGATGATCCCAGGTGCCCCTATATGGCTAAATACTGCCTAGCAAGTCCCTGATTTCGAAAACTACTCATGAAAGGCGGTGGAACTGGCTGAACAGGCAGCTGTCCATTTTCTACTGCCAGTGACAGGCTTACGGACCGTAAGCCTAAGCTCTTGCGGTCCGTATGCAGCTCTTGCGGACCGTATGCTTGAACGGTTGCGGTCCGTAACCGACCCTTGCTGAAATCGCCCAGACATGAACCTTGCGGACCGTAAGCTTAATGCTATACGGTTCGTAACCGATGGTCAGAAGCCAAAATTTTGTATACTTCCAAGTATTGACCATGC